>JAAGEH010000020.1:17069690-17277815 GCA_011751065.1 Lasiurus cinereus
CGGAGCTCTCCTCCGTCAACAGCTCAGAGGGTCTGCCTTCACACTCAGGGATCACGTCCTGACCACCTCCGTGGGCCTCTCCAGAGGCAGCTTTCCCGCAGCCCGGCTCCCACAGTGCGCGTCTGTGCCCTGCGGGGGTAGGAGACCGGACCCTGGCCCAGGCTAAGTCTGACCCTTCTGCGCACGCACGCAGTGTGGATCTCTGAATCCTCCGCCTGCGCGTCTGTGCCGCCTGGGAAGCCGCGCTCTGGGTCCTGGCTGCTCGGTGGGTGCCTCCGTCAGCCGCAGCTTTCAGACCTCGGCAGACATCCACCTCCCCCTTAAGTCAGGCGCAATCTGACCTTTCCGTTCGCTCTGTGGATCTCTGATTCCGCCGCGTGTCTGCGCCGATTGGAGAGCGGAGTTCTGGGACCCCGGGTCCCTGGCTGCTCGATGGGTGCCCAGCCGAAGGCTTCAGAGCGCCGCAGACATCCACCTCCCACTGCAAGATGGCTCGGGCTCCGCGTTCGCGCTGGTGGCTCCGGCAGACAAAAACCCCGTGGCAGTGGGGCTGCCTGGCCGGGAGAGCCCCTTCCAGCAGTTCTCCGCCTTCCCCTGGGGGACAACTGACTCCTAGCTTGCCAACAAACACTCCCAATGCAACTCTCAGCCGCTCTCTCTCCCTCTGCCCAGCGACAAAGCTCCAGACGCGTCCGTCTACTCCGCCGCCATTTTTCCGAAATTCTCCTTTTCTCTTGATGCCTGCTTTTCTTTCATATGCAGGCTGTTTCTTTGTCTGCTCATGGTCTTTCTTCTCTAGGTGTCTGGTTATGTAGTTCCTCTCTCCTTATCCCAGGAGAGATATGACCTTTCTGTGTGGTGTGTGGAGCTCTTCTGAACCCAAGTGTTTGTGCCAATTGGGGAACGGTGTTCTGGGTCCCCCAGCTGTTTAGTGGGTGCCGCAGCTGTAGCTTCTCAGGCTGTTCAGTTGGTGCTGCAGCTGTAGCTTTTCAGGCTGCTATAAGCATCCATTTTCCCCTTCAAGATGGCAGGATCTACACATTCGCACTGGTGGCTCCAGCAGAAAAAAACCCTACAGCAGTCAGACTGCCTGGTCAGGGGAGCCCCATCCAGCAGTCCTCCACCTTCTCCTGAAGGATAACTGTCCCTCAACTTGCCAACAAAAACTCCCAGTGCGACAAGGCTCTGGACACGTCTGTCTATTCCACCGCCATTTTTTTCTATATTTATTAATTTTTAATCATTGTCCAAGTATTGTACACATGTAGCTAATGTGTACAAAATTATGGAAGAGCTCATAAGGAACATTATGCTTCCCCTATTTTATGCCTCCCTATTTCAGTCCTCAGATAAAACACTTTTAATCCTTTTAGCCATTTCTTCTCTATAATTCTAAATTATATAACAACATAATTAATCCTTCATGTTTGAACTTCATATATTTTTCTCTAGAATTCCTGGAAACTCAGCTTGTCTTTTGAATCCCAACCTTATACTATTCATGGATTTACCTTTTTTTTTGGTGGTCTCTAATAACTCTCTCCTGAATGTCACCTGTATTTCCATCTTATCTCATAGCGTTCGATGGAATGAGATCTGACAATATTAGTAGAGATCTGCCAAAAAATAAAACAAAAAAAGACAAATGATAAAAGCACCTGAACTTAACTTGCTGGATCACAATGCCAAAGAGTAATAACAATAGTATCAAAAGCATTTAATGCCATAAACAAGAAAATCTTGGTTTCTTCCTGTGGTAATTAAGCAGCATAATGGCCTTCAAAGACGTCTACCTACCTAATCCCTGAAACATTTGAATATGTTATCTTGCATGGCAAAAAGTGTTACCTGTGGTTAAGGTTATGGACCTTCAGATAGGGAAGCTACCCTGAGTTCTTCAGGGTAGCTAAACCTAATTTCAGGGGTCCTTAAAAGTGGACCCATGCTTCAGATGAAGAGATGAGACATGAGAAAGACTCAACCTACTGCCACTGGCATTTAAATGGAGGAAGAAGACCACTAGCCAAGGAATTTGAAAGTCTCTAGAAGCTGATAATGGTCCTCAATTTATAGCTACCAACTAGTCATGCAATCTCCAGGAGAAAATTCTTCCCCGGAGCCTCCAAAGAGTGAGGCAGCCCTGCCTCAACCTTGATGTTAGCTTCATGAGACTCATACCACACTTCTGACCTACAGACCTATAAGACAGTAAGATGTCTGTTGTTTTAAGCCACTAAGTTTGTGGTAATTTGTTACAAAGCAATAGAAAGCTAACGTACCACCCTCATGTAGCTTGCAGATCAAAGTGGGGACAGGAAAGTAGGTTGGCAGTAACAGTACAGCAGGGTATATCTTATGGGTGTCAATGACTTTCATCAAATGATGATGCATATACATTATACAGTAAACCCTCATATAATGTCATAGGTAGGTTCTGCAACTTTAAGTGAAATGACGTATAAAAGAAACAATTTTACTATAGGCAAATTTATATAGGCAAAAGCTAAGTTCCTAGGGTATCTCATCAACATTATAACAAAACAGTATTGAAGTAAACAACATTGTTTGAGGACTTGCTATAGTGTGAGTATGTATGTGTGCATTAAATAAACCAATTTGTTAAGCGTAAACATTTAAATACAATTTTGTTACCCTTTTGAATCACTTCTTCATGTTCTGATATCCTGTACATTTCAGAAGAATTGGTCTGCATCTTTATTCTGCTTGTGCTGAAGTGAACGGGGATGAGGCATGTGCAAGGAGCCAGGGTTGAGCAGAGCTGGTGGAGGTGCGAGTTGTGCTCTACAAGGAAGGAAGGACATGTGCAAAGGCTAGTGGTAAAGACAGAAATTCTAGGCACAGAGGACCTAGAGGAGACTACATTGTCTGGGCCAGTGACAGGGTAAGGGAGGCACCGGTGATGCTGAGGAAGCAGGTAGGGCCTGTTGGAGTAGGTCCCTGAAGGCTCTTCTTGAGTTTGAATTTTGCCCCAGGGGCAATGGGAAGCCATGGAAGTTTCATGCAGTGAGGAGAAAAGAGAGGAGGGTTGTGTCATGAGAGCCACATGGTTCATTGTTTCCCCTTGCATTCCTCCCCAGTTGTAATAGGATGTCCCTATTAGCTGCCCTCTCTACATCTAGACTGTCTCTAGGGAAATTCTCTTGTTTTCTTTCCCCTCTTCCCTTTTTTTTTTTAACTTTTCATTATAAATTTTTTCAGACAAATAGAAAAGTAGAGTATGATATAATTAATGTCTGCAAACTCATATTCTATATTTAACAATGTTAACATTTTCCCATTTTGAGTCATCTATTTTTTTTCTAACGTTGAAGTAAATTATAAGCATTGGGATATTTTATCCTAAAATAGTTCAGTATGAATCCCAAAGAAAGACATTCTATATAACTTCATATCAGTATCATTCCTAACAGTATTAACAATTGCCTCATATCATCTGAGCCCAGTCTACAATCCTATTTCCTACATTGTCCCCAAATGTCTTTTACAACTGTTTTGTTCAGTCTAAGAGTCCATCAAAACCATGTATTTTATTTGATTGTTAATTCTCTTAAGTTTCTTTTAATCAGACCAGACCTTACCACTACCCTTTCTTTATTTCCCCCAAGACATTTGAACTTGTTAAAGAGATTAAGCCACTTGTCATGTAGAATGTTCTGCTTCCTGAATTTAATTGGTTCATAGTACAGTGGTACTTCGAGATACGAGTGCTCTAACATACGAGATTTTTGAGATACAAGCCATCGAGCGAGGGATTTTTGCTTTGAAATACGAGCAACATTTGAGATAGGAGTAATCGCGTGGATCAGCCGGCTGCACATGACCCACCAGTTTACCGCAACTCGAGCGTCTCATAGTTTCCCACGCCTCAAGGTTACGGAACAAATTAAACTCATATCTCAAGGTACCACTGTATTGGTAAACTTGTTCCTCTATCTTCTCTTTCCTGGTTTTAGACTCCTTTAGCACTTTTGGCATGGATACTTTATTAAGGATTCTAGGGGCACCTCATGTCTGGCACCCCCACCATGATATAGGTCAAGATCAACCTCTACTTATGGCAGTGACAGTGAGAGGTTTCACAGTTATGAGCTGCAAGTATCTGTAGGATAATATGTTGACACCCTGTGCATATCTAGTTCTCCATAATGCCTAAATATTTTATTTGCATAGGATTATTCCATAAGGGTTGCAGAATGGTTATATGCTTTTTGATCCAGTGATAGGCTAAACCATGAACTGGTCAAATTATTTTGTTTGGAAGGATCAAATAATTTTAATTTGGAAAATCTCTAATGCCCCTCTTATTTTTTTATTTTATTTTTATTTTTTTCTAGTTCTGACTGGGTGTTGTCTGAAGGAGCATGTTGAAGGTTGTCAGCCCTGATGTCCCTTTCTGTGGCCCCTGCATACATATACACATACCTAGCCAGCAACTGAGGTTATCTTTCAATTATTGACAGAATGCCCCCCTTCCAAGAGCAGAAAGTATCTGAGGCAGCAGGAAGCATGGGGCCTTCACGGGGCCTCCTCCTGCAAGCATGCCCCTGTCACGAGGGTAGTCAATTGCCCATCTCCTGTTTGTTTTATGAGGTCACCCAGCCGAGGACGAACGGTGGGGTAGGAGAGTCATTCAGCCCTAAGGTTACAGCAAGGAAGGAGGCCCTCATGTGTGATTCTAGAGATTTCTCATGACTATTTCTCATGACCATTAGAAATATTTCCAGCAAAAGGCACAGAAAGCAAAACTCACAGATGGGTTGTCTTTTAGTGGACTTCTGGTCTAGTCATTATCCCCGCCTTCTCCTCCATGACACAGGCATTTGACAAAGCCGCTGATTGCTTGTGAATGGGGATTCTGTTAATTAAATACCCCTGGGCTTCCGGGAGATGTTTTCTAGGCAATTATTGATTTCAATTCAACCCAGTGGAAAAGTTCCCCATGTTCTTGGGAGACCTCCCTGAGAGAGCGACCTTTTCCCCGATCTCTCTCTTTTTTTTTTTTTTTTTGCTTTTACTATTTTGTTAACCTTCCTTGTACATTTGGAAATTATATAATCCTCCAATAAAACCCGAAATGAAAATAACCGGGTTCCTTGGCAGATTCAAGTATTTGTTCTTTTCCAGAAGTGGAGGCATTGTATCTTTGGGTCGCTTTTATCCCCTTTGTAAGTTTACAATGTCTATCAGTTGGCTGTTGTTTTTCTCTAGTCTCCCAACCACTAAACAGTGACAAACACAGGACGCAGCTCAGGGGGCTTTCATGTGGCTCCTGTCTCTGGAAAACCACCAGCTTGGCATCCATGGGATCAGCATGTTGGTCTAATATTCTGTCTGCTAAGGTAACATTGTGGTTTAGCAAGGGGAAGGAAAGAAAATACAGGGGAAGTGGAATGCCGCACTATCGTGTAAAAGTCTCGTTTGGAAAATCATTAAGAAATACTCAGGTTCAGGAGGTCTTTGATTTCAGATCCAAGAACGGAGGTCAGATGGCTGGTAACCCTAGCCATCATCAGCACCATTCCGTGGGTCTTTTCACTTGAGCATGTTCCCAGGGAGAAGGGTCATGACTTTCACCAGATCCTCAGGAGGGTTGGTTCATGCTTCAACCAACGAATGTGATTTTCTGTGCTCAGGAAGGCAGAAAAAACATACCCCATGGAAAGAAACCAAAGAACAAGATAAACGGCACCATATGACCCCCTCAGAACAGCCCTGGTTGAGCCTGCTCTCCTGGTGTCATGAATAATACCATGCTTCAGTTTCAGAAGGGTCCTCCCTTGGATGATCTCCCTGGTAATAACCCTGGTCCCCTCTGTTGGCCTGAGGTTCTTACTTCCCTCGGCAAATTGCTGACACCGTGCTTCTCCCAGTATATCTGTTTAATGGAACTTTCAACCAAACCCAGATCATATCTGTTTAGCTAAACTAGACTATAAATGGTGATAGTGCTTCAGGCTCTCCTAATCAAATCCTGCAGAGTAAGTTGGGCTCAGGACCTGAGGCACAGACAGGGCTGTGGGATCATTGCTCAATAATGTTGTCCTGCCTGGAAACCCCCTTAGGTGGGTGCAAGTCAGGCCTGTGATGGGCAGTAAGGTGCGGGGGAGAACACAGGGAAATGAGGACTCGGATGAGACCTATTACTCATGCAGGTAGCAAATTTAGACCTTCGCTTCCTCATTCAAATACAGGGAGGGGGACGCAGGAGACTACATAGAAAGTTCTTAAGTATTATGGCACATTTTTTCAACATTTTCAATATACAAGGAATCAAAAAAATTTTACATAGCCCTGGTTACTCTCAAACTCTGGGAAGCCCTAGGCTCAGGGTATTCATTCACTCAATCATTCAACAAATATTATTGCACAACTATTATGTGCTAGACGCTGGAAACACATTGTGGTCCCAGTAGGTGCAATCCTGACCTCCCAGAACTCTATTTTGTGCTTGTGGAGTAGAGAGAGGGGACTCAGAAGTGCGGCCAGATGCCAAGTTCTCAGCCCATGGTAGACATTCGATAACTCATATTTGTTTCTGAATTTAGCACTGAGTCTTTACTTTGAACACACAGGGTAATATGGTGTCTTTTTTATGACCAGTGAGTAATTGATATTTAATTGCTGATATCCTACTTATAAAATGAGAATTATCTGAGTATTACAAGGAATTGGTTTTGTTGCCACAATGACACATTTAACAGGCTAATTTAATTTACTGTGAATATTTAGACAAAAAATTACTAATTAAATATTTTACTTAAATATATAAATGTGCATTTAAATACATACATACATACATACATACATAACGTTTATATATGTCTTTCCAAATTGTTAACTAGAAATGTGTGCACAGGAACGTTTGCGCGCGCGCACACTCACAAACACAGAAAAAAGAAGAAAAGACAGACACCTACACATCTTTTTCAAAATACTGACCATGGCTTGGTTTCTCTTAGAGAACATTACAGTTCCTTAAAGAACTTGACAATTATCACTATCAAAGTCACTGAACAATTTTCATTTGATTTTGTTGGTAGTAACAGAGGCTGCTTCATTAACCCTTACCTGTGAAACCTGAAGTGTCATTCTGAAAAGTGGATGGAGGAGGTTTTTGTGAGGGTTACTCCCTGTAGTTTATCTTTCCCTTTGGAAACAGTCACTTCAGTAATAAACCCGACCTTAAATGCATTGTCTGCCCTCAGTGAAGGCACTTCAGGAGGTCAGGGATTTCACAACTCTCGAATCTCTACAAACTGCAAGATCTTTCCCAGCCCCGTGTGATAAATCAAATTAATGTCTCCAATTACAGCCCGGGAAAACGAGAGACAATTGGTTCAGAATGAGCTGGCCCCCTTGCCAATTATGACCTTTTTATTTATCGCACATATCTCGCTTGCCTCCTAGGCGTTTTTATTGGAGGTGTCTGTAATTAATGACATGGTTCATTAGTTAGAGGGCGGCTCAGGCAGCTCGGCAACACAGTAGTTTCCAGCGCTGTGGGGCTTAACTAATTCCACATGGCCCCAAACATTTCCCTGAGAGGGCCTTCGCGGGAATATTTTGATGTGTACATAGCAAATGACATATTTCCAACCCGAAAGAACACAGTAGAGGTGTGGTGTGCTGGGCCGTGTTATTTTTGGCTGAGACATAATTATTATCACAAGCTGCTTCTATTACTTAGGCTCTTCCCACCTTTGATGTCTGTCAAACTCAGGTGATAGCATTGAGGCGTTTGACCTGCATGTTACTATGCTTGACTTAATTGAGAGTAAAGGGAACACCTGAATCAGGTAATAGGTCTAAGCTCATCAGTTTCCTCTGTATTAAATGCAGCCCAAACAGGAGGAAGAGCAGTCTCACCAAGCCCCACGAGGTGCACTTTCCTCAATTGGACCTCAGCTCCGGCTACACAGGCCTCACCTGCAATGTCCTCAGACACACTGACCCTATCACAGACCTCGACTCGGGTGGTAGAGTCCAGACATCAGCAATTTTAAAAACCTCCCATGGTTAAGAGTCTCTGATATACTTTGACCCATGAGCCATCCTTTTAAATCAGTAGTTGGGTTCAGCCTTGGTGGCTTCCCACTGTATTCACACATCACATAAGCCTCTTGTGCTCTGGAGACCCTGAGTGACCCAGCCCCTGACCTCATCTTCTGCCATACCCTGCCCCCACGACGCTGGCTGTGCCATGAATGTTCCTTCTGCTCTGGCCTCTGCTCATGCTAGCCCCTTTACGTCGTGTGCTCTTCCACCCTTCTTGTGCCCAACTCAGACTTGCTCATTGTTCAGGTTCCAGCTTGAATATCACCTGGCAAGGACAAGCTCTCCTCCCAGTTTAAAGTACTTCCCGGTGATTTTGGCAGCCTTTAACCTTCCTCCTCAATTCAGCATCACTTGTGCTCAGTAACTCTTTGTATAGCATCCTCTCTCTTTTAGGAATGTAGTCCCCAGGGCTGGGGCAGCCTGCCAGGCTCAGGGCTGGACACTCACTAATCAGTCCTTTGTGTGACAAAGAGGGGGATCCTAAGTATTGACACATTGATGATGAAAGAATGCCTAGATAAATGGCCATGAAACCTCATAAAATGACACAAGATTCAAAGAAATTGAACCCACATGGACAAAACTACGGACAGTGAGCATATGGGTGAGATGGTGACTCATTTATAAGCAATCTGCTTTCTGCTTTTGTAGAATAAAATTCACTCTCAGTAAGTTGAATGGAAGGAAAGTGCTAGCAGTTTAGAAACTTTGGTTGACTTCTAGCATGTTTGAATTTTAAGAAATTTTAATACAGCTTTTAGAGCCTCCACATTTCAAATATGGAAATAGAAAAACAAAAGTTTTTTTTTTCACTGTATCATCTTTTAGAAACCTTATGTCATAAACATGAAATATTAATTTCAAACACCTATATGAGCAGTTATTTGTCCCTCACAGTAACACTTCTGAGCACTTTAATTTCACACCTAACAGCCTTCTGTTCTCCACTGGGAATATAATGATAAAGTACCAATAAGAAGAGTGAAGAATTAATTTAATACAAAAATAAGATATCTCTAACTCTGAGGTTTGGCACTTCCTGAGAAGATATTCTTTATAAAAGAGTGGATGCTTGCACTTGTTACAATAAGGTATGATGGCTGTACCCTTCATCTGAACATTGGAGAAGATTGCCTAATTTTGCAGAAGTGCCATGGATCAGGAGGTGGGGGCAAGCTCTGTTCTAACCTTGAATCTGCCCAAGCAGCTCTGTGACCTCAGACGTGTGCTGTTTGTCCCAGAGCAGACTGTAGGGGATGGACAGAGAGATTATCAAATTCACACCTGCATCCTATCTTTTGTGTTAATCTTTTAGATACTGGGTGCATCAGGAGGAAAGAGGAAATCTCAGCAATTCTGTTTCTAGTAAACATCAAGCATGGGTTAAGAATGGGGTGAGCAGAGGGAGGCAATTGCCCTAGATTGTGGAACCCTTCAAGTGTTAGGGTTAGCCCTTGGTTGGCATGAATTAAATGTTCCATCTGCTGAGAGTACTTGGGGACAAGCCTTCAAGGAAAAGCCCTATGTCACTTGGTGGCAAATGATTTCAAGAGCTAGTCCTACCTTTTTCCTCAGCCCCAGAGAATCCAAAGGAAACTCTGGAATTAGTTTGTTGAAGTCCAAAGCAAATATTTCCCATATGATGCACGTCATGCTTTACCCACATGTCTGGATGGACTGAATAGACCTTCTAACATTTTGGAAAAATAAAATAATATCAGCTATTCCAGTGATTTCAAACTTGATTCCTTATTATTTTTACAACTATTTAGGTAATTTTCTTGATTCCCACAAAGAAGTGTAAGAAGCGATAGATGTCATTTTTTCTTCTAATTTAGATTTGGGAAAACAGATCTCAGCAGTCACCACGTCAGGAAGGCCAACTCCTCCACAGCACTTCTCTTCATGCTCAACAATGTTCTCCTTCCCAGACCTTTGCTTTCCACGAGTGACACCAATCACTCTGTGTAATTATTGTATGTGTTAGTTTCCTTCCTCTTTGCTCCATATCCTGCCTAGACTTATGTGGTCCAATATGACAGCCTTCAGACACATATGGCCATTGAGCATTTGAAATGCAGCTGATCCAATTTGGGATGCAGTTAATGTGAAACACCACTGGATTTCAGAGTTAGTAGCAAATTATGCCTAATTAAAATTTTCTTATATTGATTACATATTGAAATAAGATTGTAGGTATATCAGGTAAATAAAAAGATACTGTTACAATAAATTTTTCCAATTTCTTTTTAAATGTGGCTATTAGAACATTTAAAAATTAGAAATGTTTTAATTGCATATGTGTCTAGCATGAATGCCTGCCAGGACAGTGATGGTCTAGAAGGCACATGCTTTGGGCTCAGAGACAATTCTGTCTTCTTTACACCAGCTCTTGAATATCAGTTCTTGCACACTTGTGCAAGCACAGGGCCTGATACACATCTGATGTCCCTACAATCCCCAAATGGAAGCACTGTTGATTAAATGAAGCAAAACTTTATAGAAATTCCCATACAAATCCAAATCTAAAAGATGTAAGCTGTTAATTTTAAAGCTTGAAACTATTTATTTTTAGAGTTGGGGCTGCATCTGTCAGATCACCATTTCCTTGAGGCCTCTTCCATGGTGTCGCAGAGCATCCATGGTGATGCTCAAGCAGCTCATCCAGGAAACCAGCAGTTTCCAGCTCCCTGTGTACTTTCCTGTGTTTCTGAGAGTAGCCAAAGCAGACTGAGAAAGGTAAAGTCCTTACTGTAGACTGACTATAGTTTTAGAACCTTGATAGGTCATTACCTGGTTAGCATCATAAGGTACTCACCAGGAGATCAGATTGTTTTACCAATTGTTCATTCCTCTGGCTTGAGACTTTGGCAAGCCACTGACCTTTGCTGTGCCCCCATTTCCTCCTCCCTAAAGGACACGTAGCAGTATCCAAGATGGGTCCTTGACTGGGTTGTTGTAAAGTGTTAGTGAAATGGTGACTAGTATATGGATGCTTGGAATAAACACCATTTCTTGTATATCAATGAAAAAGCAAAGAAAATAAAAGTCCCTCATTTTGTCACTAGTAAATTGAAACCTGTTTGCACACACACAGGATATGCAGAAACTCCTTTTCAGGGATAAAAACAAAACTTGTTTCTTTAAGGGAATCACACTTGCTCAGTTTCTTTCTCTATATTTCTGAGAAACTGTCTCTGAAGTTAATAAAGAAAATGTCAAAAATACTCACCAGACAATGGATGGACACTAGCTGGGAAAGGAGTTGGTATTGATGTAGAAGAGACTGTGGAAAAACTATCCATGTCAGCCCCTTCACCAACTGACCACCTCGTGGAGGAAGTCAACCCAGCAAATTGAACTGTGAGTTATTATATATATATATATATATTTTAGCCAATTTTATATGTATATATGCATTATATATGTAACATATCATATAGGTATTATATATATATACTATATATATGATATGCCCAGCAATGTTTAATAAACAAGGAGGTTCATTGCCTTGAAGTTTATTCTTTACAATTCATTTTAGACATGTCAATAAGAATTCATGACATAATACTGGGTATAAATTTAAGTGCTCAACTTCTCAAATGGAATTGAAAACAAAGGCTGGTGTGCTTTGCCTATGTCCACATGTTAAATCTGGCAATAGATGCTGTTTCCCAAATTTTCAACATGTGTGGCAAATTTTTAGGCCCAAAGCCAAATAAAAAACCAGGGAGGCAGGATAGATGAATATATATATAAATTCCTTCCCATCATGTAGCTACTTTGTGGTGCAAATTATTGCTTGTTAATGAAGATCTAATTTTCCCAGCTCTTCCATGAGAGAAAATGCTTAATTTGTATCTCTATAGCTTTGGGGAATTTTTGTCTCCCCCCCACTGCCCCCCGTCCCCAGGTAGCTGTGAAGTCCTAAGTTTATCTCAGTAGTTCAGTGAGAGTAAAAATAGTTTTTCCTAAGAATCTATGGCTCAATTGGAATGTAATCTAGACACTTGTACTTTGAGGATGTCATATGTTTTGGGTTGATTTGTTTGTCCTGGTAGAATTTCACCTGAAGTCCTTGAGCAAATAGCAGAGTTATCTTTGTCAACTGATCATGTGGAGGAAGCAGGAATATTATGTTCATGGATCTCAGCCTTAAGTTGAGGCAACTAAAACATCCAACAATGACTGTTCCAAGCGTGTAAGGTAGTATAAGATTAAACCTGGACCCTTTTCTTTGGCAAAGGTTCTTACGAGAATATAACTGATTCTAAAATAATTTAGATGACTCAAAGGGTGCCTTTCAAATCAGATGAGCAGGCATCTGGATTAGAGCTGGGATTCTCCAAGTCTCAGTGGCAAAGAGATGGTGACTAAATGTTTTATAATCCAAACATTATCTTTTCATGTATTTAATTGATTTCAGAGAGGAAGGGAGAGGAAGAGAGAGATAGAAACATCAATGAGAGAATCATGATTGTCAGTTGCCTCCTACACACTGCACATTGGGGATCAAGCCCACAACCCAGGCATGTGCCCTGACCAGGAATCGAACCATGACCTCCTGGTTCATAGGTTATGCTCAACCACTTAGCCACACTGACTGGGCTGATCCAAACATTATTGCTTACCAAGTGATAGATCAATAACGTACACTAGGCAAATACATATAATAGGAATGAATGCGATGAAATAAAGCTTAAATAAAACTGCCTTCAGGCGAGACCGGTTTGGCTCAGTGGATAGAGCATGAGCCTGTGGACTGAAAGGTCCCAGGTTCGATTCTGGTCCCAGGCATATATCTTGCTTGCGGGCACAACTCTAGTAGGGGGCGTGCAGGAGGCGGCTGATCGATGTCTCTCTCTCATTGATGTTTCTGACTTTCTATCCCTCTCCCTCTCTGTAAAAAATCAATAAATATATTTAAAAAAAAAACTGCCTTCAGATTTTTGGTCCTTTATTACTACATTTGCCTCGTTTTCTATATAAATGCAAGCTATGGCTTAGTAAGTATTTATTCCATGGATGAATATAAATGCATCCTCCTTCCTCAGAGCTGGTACCCAGAACACTGGATATTCACTGGCCTCACACTGGGTATTCACTGTTTTCTAGTCATATCTGGAACAAATGGCAAGTAAAGGTTGGTTTTCTCCATCTGGGGAGAAATGAGTGCCCCTGAACCCAGTCTTTTCTCCAAGGCAGCTGGTTCGACCATTCGCTCTCATGGAATATTTACTTTTCAGACTGAAATCTAGTTGCCTAAGACCCTTGTCTTTACACAGTAAATAAGGTTATTTTCTCACACCCCCAGTTTTTCTGCTGTCCCCAAACCTGAGCAGTGTTCTGTATTCCAGGTCTCCTCTCAACTTGTCTCCCCATCGTCCCAGGGCTGTTTCTCCAGGCATGTGAATAGCAATGAACTGCCACAACCTCCTGTGTCATTGTTGACCCGTTGGCCCAAGCTGAGTGTCTCATTAATTCTGGGCCCTCTATTTTCAGAGGACAGTGTTGCCCTCATTGTCCTTCTGGGCATGGCTTTATAAACCTGTGAGAAAGCTAGTTTTCTCCCAACCTTTATTTTGGAGGCTTTTTCTCTGGATGACGGTAATTCTATGATGAATATCTTTCTTTTGCTGGAGGATGCTGGCTTCTGGGCATGTAGCATTCATCTCTGTTTCGAGGTTTCACACCCCTTTGCAGTGGTCTTTTCCAACTGAATTGGCAACGCTCTTATAGTCAATGAAAATAATAAAGATTAATCATCGGTGGCTGCATAGTCTTTGGTAGATCATTAATCACCGAGCTTCTGCATTGTGCAGCATTATTGGACCCACCCTGCCTATTTCCACGGCACAGATCCATCATTGCTGCCTGGTGAGGACACGCACTCTCCCCAGCAATGTGGCTGCTTGCAGCGTCTGCTCTGGGCCTGCCTCTCATCCGAACCATTTCTCTCATATGAACTTTCACTTGCTACTTGACACAGAAAGAGCCTGCTTTAGGGGTATGTGAATGAGACACCATTAGTCATGTCGCACATGCTGATCTAATCTTGAACTGATCAGGGGGGGTGTTACCTAGGCTTTCCGCCTTCTTAAATTTTAGACCATTTTTTAAAATTATTTCCAGTAATCAGTGTAAAAAAAAGCTCCCATTAAGTGAAATCACCCTTCCTCTGCGCATGCGAGTTTCATTCACCTTTCTGTCTCTACTTCACAGCAGGCCCATGAGGTGTGTGTACTACTCTGGTGCCTATTTTGTAGATTAAGAAGTAAAAGTGATGAAGAAGTAAAGAAAGTGATGTGATTCTAGGTCACAGAACCAGTAGTGTTGTAGTTAGGTGTTATTGAAATAATAGGAATTCACAAAGCATTGCAACTGAACCCAGGCCCTCCCCAGGTTAACCTATCTGAAAAAGGCAATCACGTTCGCATACATTCCTGACTATCCTTCCCTCCTTTCTCTCTGAAACTCATAAAAATGGCTCCTTATTCTCCCATTAGTCTTTCTGGCTCTCACCCTTCTCAGCTAGAGATACTAAGCCAACTGACTCTGAGCCATCGGCTCAGAAAATTGTGTCTGTTGTGTTGTGCAGACAACTTTTACACAACTGTTTCTCAGCACTCTGAATTTCATAGACTTGACTGAGCTCTGAGGCCCCTTAGAGCAGCGTGAATCCAATCATTCACCTACAATTAACATTCGAAATGGGCACCGGCCAGTGAGTGCCGAAAAGTTACCAAGATACCTGTGTGGGTTTCTTTAACCCTTTTCCACTAAGAAAATTTTCATCTGTGATCAGTTTAACATTGTATTATTTCAAAGTAAAAGTGGTAATGAAAAGCTGAAATGTCATCTGGACAATAAACTCTTTGGCCAGTGTTTACAATCACCCAATAAGTTAAGGAAACAGTTAATGAATTAAACAGAGTGTAGGAAGTGGACATAAATTAACTAAGCTTCTGTATATTGTTTTAACTTTAAGCGATATTATGAAGGCTTCAAGCACCCAGGAAAGAAAACAGCCCAGCCAGGTCCATTCCCCTTCGCCAACTCCCAGACACCCCCATTCCAGGAGAACTTAATTAAAGTCTCTTGTGTTACTCTCACCTTTGCTGCCTCCACACTGACTCTATTGAAAGGAGTTCTGCCCCAATGATGGGTCAAGGTGTGAGTGAGCATACATTAACTGGTGAGCCAGCAGCTCCAGGTCAGAATGGGGGACCTCAGCTCAGGTATGCCTTTCACCCCTGGGAATCCCAGGGGCACCCTAAGCCTCTCCTCCTCTGGTCCAGGAACAGAAGCCCAGCTCTGAATGAAAGAAGAGCATGACAAGTGATGTGCAAAGTTGGGAGCCTGTGGCTCAGATGGTCACTTCCAATAGGGGACTTAGGACACATGCAGGAGAAGAGAGATGTCCTTCCTGGTGAACCCCTCTACAAAAACTGGCTGAAGCTACCATGAGGCTGGCTCTTTTTCATTTACTATTTCCTCTATTTCACAAATAATACATGTTCCTTGTTGAAATATTAGAAAATTCAAATGAGCAAAAATTAAGTACTTAGCATCACTGAAATCCTGCCACGCTCCCATTCCACTGAGCTAACCTGTCAGCATCGTGCTGAATGCCTTTCATGTCTTGTTGCTTTTAAAAGAGTGTACAGATGTTTACTCTTACACTTCTCTTCACACACAAATCGAGTCAAATGTTTTAGACCCCATCCTCTTAGTACAGCTTAAAAACATCTTTTCATGTCAATTAGTGTGACTTGCTTCTAGTTTCTATGTCAAAATGAGACTGAAATGGGTAGTCTTCCCTTAACACATGTGCATCTGCAGCCTGGTCCATCCAAGAGAATCATGAAGGCTGACACAGTATGTGGCTAAATGTTTTAAAGTTGTGAAGCCAGCCTATAAGGTGCTCAATTAAAAAATAAAAGTTTTATCCTCCAATCTAAAAAAATATGACTTTGTAAGGACCTGGAGGGTCAGGTTCAAATTTAGACTCCTTGGACCTTTTTGGGTTCCATGCTGGAACACTGTGAAGCAAGGTGAGGTCTTGAACCCTTGGGTCCCTTCCCAAACACAGATAATCTTATACAAGAAGAGGCCTCCTGTGTCTAAATGTTCAAATTCTGTCTACTCTGCCTGCAAACCCCTTAAGCCTAGGGGAGAGCACACAGTTGGTCCAGGTGGCCCTTGAGAGATGGATGTGGGAGCTCAGGGTCTTTTCCAGGTCCTAAGCATCTGGGGTGTGGCCTAGAGGGAGGAGCACAGCATAGGCATGACCCCTTAGTTCCAGGCTCCCTCACTCTGAAAGGAAGGGCAAGGCTGGCTGGAGGTGGGCAGGAGGCGTTCACCCACAGTAGGGCTCAATGCAGGGTAGAACTGGTGGTCAGCATCCTTGTGCACTCATGTTTGTATACTTCTCCAATTCTTTCCACAGGTCAGAAGTACATAAGTTGAATCAAAATATGACCATGTTAAGGCATTTGTAATGGATGAAATTTCTGAAAGCTGGTTCCACCTCACAATCCCAGTGATTGAATAAGAAAGTGCCTGTAAGTACATGCCATGAGCACATCTAACTTGAGTAACATATTCTTTTCCAGTGTTACCAGTTTGTTAGGTCAACATGGCATATTACTAACTTAGTTCACCTTTCGTTACTTAATATGTGATCGATCCTTTTTCACATCAGTATTTCATTTTCTGTAAATTAATAAATCACATATTTTAGCTTTGTTTTGGGTGGTTTAATTTGTTCTATTTGGATTCTTGATACATTAAAGTTATTAGTCCTTTGGCATATTTGTGAACAAAATTTATTCTTGAATAAGATACATTACGTTTGTTCCTACTACCCTTTTCTGGATTCATGTGCTCTCAAGGTTGAGTTCAAAAAATGAGCCATTTTGAAATATCAATAATGCCAGACTCAATAACCTGGTTATCTAGGTCAATTCCATTTAACAAATACTTGTTTATCATCACCTGTATGTGCTTGGCAGAGTGACAGAAAGATTAGGCAATTACATTAAAAATTATCGCAGCTCATTATTGAAATAGAATGGAGTGAATGTTATAGGAACACGAGAACATTTTTTAGTTCTCCACTATTCTCCACTTCTACTAGGGTTGAGTTTCTAGATATACAGACATGTGAATTACAAAATAATTATAGTTTTTGTTTGATATCTGAATTCATGTGTGCTGTACTTTCTTTTGGCTCTATAACATTTTCATTTTCAATTACCTACAATTTTCACCTTATACAATGAGGTTAGCCCTGTGATGATGAGACACCTCTGTACACAAATTATTTTGAGAAAATAAATAATAATAATAATAATAATAATAATAATAATAATAATGGCAACATCAATACATTGATGGACATGAAAGAAGAAAATACTGAATCTTCTAAACAGGGAAATATTAAGCCCCCATGAGAAACTCTATCTTGAGAGGAAGGTATTTGGTGAGTTAGAAAATATTGAATGTCTATTTATTTATTTTTAATATGTCTTTTTTCATTGATTTCTGAGAAAGAAAAAGAGAGGGAGAGATAGAAATAGATCAGCAGAAATATTGATTGGCTGCCTCATGCATGCTCCCTACTTGGGGGAGAACCTGCAATCTGGGCATGTGCCCTGACAAGAATCAAATGGTGACCTCCTGGTTCATAATTGACACTCAACCATTGAGCCACACTGGCCGGGCATGAATGTTTACTACTTATAGCTGGGATGGCATTTCCTGTGCTAAGTGAATTGCATTGTGTCACTTAATCATCAAGAAACTCCTTCTATGAGATGGGTCCCCTAAAATGATTTTACATTCCCCATTCTGCACATAAGGAAACAGGCAGTGAGAGATTGAATAATCTGTAAGAGGTGGTAGAGGTAGCAAGAGGCCAACAGTGGATTGTTCTGCTGGGCTCTGGAACCTGTATTCTTATCTCTTTCTCTGAAATCTCTACTGCCCTCCATGACATTCAGGGTGAAATCTGGAAGGAAGATGTAGAGAAGTGGGAGGAGGAAATAAAAAAAATATGTTTGTGAAATGGAGCTGTAAACCTAGAAGACAATCGCAAATACCTGGCATTGGGCTGCCACAACCCCCTCCAGGGCACATGATTTTCTTTTCTTCCAAAAGTGCATTAACCTTAAACTGCTTCAGGTAATCAGTGCCCTCAGGTAATCAGTGCCAATCAAGAGAAGTTATGCTATTCCAGGACTACCACAGAGGAGCTTTATTTGAGACTTAAGGATTTTCTGGGTCCACATTTAGAGAATATGATAAAAGTGTATATTTGTACAAATGTGTTTATTCTCTGGAGAGGAAATCCATATTTTTTGCAGATTTTAGCAGTAGGATCCCTGACCCAAGAAAGATTAAAAACCACTAATTAGGACTGAAGAAAATTCTGGGGTATATTAAGAGATAATTGCAACCAAAATTGGGGAACAAACTCTGAGGATCTTTAGTTCAACAAATATTTATTGAGCTTATGATATGTGATGATCTTTACGCTTTTTTATTTATAAATTGAAGGGAGCTGGTAGTACAAAAATTTGGAAGCCACTTAAGTGGATGAGAAACTAGAGGGTGTTAAGAATTTCGCCTTTATTCATATGCAAAGAAAAGGAATGTTTATGTTCTATGAGCTTCTTATATTGCATAATGTTATAAGTTTATGTTGTATGGTCTTCATATATGCCCATAGAATGGAGCTAGCAATGGCCCATTCCCATAAAGACATTACCCAGAAGTTCAGTATGTAGTTTTGATTCATATTTGGAACAGGGCAGTGATTTCTTCAAATAGGAATCACACCACACAGAACCAGTTAGAATTTCAGAGACAGAGAGCTTCTGCCTTCTGAGCCAGAATGGTCTCTCATACTTATCTTCACTGAAGCATTTGAACAAATGTTCATTCAGGCTTATGAAAAGAATCAAGTCAAAAGTATATGAAAATAAACCAATTGTTGTCTAACTACTTCATTATGCACATTGCAAAACTGAGGGGAATAAGGAAAGAGAAGGGCCATATAGTAAGTCAACATTAGAGTTGGGCAACATCCTATATAATAAAGAGGTAATATGCAAATTAACCCCCACACCATCACAAGATGGCTGTGGCCACAGCAGAGGCAAAGTTCCTGTAACACAAGATGACTGTGCTCACAGCGGAAGCAGGGTTCCTGAGGCTGCATGGTGCCAGGCCAGGGTGGGGGAACTGAGGCTGTGCCCTCTGCCTAGTGGGACTTGATGGGGGTAAGGCTGGCCAGGTCTAGATCTCACCCAATGGTGGTGGGGCCAGCCAGGTCTGGGTCTCATACAATTTCGAGGTGTGCATGGGTGGGCGGGGACTTGACTCTGGGTCCTGTGGTGCACCCCATATTCTGACAGAAGAAAGATTTCCATATACATTTTACTAATTTTCTTTCATTTCTGATACTTTTATTATATAGAAAGAGCAAATAGCAATATTAAAATATTTCCTCTAATTAATTCCCTTTTAATGTGCACAAATTTTGTGTACTGAGCCACTACTTAGATTATAACCTAGACCCCAGGATTCCCATTCCAGTGCCTAAATAAGAATCCTCTTTACAATTTATGAAGTATGTTCATATCCTCAGTGTCCATTAATCCAGATGCTATCTTCTTACAAAGGCTTATGATCAGTCCCTCCAAAGCACAAGAGACTAGAATTGCCTACTTACCTAAAGCCAAGACTCTGTGGCTTCCAACATGGCTCTGTGCACCCTTAAGGTATACGAGTTCATCCCAAGGGGTATGTATGCACAGGAAGTTTTAGAAGAATATGTTTCCACTGTAACTGGTTTGGCTCAGTGGATAGAGCATCACCTGTGGACTGAAGGGTCCCAGGTTCGATTCCGGTCAAGAGCATGTACCTTGGTTGTGCAGGAGGCAGCTGATCGATGTTCTTCTCTCATCGATGTTTCTAACTCTCTATCCCTTTCGCTTCCTCTCTGTAAAAATCAATAAAATATATTTAAAAATATATATATTCCCACACCTTCTACTATAACCTCTGCTAAAATTGATTTAATTGAGGATACACCAGCAGTTGAGGCAGGTCTTAGTTTGAGTTCTTCCAGCAGTGGGCACAGTAACAAATCATTAGTTTGGAAGGCGATCCCAGGAAACACTTGTGGGAGAGTGGGGGCAGGAAAGGCACCTATGAAGCGGGTGTTTGTGAAGCCTCAATCCTGCAGGGGGAACTCTGAGAGCCACAGTAGGACAGGACGTGCACTGGGAAGGGATGGAGATGTGGCTGAGTGGATTGAGCAGGCTCCGGGTTCCCGGTAAAGACATGGAGGCCATGAACATGTGTGGAGCATTGGCAGCTCTCAGAAAAGGCATCACCCAGTCTCTTTCCCACCTGCCCTTTTACAGTCTCTCTTCTGCTCCATTACAAAAGAAGGGCCGGCCTCTCACACCCTGCTCCTAGCGTGGTTTGCTGCCGAGATGTACTATGTCTCCTGGTGCCAAACAAAGAAACAACTTAGAGTGCTCAAACTTCACTCATGAATGCACCACAGGCCTGCCCCTACTCGTTTTATTAAGAGATGCATTACCAATACAAGCATACATTTTATCTGTCTAATAATATTTTATAAAATGTATAATATACTTACCTTTTAATCAATTATGTATTAATACTACCTAATGAAAATTTCACCCAGAAGATTTTTTTACTTATAAATTGAAGGTCACATAAAATTCTAAATTCTAGGTTTTATACATATTTGTGTCACTGAGTATTATGATAGGTAATCAGTCAGAGACTTGTAAACATAAAAACAACATTGTGTTAGTATTAAATTCCATAGAAAAGAGAAGGGAAAAACATTTCAAGAAAAATACAAAATTTCTCGGTCAAAGACCTTGTTCATTTATATTTTAAATGGTGGGTTTCAAATCACCAATGTATTTATATTTCATTGGATATATTTTAGAATAGTAAAACATTTCTATTATAAAATTTTAATAGTTTCAATATGCTGTAACTATTTAAACATGTTGAGAAATGTTAGTTGTTGGATTAAAAAGGCAAAAGATCATATATAAGTTTTTTAAAGTTTTTTTAGGGAAGGGTATAGGAGCAAGAAAGTTTAGAAATGTCCTGATCTCGAATACTTTTTGCCTTCTTTGTCTCCATTAGGCTAATCAGTGGTTCTCACCATCCTATTATTGCTGGCATATTTGTAACATTTGCATGGCAGAATGTATACATAAAGCACAGTGTAGCCCAGCCAGTGTCACTCAGTGGTTGAGCATTGGCCCATAAATCAAGAGGTCATGTTTCCATTCCTATCAGGGCATATGCCTGGGTTGCAGGATCCATCCCCCAGAGGCAGCAGGCACGAGGCAACCTATTGGTTATTCTCTCTCATCATTGATGTTTCTATCTCTCTATCCCTCTCCCTTCCTCTCTCTGAAATCAGTAATAATAATAATAATAAAAAAGACATTGTGTACACATCAGTGATTTATCACTAAGTGAAATCTCAGGTAACCATCACCATAACAAAGAACATTCTAAGTCCCCAGAGGCCCAGTTTGTGCCTGATCCATTCTCCCCACCCCAGAAGAGAGACCCTGACCTGATCTTTATGGAATTCATTTCCTTGCCTGCCTTTATTGTTCTATCAGCTAAGCTTGCATTCCTAAACCTAGTTTTGTCTGTTCCCCCCCCCCCCGCCCTACCACTCCCCCCTGTGTTTTATATAAAAAGATCCATACCACATAGACTTTTTAGGACACAGCTTCTGTAATTCAGCTGTTTGGGCTATTCATCCAGGTTGATTTATTGTCTTTGCCATGGTAAGGACATTGTAGTGGTTCTAAGCCAGATATTCCATTTTATAAATATACTATCACTTACTTATTCATCTTAATGCTGATAGACTTCTATCTCTGGGCTTATATGGGTAACAGGTATAGGAGCATTCCTGTGCATGTCTCTGGTGCATACTTGCTCATGCTTCTGTTGACGATATGTCTAGGGCTGCAATTATTGGGTCGTATAATAAGTGTAAGTTCAGGTTCAGTAATCAGTGCCAAGAAGTTTTTTTTTTAATTGCTGCATTAATTTTTATTCCAGTTGGCAGCATCTGAATGTCCTCATTAGTTTTCATTCATTCTCACACTTGCTATTGTTAAACTCTTTAATTTAAGCCATTCTGATTGATGTGCCCCAGTACCTTATTGTGATTTTAATTTATAGTTTCTTGTTTATAAAAAAGATTGAGCATCTTTCTGTATGCTTATTAACCTTTTGGATATCCTCTTTGATAAAGTAGAGCCTCTTGCCCATTTTTCTGTTGGGTGATCTTATTTATATATTAATGTATACCTGTATATATTTATTTATAGGATTGACAGACTTTCTCAATTATATGCTGTCAATATCTTCTCACAGTCTTTATGCTACATTTTCATTCTTGTAAGGATGTCTTTTGATGGAGGTCAGTCTATCACTCTTAGTTTGTAAGGTTGTGCTTTTTTTGCACCCATTGAAATACCTTTTCCCTACTCCAGTATCATGAAGAGACTCCTCTATGTGTTCCAGAAGCTTTTTTGTCTTATCACTTTTACTTCTCCAATCCACCTAAAATTGATTTTTATGTGTGCATGATATAGGGGTAAAGGTCTTTATTAACATAAAGAGCAAATTGATGCAGCCCAGCTTATTGAAACTGCCCTTTCCGTTCTGATTTGTGGTGCAAGTTTGGCCTCAACCAAGTATGTGGAGGTCTGTTTTGGAGCTCTTTTTTTCTGCGCCATTGTTCTATTTGATGATCCTTGTGTCATTACTACCCTGTCTTATTAATCGTACATTTAATGTTGTTGAACTATTCTTTCCACTTTTTTTCCCCCACCATCATTGCATTAGACTAATTTTGCCCTTGGTATTTCCATAGACATTTTAGAATCAGCTTGTCAATTCCTACAAAGATGGCTGAGATTTTGAGAGCATTCCATTAACTATATAGCTTAGAACTAACCTCTGTAAAGACTGAAACTTCTGATCTGTAAACATGTGTATTCCTCACATTATTTGGACCTTCTTTAACTTCAGTAACATTGTATGATTTTCTGTGTAGATATTTTACACATTGTTTGACAGCCCCCAACCCCAAGTATTGGATGTTTCTCAATGCCATTATAAACCATAAAGTTCTAAATTATTTTGCAATATTTTAAGAACTATTTTTGTAAAACTTTATTTTGTAAGCTTTTTAAAATTTTTAAAGTTTTTTTTGTTTCAATAAATTTAGATAGAAAAGCAACATATTTCTTTCATATTGTCCTTATATCTGGCCATCTTAATAAATTTGTTTTAATAGCTTGTAGATTCTTTTAGATTCTATAACTGTTATAATTATTTTATCTGGAAATAGTAGTAGCTTTGTTCATTCATTCATTATGCATCTTGATTATTTGTCTTGCCTCTTTGCACTACCAAGATGTGTGACAATTAGAGCAGAACCGTGCTAATAGGCATCACTGTCTCCTTCCCCAGCCCAGAAAAAAAGTTCTTAACATCTCACTATTGATGAGAATATATGCATATGTCTTTTGTAGATATTTTTATTAGATGACAGAATTCCCATCCTATTTAAAGCTTGCTATGAGTCCTGAATTGTAAGTGGGTGTTGAATTTTATTAAACACATTTCTACATTTATTGAGACACTCATTTCCCCCCATTTATTCTATTAATATAATGTTGTACATTGACTGATTTTCAAATGGTAAAGCAACCTTGAATTCCTGGAACAAACCCAAGTTGGCTGTGATGTGTTATCCTTTCCATAATTAGTAGGTCAGTCTTGTTAATATTTTGCTTAGGATTTTTGTCTCTATGTTCATGAGAGAGACTGGCCTGTAATTTTCCTTTCCTGTAATGTCCTTGCTAGGTGTTGCTATCAGGTTACTCTGGCCTCATATTCTGACAAAGAGCTTGCATTCCATTTTTCTGTCTTTCTGGGTGTCCCTCTGGTTTTCTCACAGTCCTGTTTTCCACTTCACTTTTCAGTTGTGTTTAATATGCTGTTAAAGTGTGTATTTTAGTGACTCTACATTTCAATTTTGTTTCTATTTATTTTATTCTTTAACTTTCTGTTGCCTGCTGACATTTTAAGTATTATCTTTTTGAACAAAGCTCATCTTTGAGAACCTCTTTATCTAATGCTCTCTGGATTTATTTCTATGATCTATTATTTCTTTTTCTTTTTTTTTTTTTTTTGCAAAAAGCTTTATTGTTTCATTTGGTGCAATGCATGGGAGAGGGCTTCAGGGTGTTTAAAATGATGACTAGTAGTTTTGGGGAGAGGCTCAGATAAAAGCCAGACATCAGGGGGATGCAGAGAGGCCTCTCAAAGGCATCTGGCCATGGTCAGCAAACTGCAGCTCATGAGCCACATGCGGCTCTTTGGCCCCTTGAGTATGGCTCTTCTACAAAATACCACAGTTTGGGTGCGTCTATTTTGAAGAAGTGGCATTAAAAGAAGTTTAAGTTTAAAAAATTTGGCTCTCAAAAGAAATTTCATTCGTTGTACTGTTGATATTTGGCTCTGTGGACTAATGAGTTTGCCGACCACTGGGCCCTCTGGGCTCTCAAGGCTTCTAGTGGTGCTTGAGGATGAACCTTTCAAAGAGATACGCAGCCAGCCCAGCATGGGAGTGGGCCAGCCTGCAGAGGTGAGCCAGATGTAGGCCATCTTCTTGATGAGTTTCACCTCCTTAACCCGGAAGTGGTTTTCCAGGAAGTTACATAGCTGAGGGTCTTCGTGAGTAGAACCCTGGGCTGCAGCTCGAAAAGGGCCTGGTTCAGGTTCCTCTCCAAGGCCAGGGCGGCTTCCATGGTGTCCGGAGTTTTGCCCCACTCCTCTTGGGAAGGCTTCAGCACCTCCTGGGAGAGAATGCAGCCACCTAGCTTGTTTTGCAACTTTAAGAGCCACGCAGCAGTGTCCTGCAGCTTCTTCTCAGCCAACTTCCTAAAGTGCTCCTGCCCCTTGCCCCCAGCCTTGAGAGCCACAGGTGTCGGAGTCCTACAGATGGAGATTGGCTAGGTGGTTGACCACAGCCTCCACCTCAGGGGAATAATTCTGATGAATTTGGGAGCTTGTTGTTGTTCAACAATTAGGAGTTAAGGTAGAAAAGAAACTGATGTGTTGACTTGTCTCAAAAATGGTTCTGAAGGTGGTGAATGAATAAGAGCAGGAGAGGGGTAGGAGGCTGGAAGAAGGGGCATCTTTGGTTCTATTCCTTCTAAACACCGTTGAAGCAAGAGTTAGATCCAGGGCCACAGAGGGCACTCCCTCTCTTGGTTTTTCATTCTATTGCCCTGTCTTCTTGCCTGGAAAGGAGAATCAGATTAAGTTGCAAGACCAGCTCAGATTCGTGATGTGGAAAAACAGACTCCTGGCTTGATGGAATGAGCAGCAGGCACGCTGCAAAGGGCAAGGGCCAGGAAAGGCACAATTCATCTGAATTTTGATGAATTAATTCCTGGTTCCTACAGTGAGTGGGGATTCATCTTCCTGGCAATTCCCACTCATCTTAGAACTGAGTCACATTTCCTAATTACCATTTTCATATCACCACTCATATCGCATTTGTAACACATCATAGTAAATTTCAGATTTATAGGGTAGTTTCATTGGTTAATATGAATTTTCAGTACCACCTTTATTCTTAATAGCATCTTATTTTTATTATTTTTAAATTCTTCATTGTTTAAAGTATTACATATGTCCCTTTTTCTCCCCATTGACCTCTCCCAGCCACTCCCACCTCCCCTCTAGCACATGCTTTCACCCCCCTAGTGTCTATGCCCATTGGTTATGCTTATATGCATGCATACAAGTCCTGTGGTTAATCTCTTACCACCCCCTCCCCTGCCTTCCCTCTGAGTTTTGATGATCTGTTCAATGCTTCTCTGTCTCTGGATCTATTTTTGCATATCAGTTTATGTTGTTGATTATATTCCACAAATGAGTGAGATCATGTGTTATTTATCTTTCTCTGACTGGCTTACAGGTGTATCAGTTAATATGGTTTTGTAATCAAAGAAAACACAATAATTTCAAGAGAAACATCAAAAGTGCTTTATTTAAAGTAATATTCATTGCTAGCTATACATTTTTCCCCTTTTTCAGGTAATTTGTGGATACTGTCCCAATAGAACTTTTCTTGTTTTGAGACAAATCCATTCAGGGATCCAGTTTTCCACTTCTTCGTACTTTTTGAAGTGCTGCTCAGAAAGTGTGTGTGTCATTGATGGGAACAAGTGGTAAACTGAAGGAGCAAGGTCTGGTGAATACGGTGGGTGAGTTAATACTTCCCAGGCAAGATCTTTGAACGTGTTTTTAACTGGTTTTGAAGTGTGTGATGGTGCGTTATCATGAAGCAAAATTACTTTGTCATGTCTTCTGGCTCATTCTGGTTGTTTTATGATCAAAACATGGTTCAAATTGATTATTTGTGTCTGTAGCAATCAGTATTAACAGTTTCACTTGGTTTTAGAAGCTTATAACACACCACACCTTCCTGATTCCACCAAGTGCGGAGCATTGTCTTCTCTCCGAAGCAATTTGGCCTTGCAGTCAATGTTGATGGTTGATCTGGGATTCTCAAAATAAATCCACTTTTCATTGCCAGTCAAAATTCGATGCAAAAAAGACTTTCTTTCATGAAACATTTTACTGATGACTTTTCATTTTTCCATTTGCCTTTCGTTCAGTTGATGTTGCACCCATTTTCCTTCCTTTGAAATCTTTCCCATTGCTTGTAAATGATCAGAAATTGTTTTCTGAGCAATGTTAAATATTTCTGCAAGCTGTTTCTGAGTTTGACATACATCTTCATCCAATAATGCTTGTAATTGTTGGTCTTCAAACTTTTTTGGTTGATCTGGACATTCTTTCTCTCTGACATTGAAATCATCACTTTTAAAGCATTTAAACCAGTATTCACAAGTATCTTAAGATGGAGCATGTTCACCATAAGCTTCCCAAAGTATATGATAATTTTCAGCAGCACTTTTCTTCAAAATAAAGTAATGAATTAAAACTTCCTGCAAATGCTCTTTTTTTTGGCACAAAATTCGATATTTTTAAGCATAAAAATATCTATACCTTCAGAAAATTTGACATGAAGTTTGGAAGCTTGTTGTTAATACAGCAAAATAGCACACATATCAAGTCACATATATATGAACGTATGTATAACTCCCAACTATTGAAAAGAATCCATATTATTAATCAGTACAATTGGTTTTTCGCTTAGCCTAATGCTCTCCATGTCCATCCATGCTGTTGTGAATGGTAAGAGTTCCTTCTTTTTTAAACCACAGTATAGTATTCCATTGTGTAGATGTACCACAGTTTTTAAACCTACTTATCTGCTGATGGGCACCTAGGCTGTTTCCAAATCTTAGCTATGGTAAATTGTGCTGCTATGAACATAGTGGTGCATATATCCTTTCTGATTGGTATTTCTGATTTTTTGGGATATTTTCCTTGAAGTGGGATTACTAGGTCAAATGTGGGTTGATTTTTATTTTTTTGGGGGAAACTCCACACTGTTTTCCACAGTGGCCGCACCAGTCTGCATTCCTACCAGCAGTGCACGAGGGTTCCTTTTTCTTCACATCCTCACCAGCATTTGTCATTTGTTGAGTTGTTGATGATAATCATTCTGATAAGTGTGATATGGTACCTCATTGTTGTTTTGATTTGCATTTCTTAATGATTAGTGACTTTGAGCATGTTTTCATATGTCTCTTGACCTTCTATATGTCCACTTTCAAAAGGTGTCTATTTAGGTCCTTTGCCCACTTTTTGATTGGATTGTGTATCTTCCTTTTGATAAGATGTATGAGTTCCCTATAAATTTTGGAGATTAAACCCTTACAGGAGTGGTATCAATAAAGATATTGCTTTGCCATATATCTGATATTTTGCTGACAATGGATTCTTCTAAGACTTTTAAGGTTTCCTGTCTTACATTTAAGTCCTTTATCCATTTTGAGTTTATTTTTGTGTATGGTGTAATACTAACAGCATTTTAAATAAGCTACACCTGTAAAAAAGCAACAACTAAACTATGTTACCTATTCTGTATCCCCTCTAAGTCAGTACATAACATGTATTGGGTGCATAATAAGTATCAATAGAGTAAAAAAAAATATATAGGACTATTACATAGTCCTATTTTTCAGGTTACAAAATTTAGGGCCAGGGAGATTATAGAGCTGGTCAGTGGTAGCTTTGCAGTCTGTCTGTAAACTGTGCTGTTGGCCATTACACCCTGAAACCATAACAGCACCTCATGGCTTGTGTCCTTGGCAACAAAATGGCCCACAGTCCAGGGCAGTATTTTCATAATAGGCTCGCTTGTGTATTAGAATTGGATCCTTAGCAAAGATAAGAGATTTGACCTGCTGTGGGCCTAACAACCATTACACTTTGAAATGTGTAATTGAAATGCTTTATTTTTTTATTATCTCTGGTTAACTGAGAGATAAACCAGATTTATTACCTTTGTGGCACAGGGGGCAGAAAATGGCCAATTTGTCATCTTCCTTCTTTTTGACTCACGGATGATTGCCTGTGGCAGAAGGCAGTTTACATTCAGAAATTTTCTTTTCACACCTGTCAGGTCAGTTTCTCAGGGTCGTTAATCCCTATCGACCCATGGCAGGCACAGAGCTGCCCAATCCTTCAGTCTGTTCTCAGGATAAAGCCTGTAGGGACGAGGTGAAGATGGCCACCAGTGGCCTGGTCAGCTGGTCAAAAGTCAACAGAGAGCTGCCTGGCCCAGGCTTGATCCTAAAAAGTCATGTTGTGGAATGAAGCCTTGACTGAAATATTCTCTCACTGAAGCTTGGCTTTGGTGTCAAAAGCCCAAGTGTGAGTTTTAGTTGTCTTCTTACTAGCTGGGAGACTTTGTGGAAAGTTACTGAATCCCTCTGCACTTCTATTGTCACCTGTAATATGGGATGGATGATACCTAATCCATCAACCACTGAAGGTTAATCTGCAGTATCATAAAATATCCTTGGTCCAAAGGAGTGTTGTTTTAGCCTGACCAGCATTGATACCCCTTTCCCCAGGGAGCAGTGCACCTCACTTCCTCTGGGGAAGCATGTTCCATGGCCATAGGGCTCTGGGTTTCCAGTTGAAGGTTGGCTTCCACTCCTGGCTCCAAGAATAGAACACCCAATTCAGGCCTGGCCAATCAGGAAATTCTATCACTCTGACCGCACTCAAAAGTGATTGCTTCATAGCCAGGCATGTGACCCATTGTAATCAGAGTGAATCCTGGTCTTGAACCTAATAGCATGTGGGTGGGGAGCTGTATCTGTCATCCTGCCATCACATGGAGCCTGGACACAAAGCCAGCATAGATGACAGATAACCTGAAGTTGAATAGTACCAGGTCCTATTAACATCATTTAAGTGTCTGGATTAAGTCACACCTGAAGGCTGTAAACCTATACTCTCCTATTAAGTCCTACTTGGATTTTTTAAAAGTGAATTCTTCATATTGTTACCCATTTCACAGGTGAGGAAACCTATGTTCAGAGATGAGAAGTAATAACATGTATCTAAGCACATGGTAAAATATGAGCCACCAGCAAAAAAATGGACTTTGTCATTGCCAGGCCCTCTTCTCTTCACCTTTCCTAACTGGTCCCCTGCCTTGCTCTCCTTCTCCTGCAGTTCTGTCTGGTTCACTCCACCCAATCTTCCAAGGGCAGCTCTAGTCCTCTTCTCTCAGGATGTCTCATTTAGTTGCCACAGCGTTTCAAGCAGGTCAGTGTATTCCACAAACGCACTGCTTTCTCTCTGACCTGCTCTTCTTTTGAAGTCTGAGTGTCTTGAGAAGATTATCTAAATTTCTCAGATGGATAAAAAGGACCTAAACACTAATTCTTAGCTCCTCATGTCACATTGGACATCTTTTCTTGCTGACAGATTAAAAGGTATCTGTCACCAATGTTAAAGTGATTTTTGTCTAAAAGAGTTGATCAAAAGTTAATTATGAAGAGCACAAAATCTTAGTACAGGAGGAAGGCATAATCAGTCTGTTCCCCATTTCTGTCATGCCATTTTCTCTTTCTGCTGCCAAAGAAAGAGATGGTAGGACTCTGTCTTGCCTTTTTGACCAATAATTCTATGGAATTTCAAGGTATGTTGCCATTTTTCACTTAAAAAATGTGAACTGAACTATAAAAGGGAACTATAAAAAATGGAAGCAATAAGGATGACCCTCTCACTTTGGGGTGGAGGAAGCTTTCCTCAAGCAGAGAGACAAATACAGAAACCATAAAGAAATGTAGTTATAAAAAGATATGCATGTACACTTGACACATAAAAATCCACTATTAGCAGAAGTAAATGACGACAAACATATGTGATAGATGAAGATTACAACTTGACAAATTCTTTAACCAATAAAGAAAAATTACAGTAAAGAGGTGGGGGGACTATTCACAGCCAATTCACAGCATCAAAACAGGTTCATTGTTATTTAAGCCAATTAGGAAAAAAACAAGATATAGTCCTTTTTTACCTCTAAAGTTGATGAAAAATATGTTAAAATGATACTTTGTATGGAACAGAATCGAAGGATGAGCACCCAAACATATTCCCTTTTCAAACTATGATGCAGCGATTTAATAGTAAATGTCAAATCTGAAATGTGCACTGCCTTGGCCCCTGTAATCCTGCAGGAATTTATACTGAAAAAATCATCAGAAAAGATTCCTGCACAGAGAGGTTAGTTTTTATTTCTCCCTTTATAATACTGATAAGTTGAAAATAACTTAAAAGTCCACCAACTTCACAATGCTTAAATGATGATAAATGGTACATCTATCTAATAGGTACAGTTATCAATGGTGATGAACTAGGTGTATATTCGTTAATTTAGGAAGATGTTCACAATATCTGAAGAAAAACAAAGAAAGCCACAAAATCTGTAGGACCTCAGTTTTTATAAGTGCTTCTATTAAATATGTGGAGAATAATGGGAACATACAAGTAGATAGTAGTGTTGATTTCTGGGTTGCAAGATCATGGATGATTTTTCTTGTTCTTGCTTTTCTGAACTTGCCAAATTTCTGTACTGAGTATGTTATTTTTAAAAATTAGAAATATTTTAAAAGCTAAGGAGCATGCCTTTATACTTATTTTTACCAATGCATCTGATGTCTGTATCTGATAACATCCGAAAAGGTTTATATATTATCAGGCTTGCATCATATGCCAAAATATGGACCACTTGAGCCTCTTCTTTTACTGCAACTGGTATTTTGGGTCACAATGATATACTTATTACCTGCTCCATTCGTCCACCAATTGGGCATAGGCACCATAAACATTGTCATTTCTCAAATGGAAGAAGGTGTGGCTTTGAAGAGCGGATGGAACCTTTAATCAGACAAACATCTCACTTTGCCTGAGTCATTAAATTGACTTCAGAGACAATGGCCCAAGGGCCTCCATCTGCTCAGTCTGTATAAAGACAGTCAAGTGATGCTGAACACAGGGAATACCGAGTGTTTATATTAGAAGTAATGAACTGAAAGCAGGGCATCTAATCCCTTCCCTCGCCAGGAGGTACTTCCACATTTTAAAAGTCTTTTTTAAAGAGTAATAGAACTTTATAAGCATATTGGGCCTTTCATCTCCCAGAAAGTATACTCAAGGCATAATTCAGACCTTTGCATTAGATCATATTAAGCCTAATTTGGTTCTTCAGCTCAGCAAAGAGCCTGGGGGTCTTTGGGAAGTTGTAAGACTTATAGAAGCTAAAGAACCTGACTTTTTAAACAAACAGGCATCTTTCCCTCATGATAATGAATGTGTTGAGTGTACTGCCTGGGGGGTCTTGCGAACATATTGAAGGGTAGGTAATTCCATGAACAAAGGGATGTCTGGGGAAGAAAACACCCAGCCATAACTCCCCCCTGGGACTTGCAGTTTACTAAAAGAGCTCCTCCTTTTAGGTTTCGAGGCCCTGGCCATGCTGAGGCTGCTTTTGGTGAGCCAAGAGTATATTGGCCCTGAAATCCCCATCTGGCTTGCCCCAGGGACCTGCCATCTGACTCTTAAACCAATGACTTTCATCATTTTGTTTTCCAGCCACATCTGAGAGCTCAGACAATAGTCATTTGATTCTTTAAAAAATTCTATTTGAACCTGGCTGCTGTTGCTCAGTGGTTGAATATCCACCTGTGGACCAGGAGGCCATGGTCATTCCCTGGCAAGGGCACATACCTGGGTTGCAGGTTCAATCCCTGTCCCGGGCCAGGGTGGTGAGTGTGGGAGGCAACCAATTGATTGATGTGTCTCTCTCACATCAATGTTTTTCTCTCTCTGTCTCTCCCTCTCCTTCTCTTCCCTTCTCCCCTTTACCCCCTCCCTTCTCTCTCGTCCCTCCCTGTACTCTTTCTAAAAAATCAATGGAAAAAATAAATCTTGGATGAGGATTAAATACATAAATAAATACAGGGATGAGCAAAAGTAGGTTTATTGTTGTTAGTATGGAAAACAATGCAATGATTAATAGATAATACAAGAATAAATTTGTATACACAAAAGTGTAAACCTACTTGTGCCAGCTCTGTATATTGATAGCATAAACCTCACCAACAGGTATATCACTCCTGGATTAGTAGAGAGGGCATGGGTTCTGGTCATAGGCCTGGGTTCCAATCTCAGTACTTCCATTACTTTGCTGTGGTCCTAGGACAAGTCGCTTAGCCTCTCTGAGCCTCAATTTCCTAATTTCTGACGGGAGAGGTGATGGTAATACTTTCTCAGCCTACCTCACAGAGTGGGAACAAATGAGATCATGAATGTGGAAACACTTTGTGAACTGTAAAAAACTACATATTCCAACTATCTTGCCAAGTGTTGTTGTTTTGCCAGCTCCTTGTGCAGTCAGTATCAAGTATCAGAAATGGGAAGAGTGGCCATGAATCAGGCACAGAGGTGCTCAGCTCTGAGACTGGGGGCCATCAACTCGAAGTCGATTGTAAACCTAAGTCTCACCTGCTGTTTGGAGTCATCAGTCACTTTCTTGGACAGCAACTCCTAGGATGATGTGCTTTGTGTGATAACTGAGAGTTTTGTTGCAAAGACTATTGCTCAAGTTCACAAAAGCTGGATGCTTTGCTAGGACAGGAAAATCTTTACAGAGAGATTCCCTTGGCTAATGGGATCTTCTGAAGGGGAACTGGCCAGCAGCCACCCTCATCCACCTCCCCACGCTGACTCTGCATCTATTAGCATGAAAAATGGGGAATTGATTGGGCTTATATCATCCATAAGTTAGCTTAGCTGAATGGAGATCATTTGTCTAGCACACATATTCCTGAATCCTAGGGAGGCCCACCATTCTCTTTTCCAGTGAGGTCATCCTCCCTGTCTGCAGCTTTGACATCTAGCTACCCAGGGCTCTCACCACAGGCTGCATGCTAACAGATAGAATGGCCTTTCATCCCGAGTGACAGCCCAGCTTGGGCTTTCTTTCCCTTTCTCTATTCTGTTCTCTTGTGTAATGATCTCTGCCTTGGCTGGATCGATAAGACCCTGAAACCTCAAACAGAGATACCTCTCTTGGCCCTGAAATGTTCTTCTCCATGAGGACCAGGGAACACGGATTGCTTTGTAACTCATTTTGAAGCTTTATTTTTCACGCGGTGTGGATCACAGAGAGATTTTTTTTTCGTTGATGGGGCTGCTGGTGACTCTCAAATGAAAACACAGGATAAGATTGAAAGGGATAGTCAGCCATGGGACCTCTGGAGGCACTGGGTTCAGAAATCCAAATGTGTCTGAACTAAGATGGTAAAGCTCAGGATGCCAGGAACTGCAAAACCCCATGCTGATCTCACTGTTTCAGGTCCCTTGATGGAGAACAGATTTATTGCCTTTCTACTATGTTCCAAGCTATGCTGGTGCTCAGCCCCCCTTTTGAGTGAAGGGACCTAAAGCCCAGAGAAGTTAAGCAAGTTGCCTAAGCACACACAGCCAGGAAATCAAAGCCATGGGCAGTGCCTCACTGACCACTCACCTTGCACTGCTCTCAAATGTTGTTGGGTTGTTCATGCAATCACTTAGTTCACACCTATCAGGGGATAATCCAGATTCCTGCAGAAATGAATAAGAAAATGACACACAGAAACAATTTCAGCTGTTGGTAAGGACTTCAAAGCTTCTACAATGAGGTGATTCAATTGAAAGAATGGTGGGGTGGATCAGTTCCTTCAGCCAAGATCAAAGTCACCTAGGAGAGGGAATGTAGATCAGTGACTGAAAAGTGAGAAGTTAGCTTTGCCAATGTCTGCAGGCAAAAGCAGCAAGCAGAGGGTCTGAGGATGGGATGGGGTAGAAAGGTCTGCAGGGCCTGTGGGAAGAGTTGGATTTGGGAAAGCAAGCAGGGGCCTGGCCATGGTCTTGCGGTCTGCAATCTGGTGCTTGCATTTTATTCTGAGAGGATGGGACACCATCACCAGGTTCTCAGTGGGGCACTTTCTCTTTTCTAAAGAGATCACCTTAATCTCTTGGCAGACAAGAGGGGATTAGGAAGGCCAGTAAGGGATTTGGCAGACACCGGTGACCAGAGATTTTATACCTAATTTATAATGTCACATCTGTAAAATGTGTTCCTTCAAACATAGAGATATTTCTCTACTTTGGCCTAGTATTTGAAATTGATATCAATTACTTCTTTTAACACACAAGGAAAATGCATTCTCTCGCTGCAAACATTCTCCTGGACATGGAGAGGCAGTGTCAGAGCTGGGTGGTGTCCCTCTGCTGGGGCTTCCCCCAGAGAAATGCCAGTGTGGCAGTCCATAGAGGAGGGCATTCATATGGAGGCTGGCATGGTGTGAGATGGCAGAGCCCACACAGAGTATGGAGGCATTCTCGTGGGTCAGCCTGATGCAGGGTGTCAGAGCCAGGAGGGGAGGGAGGCATGAATGAGGTAGGAGGGAGTGGCTGTAGTGAGAGATTGGTTACATATGAGAATAGATTAAATAAGTAAACCTATTAGGATAATCTCTGTCACAGGGAGATACAAACATAAAAGGGAAAAAAATTAGTTTTCTGGAGACATTCAGCCTGAGATGGTGGGTTGAAACTGCAGATACTGGATGTGTGAAGGCATAGATTTCAATACATATAGAAATGAAAGTATATATAGATGTGTTCACATGCATGTGCATGTTCATACTTATGTATATATTGCACATGTATACATGTGTGTTTGTGTATGTATACATATTAGACAAGTGCATGTTCCCACATATGTGGGTGTATTTACATGTGTATGTGCATGTGTCTACATAAATACATTCATGTACATTTACATACTATACATACATTTATTCCCTAGCTCGGTCCACTGACAGGACTTGATCACAACAACATCCCAGTGAGCATGCCGTGCTCTCGGATCTTTGCTTTTATATATTCTACTCCTCTAAAAGAAATAAAGCTCCTTGAGAAAGTACTGATTCCTGTGATGGGGCCAAGAAAGGGCAAGGGGAACCTGGAGTACCTCATGCCTAAAAATTAAGTGCTTGAAGAATGATGGGAGCCCTAGCTGGTTTGGCTCAGTGGATAGAGCTTCAGCCTGTGGACTGAAAGGTCCCAGGTTTGATTCCAGTCAAGGGCAAATGCCCAGTTTCAGGCTTGGTCCCCAGTAGGGGGCACGCAGGAGGCAGCTGATCAATGACTCTCATCATTAATGTTTCTATTTCTCTCTCTCCCTTCCTCTCTGAAATCAATAAAAATAGCTTTTAAAAAAAAATGATGGGAAAGGCCAGATGGACACTGGCAATAAGTGGCACTGACCAATTTGAGGGTGGTTGAATATTAAAATAAATAACAACTTACTATAAACCTTTTGTATTAAATAAGAGACTGTTCATTCATACTGATGAAAATAAATAAATAAATTGAAAGGTTAATGAGCAGTAAGCTGCTTACACAGTTTCAACATACCTCCTTAGAAAGTATTTATTAATTACAAATGGGAAGCTTATTATTTTCAGTGAATAAGATACTACCTTAATCAAGTAATCAAAACAAACATCTGAACAGCAGAACGAATGCTAGCTATGACGTGCACTGCGATCGCCAACCAACCTGATCTAGGGCCCGATCAGCTTTTGCTATCCCCTCACCTCTTCAGCCCAGCCCTCAGTCATCTCCCAACACCCCGATTGGGGGCAGGGCCAGCTGGCTAACTGTCTGTAGCCCCTCCCCTTGGCCAGTCCTGCCCAAATGGCCACCATTGGGGTGGGCCAGCTGGATCCTACCCATGTATGAATTTGTGCACCAGGCCTCCAGTTATTGATAATGGGACAAACTGAAAGTGTGTGCTCCCTGAAGGAAGATAATGAAGATGCAGTATCACTTCCATACTCCTGCTAAAGATGCATGACCCAAATCTGAGGAAACACCAGATAAACCCAAACTGAGGTCATTCTCCAGCACAACTAGCCACCAAGCTGCAAAACTACCAAGTGCAGGGAAGTCAAGGAAAGATCAAGCCACTTTTCTAGACTAAAGAACCAGCTAAATCCAATGTGTGGTTCTGAAGTGAATGTTTGCCATGAGTGATATTACTACAACATTGGGGACACTCACATGAGTCTAAGGCTGAGGTGATGGTCATGTGTTTTTGTTAATGTCCTGATTTGGGTGGTTTTCCTGTGGTTATGTAGAGAACATCCTGCATCCTAGGAAAGCCGCTGGGACATCAGGTTGACAGTGTACTCTCAAATGGCTCAGGGAAATGTTCTTTGTATTCTACATCCAATTCTTCTGGAAATTGTGATTGTTTCAACTTTTTTTTTAAGTTAAGGAAAAACATACATTTTAAAAATGTAGTTTTCCTTTTCTCAGATCCAGAATCAAGCTGAATTTTTAACTCTTGATAGATTGGAGAGTTTCAAATGCCTTTTCTCTTACTTATAGGCTCTTGTAGTGTTTTTGTTTTTTGTTTTATGGAAAAATGCCACTATAAGAGTAATTTCTTTAATCTTTCATCTTTCTAAGATTTTTGCCTTATCTCATCAAATGAAATTCACTTAACTTCCAAAGTAAGCTGAAACTTAAAAAGAAATGAAGTCAGGATGAAGATTCATACCATGGATAAAGGCTGAGAAACATGGCAAATCTTAACATCTGGACAATCATCTCATGAAAACAAACAAACAAAAAAGACTTAAACATTCTAGACCAATCATAACTCACTTCAGGACTGGGAATGAAGTCCCTGGAGAAATAGGTTTTGATTTTGTAGACATGTAGAGGATTTCCTCTATGAAGAAACATAGTGAGAGGAGAAAATGGCAGAGGAGTAGACGGACGCGTCTGGAGCTTTGTCGCTGGGCAGAGGGAGAGAGAGCGGCTGAGAGTCGCATTGGGAGTGTTTGTTGGCAAGCTAGGAGTCAGTTGTTCTCCAGGGGAAGGTGGGGAACTGCTGGAAGGGGCTCTCCCGGCCAGGCAGCCCCACTGCCACGGGTTTTTTGTCGGCCAGAGCCACCAGCGCGAACGCGGAGCCCGAGCCATCTTGCGGAGGGAGGTGGATGTCTGCGGCTGTCTGAAGCCAGCAGCTGGGGCACCCATCGAGCAGCCAGGGACCCGGGGACCCAGAACTCCGCTCTCCAATCAGCGCAGACACGCGGCGGAATCAGAGCTCCACAGAGCACACGGAAAGGTCAGATTGCGCCTGACTTAAGGGGGAGGTGGATGTCTGCCGAGGTCTGAAAGCTGCGGCTGACGGAGGCACCCACAGAGCAGCCAGGGACCCAGAGCGTGGATGCGCGCAGGCGGTGGATTGGATTCGGAGATCCACGTGGCGCACGAAAGGTTCAGATTTCCCCTGGGTCAGGGTGAGGTCTCCTACCCCCGCAGGGCAGAGACACGCACACTGTGGGAGCCGGGCTGCGGGAAAGCTGCCTCTGGAGAGGCCCGTGGAGGTGGTCAGGGCGTGATCCCTGAGTGTGAAGGCAAACCCTCTGAGCTGTTGACAGAGGAGAGCTCTGGAAAACGACACGTGTTTTTTTTTCTGGGGCAGAGGGACAGCCTGGGAGTTATTACAGTGTCCCGGCTGCAAAATCCCCACAAACCGGCTTTGCGAACCACAGAGTAGCAGGATCTGAGCACAGCCTAGAGAGGTCCTGTGCTTTGTCTCAGAGATCAGTTCCGAAACACTGCCACCCAGTGGATGACACACAAATTGACTCTCGCATAACCACAACAGAATAAAGAGATTAAAACACCAAGAGGGGAACACAGGGAACTGCAATACCTCCCCTACTGGGAAACAGGAATGCCAAGCAGAATAATAGTGGAAGTGAAGGACCATTCTATTTTTCTTCTTTTTTTTATTTTTCCTTTTTTCTTTTTTTTAATTTTTAATTTTTTATTTTTCATTTTCACATATTTTAATTAAAAGAATATTTTTTTTCTTTCCGCCTCAATTGATTTTACCTTTATAATTATTACATTTTTGTTTTAAACTAGTATTATTAATTACTACTAGTACTTTACCGTTTTTGGGAAAAAAAGTGTCATTTTGTTTTCTCTTTATTTTATTTCGGGATTAGAGTTCTACATTCTACTTTCATCTTTCCTTTAGCATAATTTTACTCCAACTCAGCTCTACCTTTATGCCAACACTTTCCTCCTAACTTTCCCCATTTTGTTGTCTTGTTTCTCTTTCCCTTTTACAACTTTAGATTCTCCCTATTTTTCTCTTTACCTGGTTAAAATTTCACCCCATTTATATATCTAATTTCAAATCCCCTACTACAAGTCCACACAAACCTCTCTCTTCTTGTCTTCACTAGCCAAAAAGTTGTTTTTTCTCTATGTCCTTTTGTTGCTATTTGCCTGAAAAGTGATACCAATTTTTTGAAATTTTTTGTGAGATTGTTTTAGTTTATTCTACTTGTTTTATTTTGCTTTTTGCTTGCTTTGTTTTCTACCTCTCTTTTCCCTCACCTCCCTCGATACCAGTTGCTATTTGCAATTTGCCTTAATCTCTAGGTACTGGTTACTGGCCTTTATTGGGAATAGTGACTGTTCTATTGGAGTTGTCTCCTGACATCTATATTTTGTTCCTCTTTTCTCTCTTATACACTTTCTTTTCTCTCTGACTTTTTTCTCTTCCTCTTTCCTTCTCCTTTTTCTCCTTTTTATTTTCTTATTTTATTTTATTTTATTGTTCATTTATTTATCTTTTTTTTTCTCACTCTCCCAATTTGATTTTGGCATTTCTTTCTTTTCTTTTTTCCTCATTTTCCTCTTCTTCTTTCTCTATTTACCCCTAATTTGTCCTTCATTGGTGGTCACCTTATTTGTGATTATTAACATCTTGAATACATTTCTACTCAGTGCCTTGTGTGCTGTACCTGGTCGTGTTGTAGTTTGTGCCTTTCAATCAACGTAGGAGAGAGAACTACATAACCAGACACCCGGAGAAGAAAGACCATGGGCAGAAAAAGAAACAGTGCACATAAGACAGAAAGGCAGGTTTCACCAGAAAAGGAAGTAAACGAAATAGAACCAGAAATAAGCCTACCAGAGAAAGAGTTCAAAGAAATGATCATAATGTGGTTGAAAAGAATGGAAGACAAATTTGACAATATGAGTAAGAGCCAAGAGGAAATGAAGAAGACCCAAGAGGAGATGAAGAAATGCAGAAGAACCTAGAGGAGGAGCAGAATAAACAAGAAGAAATGAAAAATGACATCACTGCTATAAAGAACTCAATAGAAAGCATCTAAAGTAGACTAGAAGAAGCAGAGGACTGCATCAGTGAGCTAGAAGACATGGTAGGAAAAAAATACCCAAGTACAACAGCTTCTAGGAAAAAAAAGTTAAAAAGCAAGAGGAGAGTCTAAGGGAACCTTGGGATAACATGAAACAAAATAACATCCGCATAATTGGGGTTCCAGAAAGAGTGGAAACTGAACAAGGATTAGAGAACGTGTTTGAAGAAATAATGACAGAAAATTTCCCCAATATAGGAAAGAAAAAACCCACACAAATCCAAGAAGCTCACAGAGTCCCAAGCAAAATGAACCCCAACAAACCGACACCGAGGCACATTATAATTAAATTGGCAAACACCGACGACAAAGTAAGAATCTTAAAAGCAGCCAAAGAGAAACAGAAAGTTACCTACAAAGGAACCCCCATAAGACTAGCTATTGACTTCTCAACAGAAACTCGTCAGGCCAGAAGGGAATGGAATGAAATGTACAAAGTCATGCAAAGGAAGGGTCTGAATCCAAGAATACTGTACCCTGCAAGACTCTCAATCAAAATTGAAGGTGAAATCAAAAGCTTCACAGACAAAAAAAGGATTAAGGGAATATATTACCACCAAACCAGCAATGCAAGAAATGTTAAAAGGTCTGCTGTAATAGAAAGAAAGAGGAAGCGAAGAAGGAACTCGGGGGTAAGGACTAAAAATGGCAACAGATAAGTACTTATCAATAATAACTTTAAATGTAAACGGATTAAATGCCCCAATCAAAAGACATAGGATAACCGATTGGATAAGAAAACATGATCCATATATTTGCTGTCTGCAAGAAACCCACCTTAGGAAAAGAGATGCACACAGATTGAGGGTGAAGGGATGGAACATGGTATTTCAGGCAAATGGAAATGAAAAAAAGCTGGGGTTGCAATACTTATATCTGACAAATTAGATCTCAAAGTGAAGGACATAAGAGATAAAGAAGGCCACTTCATAATACTAAAGGGAACAATCCAACAAGAAGAAATAACTCTGGTAAACATATATGCACCCAATATAGGAGCACCTAAATACATAAAAAAAAACCTCTTGGAGGATATTAAGGGAGAGATTGACAGCAATACAATCATAGTAGGAGACTTTAATACCCCACTGTCACCATTGGACAAATCCTCTAAACAAAAAATCAGCAAAGAAACATCAATCCTAAATGACTCACTAGACCAGATGGAATTAATTGACATCTTCAGAACATTTCACCCCAAAGCCACAAAATATACATTCTTCTCCAGTGCACATGGGTCATTTTCAAAGATAGATCATATGTTGGGTCATAAGAAAAGTCTCTTCAAATTCAAGAAGATAGAAATCATATCAAGCATTTTCTCAGACCACAGTGGCATAAAACTGGAAATCAACTATAATAAAAACAATAGAAAGAAATCAAACACATGGAGACTAAACAGCATGCTATTAAACAACGACTGGGTAACCAGAGAGATCAAGGAAGAAATCAAAAACATCATGGCAACAAATGACAATGACATCACAACAATACAAAATTTATGGGACACAGTGAAAGCAGTCTTGAGAGGGAAGTTCATAGCCCTACAAGCCAACTGCAAAAAACAGGAAACAATGGTAATAAATCACCTAAACCTACAACTCAAAAAGCTAGAACGTGAGCAACAATAAAAGCCCAGTGTACTCAGAAGGAAGGAAATAGTGAAGATCAGAGTGGAGATTAACAACTTGGAGACCAAAGAAACAATTCAAAAGATCAACAAAACAAAGAGCTGGTTCTTTGAAAGGATAAACAAGATTGATGGACCCCTAGCCAGGCTCACCAAGAAGCAAAGAGAGAAAACCCAAATAAACAAAATTAGAAATGAAAGAGGAGAAATAACAACAGACCCTGTGGAAATACAAAGGATTGTTAAAAAATACTATGAACAACTCTATTCCAACAAATTGGACAACCTGCAAGACATGGACATTTTCCTAGAAAAATATAACCTCCCAAAACTCAATGAGGAGGAAGCCAAACATCTCAATAGTCCAATAACGATGGAAGAAATTGAAGCAGTAATCAAAAAGCTTCCAGCAAATAAAAGGCTGGGTCCAGATGGCTACACAGGAGAGTTTTACCAAACATTCAAGGAAGAATTAAAACCTATCCTCCTCAGACTATTCACAAACATTCAAGAAGAAGGAATACTACCAAACACCTTCTATGAAGCCAGCATCATCCTAATACCAAAATCAGACAAAGACAACACAATGAAAGAGAATTATAGGCCAATATCTCTCATGAACATAGATGCCAAAATCCTCAACAAAATTCTAGCAAACCAGATCCAGCAGTACATCAGAAAGATCATACACCATGACCAAGCAGGATTCATCTCAGGAATGCAGGGATGGTACAATATCCGCAAATCAATAAATGTGATACATCACATAAACAAATTGAGAGATAAAAATCACATAGTCATATCAATTGATGCAGAAAAAGCATTTGACAAAATCCAACATCTTTTCTTGATAAAAACTCTCAGCAAAGTGGGAATAGAAGGATCATACCTCAACATCATAAAAGCCATATATGATAAAACCACAGCTAACATCATACTCAATGGGCAAAAACTAAAACCATTTCCCCTAAGAACAGGAACAAGACAGGGATGCCGACTCTCACCTCTCCTGTTCGACATAGCACTGGAAGGATTAGCCATTGCAATTAGACAAGAAGAAGAAATAAAAGGCATCCAAATTGGAAAAGAAGTAAAGCTGTCCTTAATTGCAGATGACATGATATTGTACATAAAAAACCCAAAGGACTCCATTCCAAAACTAATTGACTTAATTAATGAATTCGGCAATGTAGCAGGATACAAAATTAATGCTAAGAAATCTGTGGCATATCTATACACTACCAGTAAAATTATAGAAAGAGAAACTAAAAAAGCAATCCCATTTACAATCACACCAAAAAAATTAAGATACCTAGGAATAAACCTAACTAAAGAGGTAAAAGACCTTTATGCAGAAAACTACAGGACACTGAAAAAAGAGATAGAGGAAGATGTTAACAGATGGAAGAGCATACCATGCTCATGGATTGGGAGAATCAACGTCATTAAAATGTCCATACTACCCAAAGCAATCTACAGATTCAACGCACTACCCATTAAAATACCAACGACATATTTCACAGACCTACAAAGAATTCTTCATAGATTCATCTGGAACAAAAAAAGACCACGGATAGCTACAGCAATTCTGAGAAAAAAAGAATAAAGTAGGTGGGATCTCAATACCAGACTTCAAGCTATACTACAAAGCAACTGTTCTCAAAACAGCCTGGTACTGGCACAAGAACAGACATATAGATCAATGGAATAGAATAGAGAACCCAGATATCCACCCAAACCACTATGCTCAATTAATATTTGACAAAGGAGCCATGAACATTCAATGGAGCCAAGATAGCCTCTTCAATAAATGGTGTTGGGAAAATTGGACAGATACATGCAAAAAATTGAAACTGGACCACCAACTTACACCAAATACAAAAATAAACTCAAAATGGATACAGGACTTAAACATTAGAAGGGAAACCATAAAAATACTAGAGGAATCCACAGGCAGCACAATCTTAGATATATGCCGAAAGAACTTCTTCACTGATACTGCTCCAAAGGCAATGGAAGCTAAAGAAAAAATAAACAAATGGGACTATATCAAAATAAAAAGCTTTTGCACAGCAAAAGAAACCATCAACAAAACAACAAGAAAGATCAATGCATGGGAGAACATATTTGCAAATGCTATCACTGATAAAGGTTTAATCTCCAAAATCTATAGCCAACTTATACAACTTAATAAAAGGAAGATGAAGGATCCAATAAAAAAATGGGCAACGGACCTAAATAGAACCTTTCAAAAGACGACAGAAGGAAGGCCAAGAGACACATGAAAACATGTTCAAAGTCATTAATCATCCGAGAGATGCAGATCAAAAAGACAATGAGATACCATCTTACACCTGTCAGAATGGCAATCATCAACAAATCAACAAACGACGAGTGTTGGCGAAGATGCGGAGAAAAAGGAACCCTTGTGCACTGTTGGTGGGAATACAGACAGGTACAGCCACTGTGGAGAACAGTATGGAGTTTCCTCAAAAAACTAAAAATGGATCTCCCATTTGACCTTGTAATCCCACTCTTAGGAATTTATCCTAAGAAATTACAAACACCAATCAGAAAGGATTTATGCACCCCTATGTTCATAGCAGCACAATTTACAATAGCTACAATTTGGAAACAGCCTAGGTGCCGTCCGCAGATGAGTGGATCAGAAAACTGTGGTACATCTACACAATGGAATTCTATGCTGCCATTAAAAAGAAGGAATTCTTACCATTTGCAGCAACCTGGTTGGAACTGGAGAGCCTTATGCTTAGTGAAATAAGCCAGTCATTGAAGGAGAAGCATCACATGATCGCACTCATTGGGGGATAATAAAGAACAGTATAAATTGATGAACAAAAGGATAGATACAGAGACAGTAAAGATTCAAACAGACTGTGAAATTACAGCAGGAAGATTAAAGTTAGGTGAGGTAGATAAGAGATCAGTCAAAGGACTTGTATGCATGCATATAAGCATAACCAATGAACATAGACACTGGGGGGTTGGGGTATGCCTGGGAGGGGGGGGCAATGGGAAGATATGTATAAAAAATTAATAAAAATTAAAAAGAAAAAAAGAAACATAGTCGCCGAAACCGGTTTGGCTCAGTGGATAGAGCGTTGGTCTGTAGACTGAAAGGTCCCAGGTTCAATTTTGGTCAAGGGCATGTACCTTGGTTGCGGGCACATCCCCAGTAGGGGGCATGCAGGAGGCGGCTGATGGATGTCTCTCTCTCTCATCGATGTTTCTAACTTTCTAATCCTCTCCCTTCCTCGCTGTGAAAAATCAATAAAATATATTTAAACAAAAAGAAACAGTCAAATAAAAAATCATCCACAAACGCATGTTTCTCTAATATTTTTATCTTCAGCACCCTGATAATTATTGTTAACTTTAAGCATTTCAGAAATATTTGAATCATGTTCAATTATTTAAATTTGTTGAGTACATATTTATAAAATAGGAAACTTGTTGAATGTGTATAGGTTTTTCCTTAAAAGATTATAGGTGTAGTAATCTCCAGATTTGAGGATTTCATATGTAAAAAATTATAACAATTTAAATTGGAAACACTACTCTCAAAGACTGTATTGCATTAAAAATGCTTTTATGCAAATGGACACAGACTGTATTAATACCTGTATCTCTGGCACCTAGAGTGGTATAGCACATGGAAGGACTTCAATGAAAATGATGAAAAATAGAAAACTAGGAAAGTACAAAAATTTAATATAAAAAATGTGTTCATAATCCCATAGTCCAAAAAATGTTGGGATAATTCCTTCTTTTTTCTTCCTATGCATATAATTAGTTATACTTGCAAAATAATGTTTAATTTTACCTTGTTTTTATTTTTCCACTTAATATTGTACCATGTACATATCCAAAGTCATAAAACATCACTTAAAAACACAATTTTAGCAACTGTGTAACTTTCAATCATAAGGAAGTAGTAGAATGTATTTAAATAATCCTTGATTAAGAGCTATTTTGCTTATTTCTAACTTTTTACTATAAATAGTGCTACAAAGAACATACACATACTCAATCTTTATATCTTTAAGAAGTGATGAGTGATGAATCTAGATTTTTTTTGTGAGCATTCACAGCCTTTACCCCTTGCATTCTAAAAGTTTTACTGCTTGATTCATTGTGCTAATGAGGATAATTGATAAAGAAAAGAATTGGAAGAAGAAAATGAGCTAAGTTAATTTTTTAAATTTAACTTTTCAAAAATTAACTTTTTAAAAAGTGACAAGTAATTATTCAAGAGAGAAAACCAGAGAAAGTTTGGAGGAGCTGGCTGGAGAATGGAGATGCTTCTGGAGAGGGAGAGCGGGTGTAACATGATGCATGTTGCCAGAGGTGGATGCCCAGAGAGGATTCATCCTTTTGCTGCCCATTGCACAGTGCAGTTCCCCCCTTCCTATTGCTCCAGGAATCTTTCACAAAAGCACCATGGTATATTTCATTTGTTTTCAGAGTTGCATTTATTTTTCTTCTGGAGTCTGAATTTGACAGAAGATGAGAAAAAGATCAGAAAATCACCGTTTCTGGCCCCACCATTTTTGTTTTTGTTGTTATAACCTTAGGAAGAGCTGTAGGAAGTAGAATTAACTGAATCAAAAAAGCATGTATTTTAATAGGCTTCGGTGATAACCAGAACAGTGCAGAAATGTACACTCCCACCAGCAGAGAATGAAAGCGTGTCATGTGTGCTCTCTCAATAGGCGCTCTCAACATTTTGGGAAAGCAACTGTTTCGTGTGAATTTGTTTCAGGCATTTTGGTATGGAGGAGGGCTTTTATGGACAGATGGCAAATTCTAAAATGGGGCATCATATGTTTCTTGTAGGTCTCGCCCATCCTGGTTTGGGCCAAGATCAAGAAGGAATGTAGAGAACGTATTATGTCCTCTATAGTTGAGCTAAGCCTGGACTATATTTCCTTATATACTTGGTCTCTACTATTTTTATTCCTTAGGGACATTTTGGGTGATTTTCCTGAGAAGAACCATATCTGGGGAGGTTTTCCCAAGAATACGGTATGGCTGTGCCATACTAGCTGTTCCCACCGGAAAAGCGAAGGAGGGGGCTTTGGGGAAAGGGACCACCTGCTCCTCCAAGAGCTGAAAAGCTCCCTCTCCTGAATACCCAGGACTCAGAAATACAGCAAAGCCTCGGAAACAGAAGGGAACCTCAAAGGCATGCTGAAAAAGTCCACCTTGACCTGGTGTTCTTTGTTGTTTCTATTTTTTTAAATCATTTCATCACCTGATCTTTGAGAAAGCTGAACACATCCCAACAAGTCAATGAGACCCAGGTATCCTCCTGTTTTTGGAAAAGGCCAAGCAAGACAATGTTTTATGTTGCTGTGTCGGACATCTGAGTCATTAAACCTTTTTCTAAAGAAAAACCCCAACCAGGAATGCATGCCCCTTTGTAATCTGAAACAGCTTCGCCTCGAGGCTTCCATCTTGAGACAAAATGTTCTGGTGCTCCTGCAGTTCTTAGCCAGGACTATTCTTCCCGAGACTGCTTCTGAGTCTCACTCACTGCTAAGTGCTTCTTGTAAAATATGGTAAATGGAGGGCCTCAGAAATGCTTTCCTTGGGGGAGGGAAGAAGAAAGCTTTGTGCAAGATAGACAGCTGAGCACACATAATGATTGCCATATGTCAAAGAATTTTGAGCCTTTAAAATGGACTTGGGCAATACTTTGCTAAGTGTTCCCATAAAACAACTGCTTTTATAGGTTTCTGAGGTCTTAGCAATGGAAAGCATGGATTCCTGATCTTTCTGTATCTTGTTTAGTTTTATCAGTCCTTTGTTCCAAGGACTTGGGGACTGTCTCCCCTTGGCACAAACCAGAATCTGGATCATCCAGTTATGGCCCATGAGTTACAATGAAACATTTTTCTCATGATATTCCCAATTTTATTCAGCCTTTTAAATTTTGGGAAAATTGCCCTTTAAGTAAACCTGAGAGCCCTTGGAAAAGAAGTTTATGAAAATCATATCCAAATGAACCGTTTACCTGGCTTCCCAAGTCCCTCTTCCTCTTCAGTGGGAAAATGAGTGATTAATTTGATAATGAGGCAAAAGCCTTAGGTGGGCGGAGTGTATATAAATTAATAACTTCCTTTGTATATAATCCCTAGCCCTGAGAAATTTCCTGTGAAGTCCTCCCTACAATCTAAAATGTTTCAGTTGGCTTCGGCATCTCAGGAAAAAAAAAAAAAGCAAAGATTCTTTCAATGGACCTAAGGGAGAACTTTGATTAAATTTTTCAAATCAGAAATTGAGTGACCTCACTTTAAGCTCTCCCCATGTACCAGCTGTGAAGTGCAGCTTTCCACCCAACAAAGACTAAGACAGGCTCTGTGCATGTTAAAGAGAATTCAGCAACATCCTGGCTTCAGAGACAGAAGTAAGAGAGGAAACAAATAAGATTGCTATTTACTACGTGCAACTGAGGAGAGAAACAGGAAGGATGCAAAAGGACGGTTGAAGAGAAAGCTTTCTCTGGAGGTGGAGTGGTAAGTGGAGGTCTCTTCAAGAAGCTGACAGGGAACTGACATCTGAAGGACAAGTTGGCCATGGGAAGGTCATTCAAGATTGAAGGAACAAAAGGCTTAGCAAAGAATAAAGAAAGCTAATGTGGCTGGAGCAGAATGAGCAAGGGGGAAAGCATGGCCTGAGGATAAAGATGTAGAATGGTGGGCTGCTACTGAGACTGCTGGGCCACAGAGGCCGTGAAAAGGAGGCTGGATTTCAGCAAACTCTAGGTAATATTAACTCCTCAAAGTCCAGAGTGAGTCTTGTGCCGGTATTTGGAAAGCCATATGCCAATAAAGAAATCTGTATCAGAGAGGTGCCAAAATTATGAATTTGCATAAGGAAACAAAGGCATAGCACAGAAATACCATTAAAATTTTCCCGTTTCACACAGCCCCCTCCGTTTAGCATCAGCTGCTGTCCCAAGCCATCCAGTCACCATACCATCTTTGTTGGTCTGTCTCATGTTGACTGTGCAGTGTAAATACCAGACAACACAAAGCAAATGCAAGGCAAATGACTGAAGAAATGAAATTGCAAATTTTCCAAAGGATGCAAATTTTCTTGGAGTCCCTGAAAATTGAAGAGCCAAGTTAGTCATACTCAAAGCCATGGACCAAGGAGGACTGGGCAGAGTTAAAAGAGGATATCAACCACATTGAAGCTATAATTGGAACTTTGAAAGAGAATGATTTGAAAAACAAAAATTAAAACAGACACTCACACCCTGGCCTGTGTGGCTCAGTTGGTTGGAGTGTGTCTCGTTCACCAAAAGGTCGTGGGTTTGATTTCAGGTCAGAGCACATACCTAGGTTGCAGGTTCAATCCCTGGTAGGGAGGCAGCTGCTCAATGTTTCTTCTCTCTCCCCCTCCCTCCCTCCCTCCTACTTCCTAACTCTCTCTCCCTTTTTTCCTCCCCCTCTCTAAAATCAATGAACATATTCTTGAGTAAGGATAAAAACAAGACATTTAGGAAATGTGAAATCCTTAAATAATTTTGAAAAAGAGAGAGTTTATGATAATTCTGCAAAGTTCAAGGCAAGTTGAATTTTTCTATTATACATCTTTGTCAGACCAACTGGAAAAAACACACACTCAATTCATATTGTATATTTTCCAAGAGGGCAGAATTTTAATTTATCCCTCTATTATGATCTGTTTTGTTAAACATTAAATCAATTAAGCTTGTTTTCATTATTGCTAGCTTTGTTTTTATATTAAAGTCTCAAGTAACTTTTTTACAGTTTATTTTGAAAATTTAGTTCCTATTTTTTGATGGATTCATTATAAGTAGCATTTTTCCAGACCTAATTATCCTCAGATAATGAAGACCTCCTGTGCATGCAGTTAGGAATGCACTGCCTCTGCTTATTACAGTGGCAGCCGGAGGCACTTGCTAATGCCCAAGTACCTTGAGTTACTTCTTGGAGAGGAGGAGGATTCTCCTGAGTACTCATATTCTCCCCTGATCCTTTACCATATGTGAGGAGCTACCTAGGAAAGGAGAAAGCTGGGTCTTAGACCCGCTTGCTTCCACCAGATGTATTAATCAGCAATAGTCCAGCCAGCAAAGGAAGATACTGAGCCTCCAAGGAGAAATACTTCTGTTCAGCAAGAGCTTTCAGAAACTACATTTAAAATGTCTTTGTCTCAGGAATTTTCAGATGTCTGGATAACAGTGTATAGACTTCCCAGCTGGAAGATGTGCTCTATTCAAGAATTACAAATATGAAATAAGTACTTGAAATTCCTTTGCACACTGCCTTTGAGAATGTCTGTCTATAGACATCCCTTCAGAAACTCTCTGAGACGGAGCCAAGAGTTTAGGACGTGGTGTCCAAGAGACTTAAGACTGTATCCAGGTTTTTCTACTTCCTAATTGTGTGATCTTGGACAATAGACTTACCCCTTCCCTTCATTTATCTCTGCTATGAAGTTGGGCATAGCAATACTAACTGCCTTATAAGGCAGTTGTGGGAATTAAGGTGTATAGTGCATAGAAAGTGCTAAGCATTCTGCCAGATCAGTACTAAGCTCTTTGTATATGTTCTGCAGTAGTAGCAAAGTAACAACACCTGAAAAGAAGTTACACCTGGTAATTCTAAATTCCATAACACATTTTGAGAAATAAAGATATAAAACTGCTACAAGGATTTTGTGGTCATAGTACTTTTTTCTCAGCTCACATTGCCGATCATGGAGTGTCTCATGTATTAAAGCAACACATTTAAACTTTATTCCATAAGTTAGCAAAGTCTCAGGAAAGATTTAATTAATAGCAAAAGAGGAACTAATTCTAATAACAACATTAGCTAACATTTACTGAATGCTTGTTATATACCAGGCACTTTTTATTTTATTTATTTAGTATTTTTTTCCTTTTTTTATTGTTTAAAGTATTACATATGTCTCCTTTTTCCCCCATTGACCTCTCCGAATCTTAGCTATTTTAAATTGTGCTGCTGTGAACATAGGGATGCATATGTCCTTTCGGATTGGTATTTCTGATTTCTTGGGATATATTCCTAGAAGTGGGATCACTGGATCAAATGAGAATTCTTTTTTTTTTTTTTTTAGGAAACTGTACTTTTTTCCACAGTGTCTGAACCAGTCTGCATTCCCACCAGCAGTGTTAAAAGGATCACTTTTCTCCACATCCTCGCCAGCACTTGTTGATGATGATAGTCATTCTGGCAGGTGTGAGATGGTACCTCGTTTTGATTTGCATCTCTCAGATGATTAATGACTTTGAGCATGTTTTCATATGTTGGCCTTCTGTATGTCCACTTCCAAAAGATATCTATTTAGGTCCTTTGCCCATTTTTTTGATTGGATTGTTTATCTTCCTTTTGTTAAGATGTATGAGTTCCCTATAAATTTTGGAGATTAAACCCTTATAAGAGATAACATGGCAAATATGTTCTCCCATGCAGTGGGCTTTCCTGTTGTTTTGTTGATGGTTTCTTTTGCTGTGCAGAAGGTTTTTATTTTGATGTAGTCCCATTTGTTTATTTTCTCTTTAGTTTCCCTTGTCCTAGAAGCAATATCGGTAAAGATATTGCTATGACATATACCTGATATTTTGCTGCATATGGATTCATCTAAGATTTTTATGGTTTCCCATCTTATGTTTAAGTCCTTTATTCATTTTAACTTTATTTTTGTGTATGGTGTAAGTTGGTGACCTAGTTTCATTTTTTGGCAAGTATCTGTCCAGTTTTCCAAATACCATTTATTGAAGAGACTGTCTTGACTCCATTGTATGCTCTTGCCTCCTTTGTCAAATATTAATTGAACATAATGGCTTGGATTGATTTCTTGGTTCTCAGTTTTGTTCCACTGGTCTATATATTTGTTCTTGTGCTACTACCAGGCAGTTTTGAGAACAGGGGCTTTGTAATACAGCTTGATATCTGGTATTGTGATACTTCCAACTTTGTTCTTTTTTCCTTAGGATTGGTGTGGCTATTCAAGGTCTCCCTTTATTACAGATGAATCTTTGGAGAGTTTGTTCTAGGTTTGTGAAATATTCCATTGGTATTTTAATGGTGATTACATTGAATCTATAGATTGCTTTGGGTAGTATGGACATTTTAATGATGTTGATTCTACCAATGCATGAACGTGGTATGTCTTCCATTTGTTTATGTCTTTCCTCTATCTCTTTTTTCAATGTACTGTAGTTTTCCAAGTAGAGGTCTTTTACCTCCTTAGTCAAATTTATTCCTAGTTTTCTTAATTTTTTGTTACAATAGTAAATGGGATTTTTTTTTCCTTTCTTTCTTTCTTTCTTTCTTTTTTTTTTTTTTTACTTTCTCTTTCTGCGAGTTTGTTATTAGTGTATAAAAAAGCCATAGATTTTTGGTGTTAATTTTGTATCTTGCTACATTGCCAAATTCATTTATTAAGTCTAGGGTTTTCTATGTGCAATATCATTTCATCTGTGAATAATGACAGTTTTACTTCTTTTTTGCCAATTTGGATGCCTTTTATTTTTTCTTCTTGTCTGATTGCTATGGCTAGCACTTTTAGTACTATGTTGAACAGGATTGGTGAAAGTGGGCATCCCTGTCTTATTCCTGTTCTTATGGATTTTAGTTTTTAGGATATTGGTCTGTAATTCTCTTTGTAGTGTATTTATCTGGTTTGGGGAATAGGGTAATGCTGGCTTCATAGAAAGAGCTTGGAAGTGTCCCTTCATCTTGGGTTTTTTCGAATAGTATGAGGAAGGTATGGTTTAGTTCTTCTTTGAATGTTTGGTAAAACTACCGTATGAAGCCATCCAGCCCATGACTTTTGTTTACAGGAAGTTTTTTGATTAATGATTCAATTTCCTCCATAGTTATCAACCTATTCAGAAATTTTAATTCTTCATGATTCAGTTTTGGAAGATTATATTTTTTTAGAGACATGTCTATTTCTCTTCTAGGTTATCCAGTTTGTTGGAATAGAATTGTTATTGTATTTTTTTTACACTTCTTTGTATTTCTGTGGGGGTCAGTTGTTACTTTGCCTCTTTCATTTCTGATTTTGATTATTTGAGTTTTCTCTTTTTGCTTCATGGTGACCTGGCTTAGGTTCATCAGTCTTGTTTACCCTTTCCAAGAACCCGCTCTTGGTTTTATTGATCTTTTGTATTGATTTTTTGGTCTCCAGGTCATTTATTTCTGCTCTGATCTTTATTATTTTCTTCCTTCTGCTCACTCTGGGCTTTTCATATTTCTCTCTAATTCTTTTAAGTTGTAGGGTTAGATAATTTATTACCAGTTCTTTTGGTTTGTTTATTTTGTTTTATTTTTTTCTGAGGTAAACCTGTAATGCTCTGAACTTCCCTCTCAGGACTGTTTTTCACTGTGTCCCATAGATTTGGATTTTTGTGTTTTCATTGTCATTTGTTTCCAGCGTGTTTTTTATTTGTTCTTTGATCTCTAGTCATCCTATCTAATAAAAGAGTAATATGCAAATCGACTGTACCTCTGCTACACCCATCAGCCACACCCACCAGCCAATCAGGAGTGAGTATGCAAATTAACCCAACCAAGATGACTGTGACCATGGAGCAAATGGGAGGCTTGGATTTCCCTGGCAATTGAGGAAGTCAAGCTTCGTGCCTGCTCTGGTTCGGCCAGGCCCCCGCTCAAGGCTACAAAGTTTCAATTATATAAGATAAATAAATCCCAGATACCAGGGCTACCACTTGCGTCGCTGGGGGTCATGGCTGGCCTGAAAAACACCACAGGCCCATTGCCTAGGCCACCCCTCAACCTAAGGGAACCCCCATCCGGATTGGGGACACACTTCAGGGCAAACCAGCCGGCCCCTACCCATGTACTAGGCCTCTATCTTATCTAATAAAAGAATAATATTCAGATTAACCATCACTCCAACACACAAGATGGCTGCCCCTATATGGTCAAAGATCTTGCTCCCATGTGGACACAAGATGGCCACCACAAAATGGCATCAGGGAAGGGCAGTTGGGAAGAACCAGGCCTGCAAGGGAGGACAGTTGGGGTGATCAAGCCAGCAGGGGAGGGCAGTTAGGGGTAACCAGGCTGGCAGAGGAGGGAAGTTGGGGAGGACCCAGGCCTGCAGGGGAGAGCAGTTTGGGAGGTAGCAGGCCTGCAGGGGAGAGCAGTTAGTGGGACCAGGCCTACTGGAGAGGGCAGTTGGGGGGACTAGGCCTGTAGGAGAGGGCAGTTAGAGGAAATCAGTCTGGCAGGGGTGCATTTAGGCATCAATAAGGCTGGCAAGGGAGTGGTTAGGGGGTGATTAGGCTGGCAGGCAGAAGCAGTTGGGGGCAATGAGGAAAGCAGGCAGGTGAACCATTAGGAGCCAGCAGTCCTGGATTGTGAGAGGGATGTCCCACTGCCCTACTGGGATCAAGCCTAAATGGGCAGTTGGAAATCCCTCAAGGGATCCCAGATTGGAGAAGGTACTGGCTGGGCTGAGGGACACCCCCCCAGTACATGAATTTCATGCACCAGGCTACTAGTTGTTTAATAACATGCTATTAGCCTCCAAGTGTTTGAATTTTTTGTTTATATTGTAATTTCTAATATTATACCATTGTGATCTGAAAAGATGCTTGATATTATTTCAGTCTTCTTGAATTTGTAGGGACTCAGTTGTGTCCTAATATGTGGTCTATCTTTGAAAATGTCCATGTGCATTTGAGAAGAATATATATCCTGTAGCTTTGGAGTGAAATGTTCTGAAAATGTTAATTAAGTCCATCTGATCTAGTGAGTCATTTAGAATTGCTGTTTCTTTTTTGATTTGTTGTTGTTGTTGTTGACAATTTATCCAGTGATGTCAATGGGGTATTAAAGTCCCGGATTATGATTGTGTTGCTGTCTATCTCCCCCTTGATCTTTCATATATATTTTTTTATGTATTTGGGTGCTCCTGCATTGGGTACATATATGTTTACCAGAGTTATATCTTCTTGTTTTATCAATCGCTTTAGTATTATGAAGTGACCTTATCTCTTATTATGGCCTTCACTTTGAGGTCTATTTTGTCAGATTTAAGTATTGCTACCCCAGCCTTTTTTCATTTCTGTTTGCCTGAAAAATATTTTCCCATCCCTTCACTTTTAGTCTGTGTGATTCCCTTATTCTGAGGTGAGTCTTTTATAGACAGCATATATATAGGTCATGTTTTCTTGGATAAGAAAACATGACCTAATGTGTTTTGATTGAAGCATTTAGCCACCTAATGTGTTTTGATTGAAGCATTTTGATTTAGCCACCTAATGTGTTTTGATTGAAGCATTTAACACATTTACATTTAAGGTTATTATTGATACATACTTGTTTGTAGCCATTTTTATTCTTTATGCCTGTGTTCCTTCTTCCCTTTCTAATTCTTCTTTTGCAACAGTCCCTTTAGCTTTTCTTGCATTGCTGGCATGGTAATGATAAAATCCCTCAGTCTTTTTTTTTCTGTGAAGTTCCTGATTTCCCCTTCAATTTTTAATGATAGCCTTCTTGGATAGAATATTCTTGGATTCAGTCCCTTGCATTGCATCACATTGCATACTTCATTCCATTCACTTCTGGCCTGATGTGTTTCTGTTGAGAAATCATTTGATAATCTAATGGGATATCCCTTGTAGATAAATCTCTGTCTCTCTCTTGCAGCCCTTAAGATTCTCTCTTTATCATTTATGTTAGCCATTATGACATATCTTGGTGGGTTCATCTTGTTTCAGACCCTCTGTGCTTGTGTGACTTTTTTCTTACCCAAATCAGAGAAGTTTCTGTCATTATTTCTTAAAATAGGTTTTCTAATCCTTTCTCCTCTTCTTGGTCTTCTGGAACTTTTATTATACAATTTTACTTCATTACATGTTGTCCCAAAACTCCCTGAAGCTCTCCTCCTGCTTTCTAATTTTTTTTTTTATCCAGTTGCTGTTCAGATTGGCTGTGTTTTCTATCCTGTCTTTTAATTCACTAATTCGGTCCCCTGTTTCTTCTGGTCTACTGTGAAACCTCCTATTGTGTTTATTATTTTAGCTATATTATTCATTTCCTCTTAATTGTGACATATGTTGGCAATTTTTTTATCTAACCAGTTTAGGAACTCTATGACTCTGAATTCTTTCTCCAGCATATTACTTGCCTCCATGTCATTTAGTTTCTTTTCTGGTAATTCCTCCTTTTCTTCCCTTTGAGGGTTGTTTCTTTGTCTCCCCATTTTTCTCATCTCTTTCTGGCCCTGGGCTCCCTGCTTGAGGTCCAATGGGTTGAAGCTCCTAGTGGTTCAATGATCTTGGACTTGCTAGATGTGAGCTTGGGTCTGCCCTTAGTTTCACATTTTTATTGTTGCTGCTTTGCGTTGTACTCCCTTCTCCCCCTGGTTCTGGTCCTTCTTTTTTCCACTTAAAATTCTCAGGGTCAATGGGGGTGTGTGCACAGTTTCTCTCTCTTTTGTTTAATAACATTTTTTATATATTTTATTGATTTTTTACAGAGAGGAAGGGAGAGGGATAGAGAGCTAGAAACACCAATGAGAGAAAAACATTGATCATCTATCTCCTGCTGGGTATGTGCTCACAACCAAGGTACGTGTCCTTGACTGGAATAGAACTGGGGACCCTTAAGTCCGCAGGCCAACACTCTATCCACTGAGCCAAACCGGTTAGGGCCATAATTTCTATTGTGTGCAATTCCCTCTGAGGTCCCAGAACCCTCTAGCATCCAGTTCACTATGTAGCCCTGGAATAATCAGTATGGTTCTGTGACCTGTAGCTGTGTATACCAGGTTGCACCGGCAGCTCTGACCTGGGTTAGGGGTAGGGCATGCACCAGCTTGAAGACTGACTGTGTTTGGGCAGGTGGGAGCCTATGCTGGCCCAAAGACTCTTTCTGTACCAGGGGGCAGAGCCTGTACCAGCCAAAGGCTATGTCTGTGCCTGGGACAGAGTGAGCACTGGTCTGAGGCTCTGTACTGGGATAGGGGATAGGACAGGAGTGGGGTATAGTGCTTTTTATATAAAATTTAATCCTTACACAGCTCTATGAAATAGGGACTATTATCATTCCTCATTTTACAGATGCAAAATTTAGGAACTGAGGTTAAATGGAAGATCCAGGATTTAAACTAGAAAAGTTGGGTTCAGAACTAGCACTTGTTACCATTAGTCTGTAGTGTTTCATAGGAGTGCCACCATTCTGTTAGCATTTCAAAGAGCTGTTCTCAAGGCAAGGGTATTAATTATGCTGTTGAAAGTGTCCAGAAGACTCTTGAAACATGACCTAGGCTTTGATAGTGGATGGGTCAGAATTTCAAAGATCTGGATGCAGGCAGAAATGAAACATTGCTTAGTTTTTGACAGAACTTGAAGTGAATAATGAGAAGAGAGAATATTTAAGAAGAGTTGGTATCTGCCTTGATTGACCAGTTGGATGACTTGAAAATACTTATAAAGTGAATCTGGTATAGAGTAAAAGTGGATACAAAATTCAGTTTTGGACCTAAGAGGTTTAAATTTCTTAGAAACATCCGCAGAGAAATGTGAAAAAATTTTGTAAGCTAGATAGAATTCTAGGGAGGAAGCAACATAGTTTACCATTTAACAAAAAACAAAATAGACAACCCACAAAATGCACAAAAATGTTTGCAAATTATGTATCTGAGAAGGCACTTTTAACTAATATATATAAAGTACTGCTATAATCCAACAATGAAAAGACAGCCCAATTTTTAAAAATTGGCAAAGGATCCAAATAGACATTTCTCCAAAGAAAATATACCAATGGCCAATAAGCACATGAAAAGATGCTCAACATTATTAGCCATCAGGGAAATACTAATCAAAGCCACAATGAGATACTATTTCTCACCCACTAGGGTAGCTATAATAAAATGAACATAATAATAAGTATTGGCAAGGAATTGGAGAAATGGAAATACTCATAACAATGGAGACACCAAGTTCCACCCTATGATTTTTCCAAATGAATTGTTTAAAAAACTCATGAATGATATCTAGAATTACAGAAAAAGCTCCAACTCTCATAAATTGCTGGCAACCAGCAAGCAAATGAGTCAAATTAATTTTAAACTGGCAATTTCAAATATTTACAAAGTCTGTCTAATTCCCATCATGTTTGAAAGTGGTATGCTGAAGGACTTACTGAGTCATGATTGCATAATGGATTCAAGTGGTAGGTTAATGGTAACTGGAAAGGACTCAACTCAAATTAATCTAAACCCATAATTGTAGGAGTTTACAAACAAAGGTTGCACTGTAATTCTGGTGGGTTAAATGTTGTATTCAAAAGACCTGTCCTTTCATGAATAGCAGCATCTTCCCCTTCCCCACACCAAGCCAATTTTCTACCATCAGCTCTTAGAATAATTTCCTTCTTTCTGAAACCAAAAAAACAGCCTCATGTCCAAACTGTAGTTCATTAGGAGAGGTTTCATGGTGTTTGTAAGGTCTCCTGCCACGTGCTTTCACTGAAATGGGTTTCATACGCTTCCATGGGGTAATGGTCTGCATTCACTTAAGATGCCCACCATGTGGCTGGGAATTTTTATTTGAGATTTGGAAAGAGAGGAATGTGAGGTTCAGACAAGGACCTCTGTACTCATATTGTGTCTGTGGGCAGCATGGATGGAATGCCCAAGAGCTGGTTCTCGTGTGAATCCTGGGAAGATATGGTGAGTCAGAGCATGGCCACAAGCTAATATCTTTGAGATTTTTTTTTTTTGTAGACATGGGGAAGCCCCTTGAGATTTTTAAACAGAAAAATGGTATAATCCAAGATGACTGTTAGTTTGATTGTATAAAATCGATTTGAATAATGGATTATTTTAGTGAGCACTTTCTGTGTGCCAGGCAATACCTTTTGACCTACATGATATTTTCTCATTATATTTGTCCTATAAGGATGCCTTTTATTATATCTGTTTCTAGGTGAGAAGACCATTTTTCAGATAGGTTAAGAAAATAACCTAAAACTATAGAGTTTTCTCAGTAAACAGCTAAGCCAGGATTCAAATTTCTACCAATACAACTCAAATATTTACTTTGCTTGGCTGGGAGACTATCCCTTCAGTGTGGAGGTAAGAGAGGGACCATGTGTGTAAGACATAAAAAGAGATGAATGTGAGTAGGTGATTAACTGCAGGGACCTTGAATTATTTCACTCTGCAGCCAGCTACTGTGTGAGCAATGGGTCTCTCCTCCTCTCAAGGGACTTCCTCTCTAGTCCTGAGATGGGCCCCACACAGTCAGACCTCTGGGCTGGGCCTGCTGCATGGTGGATACATATGTCTAAGAGAGATGGCAAAAACTAGGAGGAAGATTAGGGTCACTCCTGTCAAGTTGGTGTCAGAGGTGGGTAAGATGGAGAGTTTTGAAATCAGATCAAGTAATTCTACTTTACACTTGCCTCTACAGCATCCATTGTGAACCAAGTGCCAGTGAAATTCTGGGGACATTATAAGCTCTATGTTGCTTCCTGTTTTCTTCTTATTGCTCCTGTCTCTAGTATCACTTCTTGGTCTGGGCATATTGACTTCTGGTTGGCTTAAACCCAGAGCTGTCCTTCAAATCTTTTGGATTCACTGAATACTAACCCCTACTAAGAAAGAATTTTCATTTAAGACAAAATTTTGGAGAGTTAGAGTTCCTACATCTTCTTTATCTATTCATCGGTAGACTTATACTTAAGTTATTTCCTTGTCATGGCTATTGTAGAAATGTTACAATAAAGATTAAGTACAGATATCTCTTTGAGGTAGTGATTTAAAAAAAAAAAACTATTTTGAATGCAAGCCCTGGAATTGCTCAACACTGATGTAGGTATTGATATACCTTTTTTAGAAATAGGGTGACTGAGGCCATGGAAGGTAAGCTCCATGTGTATAATGAGGATATGCTTCTATCTACTTCACAGTGGTTGTTGTAACAATTACTCAATCACAAACAGACATGTAATGAATACTGGGGTATGAGAGTTGAGACATCAAATTCCTATTTTTATTTATTTATTTATTGATTGATTGATTCATTGTTAATCCTTACCCGAGGATATTTTTCTATTGATTTTTAGGGAGAGTGGAAGAGAGATGGAAAGACAGAGAGAAACATTGAAATGAGAGAAACATAAATGAGAGAAACATATCAATTGGTTGCCTCCTTCATGCGCACTGACCAGGGCCTGGACTGGGGAGGAGCCTGCAACCAAGGTGCATGCTCTTGACCAGAATCAAACCCGGGACCCTTTTGTCTATAGCCCACAGGCTGACGCTCTATCCACTGAGCCAAATTGGCCAGGGCCACATTCCTGTTTTTAATAGAACATATTTTGATCAGTGAAGATAGACAATGAAGGAAACAGAACAGTGTAGGTAACGATAAAAGCTCCAATGAAAATAAAATAGAGTTACATGATAGGCACTTACTGGATGAATATTTGGTTTCAATGTCCAAGAAAGGCCTCTCTTAGAAGGTGACACATCAATTGAGACATGAATGATAAAAAAAAAAAAAGGCACCAACTAAGAGAAGACTTTAGGGAAGAATATTCCAGGCAGAAGAACAGCCAGTGCCAAGGCACTGAGGCAGAAACAAGGCTGGTGTGTGAAAGTAATGAAGGAGGAAGGAAAGAAGCATTTTTAAAGTAAAAGCAAGGGTGGCTGGGAGGTTGGATCGGAATGCAGGCAAAAAGCTTATAGAATTTCAGAACTTGGATTTTTTTACCCTTGAGTACACAATAAGTCTTACTTTAAACTTTGTTTTCCCAGAATTTTATTATGAAAATTTTAAATATACAAAACAGTTGAAAGAATTTTATATTTGAACTGACATCTATCATCTAAATTCATAATGAATATTTTACTGTACTTTTTAAATCATATCTAGCTATAGCCATATTTCTATTCACCCATCAAGCCATCTTATATTTTTATGCATTTTGAAATAACTTGGGGACATAAATGAGTCTCCGATGAAAGATAAGCAAAGTTACACAACTTGACATGTCTTCTATGAGGAAAATGAATCCAGAGGTAGGCAGTGCAGAATAGTGCACACAAAGACGGCTGAGTAGGCTACTTCTGTTGTTCTGTAGTAAGATTCTTATGGCTTGTACTAAGGTCAGTGGTAGAGATAGAACATAGCAGGAAAGTTTGAATGTTTTGTGGGGGCAGGGGTAGTCAGCAGGACTTTTTGGGGGATTGGGTGTGGAGTAAGGAAGAGAGGAGTACGGGGCGCTCAAGCATTTGCGTTATGCCAGTGGGTGGTGGGGCTGGGACTGGGTGAGTCTGTGTATTGAGATGAGAAAATGGGAAGTTGCAGGATTGAAGGGGAAAGCACAGAAGTCTATCTGGGACACATCAAAATCGGAATGCCTCTAACACATCCAGTGGGTAGTGAAGTGGTAAGTGGATATATGAGTCTGAGCTCCATGGAGGAATCATGGCTGGAGAGGTGAACCTGGGAGCCATCTAGCTCTAAAACTGGGCGACTTAATGTGATGATCTGGAGAGGGAGGGAGATGGAGAAGAGAAGGGGCCCCTGGACCAAAGTTAGAGCTAAGATATGCCAACATGAAAGGTAGAGAGAGGAGGAATAGCAAAGAGAGAAGGAGCACCTGAGGAGGAAGGAGGAAAACCCAGAGAAGAGGGTGCCAAGGGCTAGGAGAAGAAAGAGCTTCAAGAACTGGGGGATGAGAGTAAATGTATGATCAGGACAGGAATGGAAACACTGGACTTGGTGTGCAATATCTGCCAACCTAAGGGAAAAACTATGCATGATTCTCTCCCAATTGAATAGCAATATTATTACTGTTAGATTATTTTATGCTGTAGCACATTTTCCTTCTCCTATATCAACCAGTGCTATCTACATTTTGCCATTAAGAACACATATGACATCATTTTCAATGCTAACAATAATAATAGTTAGAATACTAGTATTTTATATTCTGCCATTAGCTGCTAGTTTAGTAATTATAGATCCTGCCCTATATTCTTCTACCAATGGATGCAATCTATGTTAGTAACAATTTTTCCAGCAATACCACTGAATACTGTTTATAAAGCTTCCTAAAATTACAGTGACATTTAGAAAACCTTTCTTTTATCATTGAAGTATGTATCAGGAGGGCAGCCAAAATGGCCTAAATTTTAATGAAGAAAGTTTGAAACTTTTATTGGGGGTGGTGGGATAGATGCTGACTCAGGGAAGAATATGTTTCTGGATTGGGCTGAAAATCAATGGCTCAAATTTTTATGGGTCTCCCACTGGTCTACCCAAGTGGGCTCAGCAGTGGAGGTAACCCTAATACTGGTTATGGATTTTGGGCTCTTAGCTAGGTTGAAGGAGAAGTGAAGACAGAGCAGAGCAAATGGATAGCAGAGTGGCCTGGGGGGTGGGAGGACAGGAATAGTAGCAGGGAGATGAGCTGACCGGCTTGAATGTCAGTGGATGGGACATACTGAGGTGTAGCAATACAAGATTGTTGCTCATTCTTCATTCATTCGATTGATTGAGTATCCAGACTTTGAAGACAAATAGCCTGGCCTCAAATTCCAGTTCTGCCACTTTGACCTTGGGAAAGAGACTTTCTCTCCTTGTGCCCTTGTTGCCCTTGTTCCTTCACCCACAATCACAGGGGTTAATCAGACAAACACGTATTCTATTTATTTCTTTGTTTGTTTATTTCAATGGAAAACAAATGTGTTTATTATCTTTACAACTTCATTGTTATCCATTTAAATGAGAATTGTGAGTATGAAGAATATTTTGAGAGTACTTTCCTCATTTTTGTTGTGTGCCTAAACTGCTCTAAAAAATAAAGCTTGTTAATTAAAGGAATGAAGAAATATAACATAGTTAAACCAATATTAGCCTAAGCCCCTTGAGAAATAATTGCATTATTAGGTAAAATAATTTGTTGCAATCCACATTTAAGTTAAGGCTATCCTTGCAACATAAAAGGCAACATAGCCTGGCTATCTTCTTTTTTTATTTTTTTAATAATTCATTATTGTTGGAAGTATTACATATGTTCCCTTTTTGCCCCATTCCCATCCCTACCTCCTCACTGCAGGCCTTCAGCCTCCTGTTGTCTGTGTCCATGGGTTATGCATTCAAGGTGTTTGGTTGATTATCTCCCACCCACTCACCCACCATCCACCCTGCCTGCCCTCTGAGATTCTGCACTCTGTTCCATGCTTCCATGTCTCTGGATCCATTCCATTCATCAGTTTATTTTGTTATTTAGATTCCACATATGTGTGTGATCATGTGACACTTGTTATTCTCTGACATATTTCATTTAGCACGATACTCTCTAGGTCCTTCCATGCTGTCTCAAAGAGATTCTTCTTTTTTATTGCTGCATAGTATTCTGTGATATCAATTATACCACAGCTGTTTTTAGCCACTCTTATACTGATGACAATTGAGCTGTTTTCAGATCTTGGCTCTTGTAAATTGTGCTGCTATGAACATAGGGATGCATATATATTTTTTTTGATCAGTGCTTCATGTTTCTTAGGATATAGTCCTAGAAGTGGGATCACTGGGTCAAATGGCTGATTCATATTTAATTATTTGAGGAAACTCCATACTGTTTTTCAAAATAGTTGCACCAGACTGCATTCCCACCAGCAGTGTACTAGGTTCCCTTTTCTATACATCCAGCACTTGTCATGTGGTGATTTATTGATGGTAGCCATTCTGACAGGTGTTAAATGGTACCTAATTGTTTTGATTTGCATCTCTCAGATGATTAGTGACTTTGAGCATTTTTTCATATGTCTCTTGGCCATTTGTATGTCCTCTTTGGAGAAGTGTCTATTTAGGTTCTTTGCCCATTTTTTAATTGGATTATTTGTCTTTGTTTGTTAAGCTGTATGACTTCTTTTTATATTTTGGATATTAACCTTTTATCAGATGTATCATTGCCAAATATATTCTCCCATACAGTGGGCTCTCTTTGTGTTTTGTTAATGGTTTCTTTTGCTGTGCAGAAACTTTTTATTTTGATGTAGTCCCATTTGTTTATTTTCTCCTTAGTTTCCTTTGGCTTAGGAGATTTGTAAACACATTGAAATAAGAAATGTCTTAGATTTTGCTGCCTTTAGTTTCTTCTAGGATTTTTATGGGTTCACGACTAACATTTAAATCTTTTATCCATTTTGAGTTTATTCTTGTGTATGGTGTAAGTTGGTGGTCTAGTTTCATATTTTTATAAGTATCTGTCCAATTTTTTCAGCACCATTTACTGAAGAGACTCTCTTGACTCCATTATGTGCTCTCACCTCTTTTGTCAACTATTAATTGAGCATAATGGCTTGGGTCAATTTCTGGATTCTCTGTTCTTGAGCTAGTATCAGGCTGTTTTGATTACCGTGGCTTTGTAGTATAACTTGAAATCTGGTATTGTGATTCCTCCAACTTTGTTTTTCTTCTCAAACTTGCTGCAGCTACTAGGAATCCTTTTGATTACATATAAAATTTTTGGAGTATTTGTGCTAGCTCTGTGAAATATGCCATTGGTATTTTAATAGGGATTGCATTGAATCTATAGATTGCCTTAAGTAATATGGACATTTTAATGAGTTGATTCTACCAAGCTATGAACACAGTATATTCTTCCACTTGTTTATATCTTCTGTCACTTTTTTCATGTCCTGTAGTTTTCTGAGTACAGGTCTTTTGCTTCCTTGGTTAAGTTTATTCCTGAGTACCTTATTTTGTTATTGTTGCTGTTGCAATGGTAAATGGGATTGTTTAGTTTCTCTTTCTGAGAATTTATTATTGGTGTATAATAAAGCCATCGATTTATGAGTCTTGATTTTGTATCCTGCTACATTTCCAAATTCATTTATTAAATCTCATAGTTTTTTGGTGGAGTCTTTAGGCTTTTCTATGTACAATATCATGGCATCTGTTAATAATTAGAGTTTTACTTCCTCCTTTCTAATTTGGATGCCTTTTATTTCCTCTTGTCTGATCACTATGGCTAGGATTTCCAGTACTATGTTGAATAAGAATGGTGAAAACGGACATCCCTGTCTTGTTTCTGTTCTTAGGAAAAATGCTTTTAGTTTTTGCCCATTGAGTATGATGTTGGCTATAGGTTTGTCATATATGGCCTTTATCTTAAGATATGTTCCCTTTATTCCCATTTTGCTGAGAGTTTTTATCAAAAATGGGCATAGGATTTTTTTTTCAATGAATACTTTTATTTATTTAACAGATGACCAACTTTGTCTCCCTCTCCTTACAACTGGAATTTCACCTGGTTTTCATGCGAGTAGCGAAACAATGACAAAGCTAATCAGAATAAGCTACTCCAAGAAAAGAATTAAGCTAACAGCTTACTTTTTTAACAGAAAAAATATATAAATATGCGCACTGTAGAATGCATAATGGTTTAGTCACTAAGAAATTCAAATGGGATCCTGAAGAACAAAAGCAAGTACATGGTGCAGTAAAGTTGAGCTGAGATGCTGTGCAACCGTTTAAGTGTTCCTGGGCTGCATTTCTTGGCCATTAGATGAATCTTGACATGGGGGGAAGATTTTAGCTAATATCAAGTAGAGATGTGGAAAGCACTAAGTTCACTAACTAAGGGGATGTGCACAGGAAACAAAAGGCAGGAAAAATATTAAACATTGCTGAGAGCATCCACCCCAGGAAGGACTTTACCTTTCAGGAGCTCTAAACTGGCACCACCCCCAGTGCTCACATGGCTGACTTTATCCTCTGTGTTCCATTTGGCACGGCAAGTGGCAGTGTCTCCACCACCTATGATGGTGATGCAGCCCCTGGAAGTGGCTTTCACCACCTCATCCATAAGGGCTTTGGTCCCTTGGGCAAAAGCTTCCCATTCAAATACTCCCACAGGTCCATTCCACACAATCTGCTTAGCCCTAGTGACAGCCTCAGCGTACTTCTTGCTGCTCTCAGGACCACAGTCCAAGCCCATCCAGCCAACGGGAATGCCAGAAGCCACAGTGGCTTGGCCAGTCTTGGCATTCTCATCAAACTTGTCAGCAGTGACAAAGTCAACTGGCAAGGTAATCTTCACACCATTCTTCTCAGCTTTGGACATCAGGTCTTTGACAATCTTGGCTCCCTCTTCATCAAACAGAGAAGTGCCAATCTCCATGTTGTTGAGCACCTTAAGGAAGGTAAAAGCCATTCCACCACCAATAATCATCTCATTGACTTTGTCCAGCATATTATTAATCAGCTGGATCTTGTCTGCAAATTTAGCTCCGCCCAGGATGGCCAGGAAGGGTCGCTCTGGGCTTTCCAGCGCCTTGGCAAAGTAGTTCAGCTCCTTCTTCATCAAAAAACCTCCAGTTTTCTGTGGCAGATTGACACCAACCATAGAGCTGTGAGCTCGGTGAGCAGTGCCAAAAGCATCATTGACATAGACATCCCCTAGTTTGGAAAGTGAAGCTCGGAAGGCTTCTACTTTAGCTAGCTCCGCTTTAACCTTGTTCCCAGTAGCATCTTTTCCCTTCCCTTCTTCTTCCACATGAAACCAAAGGTTCTCCAACAGGATGACAGACCCAACTGCTGGGGCAGCACAAACTTTCTCCACTTCGGGCCCCACGCAATCCTTCAAGAATAAAACATCTTTGCCCAGCAGAGATTTGAGTTCTACAGCAACTGGCTCCAAAGAGTACTTGTCAGGCATGGGGACACCATCAGGCCGACCCAGGTGGCTCATAAGAACAAATGACTTGGCTCCATTGTCCAAGCAGAATTTTATACTTGGGATGGCAGCCTTGATTCTCTGATTGTTATCTGGTTGTTCTTCATAGGAACATTGAAGTCCACTCTCATGACGACCCATTTGCCCTTCACGTCCAGCTTGTCCAGAGTCAGCTTGTTAGAAAGAGAGATCTTGGAAATACAGCAGCGCAGAAAGCTCGCACACAAGTCAGCAACGGAGACAGCAGCAAATGTCCAGGGCATAGGATTTTGTCGAAAGCTTTTTCTGTATCTATCAATATGATCATGTGATTTTTGTCTTTTAATTTGTTTATGTGATGTATATTTATTGATTTGTGAATATTATACCAGCCTTGCATCCTTGGAATAAATTCCAGTTGGTCATGGTGAATGATCTTTTTAATATATTGCTGGATGTGATTTGCTAACATTTTGTTGAAGATTTTAGCATCTCTGTTCATCAGAGATATTGGCCTGTAATTATCTTTCTTTGTAGTACCTTTATCTAATTTTGGAATTAGGATAATGCTGTCCTCATTGTGGATTTTCTGAAATAGTTTGAGGAGTATAGGTGTTAGTTCTTTTTTGAAGGTTTGGTAAAACTTCCCTGTGAAGCCATCTGGCCCTGGGCTTTTAATTGCTGGGGTTTTTGATTACTGCTTTGATTTCATCAGTTGTTATTGGCCTATTCAAGTTTTCTGATTTCTCCTGATTCAGTTTTGAGAGATTATATTTCTCTAGGAATTTGTCCATTTCATCCACATTGTCCAGCTTGTTGGCATATAGTATTATGTTGTTCATAGTATTTTCTTACTATCCTTTGTATTTCTGTGGTGATGATTGTTACTTCTCCACTTTCATTTCTGATTTTATTTGGGTCCTCTTTATTTCTTGATGAGTCTGGCTAATTGTTTATCAATGTTGTTTATCTTTTCAAAGAACCAGCTCTTGGTTTCATTTATTTTTAGTCTCTCTTTTTATTTTTGCTCTAGTTTTTTATTTCCTTCCTTCTACTTAGGGCTTTTCTTGTTCTCTTTCTAGTTCTTTAAGTTGTATGGTTAAATAGTTTATTGCTGATTTTCCTTGTGTGTTTTTTTTTTTTAAGACATATCTGTAGTGCTATGAGCTTCCCTCTTGGGACTGCTTTTGCTATGTCCCAGAGATTTGGGGTTATTGTGTGTGCATTTTCATTCATTTCCAGAAAGTTTTTTTTATTTTTTTCTGCATCTTGTTGGTAACCCATTTATTGTTTAATAACATGCTATTTAGCCTCCATATGTTTGAATATTTTGGGGTGGTTTTACTATAGTTCATTTCTGTGATCTGAAAAGATGCTTCATATGATTTCAATCTTCTTGAACTTGTAGAGATTTGTTTTGTGTCCTCACATGGTCTATCTTCGTGAATGATCCATGTGCACTTGAGAAAAATGTATATTCTGCTACTTTGGGGTGAAATGTTCTATAAATGTCAGTTAAATCCATCTGATCCAGTGTGTCCTTTAAGAATTTGTTTCCTGCCAAAACCAGTTTGGCTCAGTGGATAAGAGCATTCGCCTGTGGACTCAAGAGTCCCAGGTTCGATTCCGGTCAAGGGCATGTACCTTGGTTGTGAGTACATCTCCAGTAAGGGATGTGCAGGATGGATGTTTCTCTCTCATCAATGTTTCTAACTCTATCTCTCTCCCTTCCTCTCTGTAAAAAAATCAATACAATGTATTAAAAAAAAAAGATTTTGTTTCCTTGTTAAGTTTTTGTTTGAAAGATCTATCCAGTGAAGTCAGTGAGGTGTTAAAAGTCCCCTACTATGACTGTATTGTTATCGATTTAAAGTCCTCTAGAAATTTTTTGTATATATTTAGGTGTTCCTATCTTGGGTGCATATATGTTTACCAGGGTTATATCCTCTTCTTGGATTGATCCCTTTAGTATTGTGTAGTGATCTCTGTTGCCTCTTGTGATGGCCTTCATTATAAAGTCTATTTTTTCAGACATGAATATTGTTACTCCAGCTTTTTTTTCATTCAGCTCGTAAGAGTCCCTGTACACTGGGCTGAGGATAAAACTCAGAGGAGGGCAGGTTTTGGTTTGAGGAGCTGAGCCAGTCGGAAGAAGAGTATGGTAGAGAGGGATCAAGGTTCCCGCTTTTGACACAGTTCATTGGAGAAAAGTATTAGCTATTTAAATATGTCAATAGAGTAGCTAGTTGTTTGAAGTCATTGAAGAAACATTGAGGTACTGGGCAGGGGGGTCACTTACATGATGATGATGCTTGACAATGTCCTGGTCAACAATGTGACTCAACTATGCTGTCTTTATGTTATAAACATTGTACTCAAAATGATGCCATTCCACTGTTTAAAATGTGATAGGGAGTGAAATTATATTTATGTTGCACATATTTTATATCATTATCATGAAATTATGGGCATTATAATATACTTGACTTATTGTTGCCAGTCCTTTGGAATTTTAATGGAGAATGATTGATCATGAAATGTTACTTTTGTAAAAACATCCTATCTAATAAAAGAGTAATATGCATATTGACCATCACTCCAACACACACAATATGGCTGACCTGATGTGGTCTAAGATGGCTGCTTCCATTTGGACACAAGACGGCCACCACAAGATGGCCAGCAGGGGAGGGAAGTTGGGGGTGACCAAGCCTACAGGGGAGGGCAGTTAGAAGGAACCAGGCCTGCAAGGGAGGGCAGTTGGGGGCAATCAAGCATGCAGGGGAGGGCAGTTAGGGGCAATCAGGCTGGCAGTGGAGCATTTAGGCATCAATCAGGCTGGCAGTGTATAGGGGGGAGTGTACAGGAGGGTGACCAGGCTGGCAGGCAGAAATGGTTAGGAGCAATCAGGAAGGCAAGCAGGTGAGCAATTGGGAGCCAGCAGTCCTGGATTGTAAGAGGGAAGTCCAACTGCCCGTTTAGGCCCGATCCTACCAGGGGAGGGAAATTGTGGGCAGTTGGGAACCAGCAGTCCTGGATTGTGATAGAGATGTCCAACCGGCAGTCAGACATCCCTTGAGGGGTCCCAGATTGGAGAGGGTGCAGGCTGGGCTGAGGGACACACACCCTCACTTATTAATTTCATGCACAGAGCCTTTCGTTTTATTATAATTGGTTAGTGCAAATATTGTGCATTTTTAAGTTTGTGTGAGAAACATGAATTCATTCATTTATTTAGTGCACAGAAGTGAACAGTATCAATGACCACAGTGGTCACAATATCAGGGCCCCATTGTTGTTAAATTTTGGCAGCTTGGCAAGTTATAGCATTGTCATATTGTTAATTTAAAGAAGTACCACAATGTAGTATTGGTATTCCTATAAATATTGAAATCATTTTAGTATAAAATAGTATGATCACATCAATTTTTCTAAAATATCAAAGGCATAATGTGTTTTTTTAAAAAGGCTTAAGGGGTGTTTTCCACATGTCTTTTAGATGTCTGTCCTACAAAGCAAGGCATCTCGATCCTACCTCAACACGGAAATTATTTCACTTTATTTGGTAACCGTGATACAATGGAATCTGTTTTCTTTGGTCCAGGATGCAGGGTTTTAGGAATGCTTACAGGTCTGGGTAGTTTCACATCTTGTAATATTTGAGATCTAATTTCATCTCTTGTTTATGGGAAAAGCCAGAAGCCAAATGCTCAAGCAATAAGCTTGGGAGTCATTTGTAGTCATTGTTCCTTTCCTTCTTCAAGCCTTCTCACAATGAATTCCTAGGATTTATGACTTCTTTATTCCCAATGCCAAATAGTTCAAAACTTGCATATTATGAGAGCATGTGTTCTCATCCATATTATGATTTCTATTGAAGTTCAGTTCAATAAAATTCAGGATTCTATGTCATAAATTTTCCCATGTAGATGATATTTTTATTTCCTTCTGTAAATATTTTTATAACCGAGATTGGAGCATCAAAACAATTGTTAAATGTTTGCCTAGAATCTGCTTTAGAGCAAAATATCTGCCAACAACCACCCTTTCCTGGTGTCTGGAATGGGTAACTTTTTCATGCACTTTGCAGTCTGTATCCTCGGCGACAGAGTGCTGATAAAACCCAAGCAAGGAAGTTATGATTTTAATATACTTTATTTAAAAAGTACAGTTTTCAATTGGTTTCATGGGTCTCAAGCAGAAGGGACACTGCCTACTGGCAGCCCCGTTTCTGATGAAGGGTGGTTATCATGTAGCAAACTCACATTTACATGACTGGCAAAGTAAAAAGATAACATTTTTGTCAACATGTCTTTAAGAGTTTATATCACGCACAGTTTAAAATCATGAGATGCTGATGGTTGGACTATATTTCACGTCTTCTATGTTGCACCATATTTTGGTTCACAGTTTATCCATTATTTAGCATGCCAGGAGAACATTTCAGTCAGTGTCACCTTAAGAAGAGCAGCAGAAGCAGAGGGGACAGGATAAAGACCATCTTGGCCTGGAGGCTGGGTGCACCCCCACATTCCCTCGCATTTTCCTGTAGGAAAAGGCAGGGTTGGTTAGAGCAGAGATAAGAGTCTTAATTTGCCTTAAATTGGACAAGCTATTTCGAGTCCCCAGCCTTCTCCCCCCTCTTCAATTGTTTGAACGAAGTCTCTTGGGACCTAGATAATTCAGGGAAATTCACTCATCTAAATTTCATCAAGTTGGCTGTAAATGTGTAACATATTAAAAATTAATCTTTGTATACTATTATGTAAAATATCTGAGGGGTAAAGGACTATTTTTTGGTACGGATGTCTGTTGGGATATTATAAAGGCAAAATATTGGCTAATTTTCCCTCCATCAGAATGTAAGTTAAAAAAAAAAATCACATCTAAAGGGGCTGATCATCTTTGACTATGAAAGGTTTCTTTTTATTTGGGGGAAGAAAGGCTCTGTTTTACAAAAATGAAATAATATTACTTCCTGTAGCATGCTTTTTATTTGGTAACTGATAAAAGTTTCTCCAACTCCATTATTCTAACTCTATTTCATTCAGCTATTTTCTTATTGATGGGCACTCATTTTCTCATTTGTTCTTACTGCTACAAAGAATGCTGAATGTAGGTCCTCCACAGACAGTGATATTTGCCCCTGCCTGTGGTAGATATGCCCAGTCTTAGAACTGCAGACCTAACAGGTATTTCTGCCTTTCATGGCTACAGCTAGACATTTCATTGTTACCTGTATATTCAGATCACCCGCTGATTTGCATCTTTCATGTTCATGGTTTATTTTTATATGTAGTTGTTTGACTTATCAATTTGAAAGTGCTTTCTATAATTTGATAATTTGATTTCTAAGTATATTTTTTCAAGTTCTATAAATTGGCTACTGACTTTAATATTTTTCCATGGAAAAGTTATAATTTTTATATAATTGAAATAAATCTGATTTTCTTCCATAGCTTTCTTGTCTCAGATAGGAAGTTCTCTGCAATCCCTAGGATTTCTTGTGAGACTGTTATTTCACTACTTAAGTCTAATTTATATTCTTCCTTTTGAATTGAACCTTTGTCATATAAAAGAGTTTCTGTTTCCATTGGCCTCATCTTACTACATCCAGAAACTTACAGAAAAAATACTGTGTTTTTTTTTTTTAATGCTTTGTATCAAGTAACCAAAGCAAATTATCTTATTCTTAACTCTAGAAGATTATACTTAGAAAACTAGAGTCATGAGAGTAAAAAGTTCCGGTTTTGACTGAAGTGATTTTAGTGTTTGGGGAACTATTGTTTGTTTTCATTTACATAGAGCTTTTATCATGGGTGATCATTGAATTTTATCAGAGGCCTTTTCAGCATTTGTATGTATAATATGTTGCTATTGAACTCCCATTTGAATATAGAAGGATTCTCAATAAATCCCAAGTTCTTAATGGTGTTATACTTTAAAATTTAGATAGTTTAATAACATTAAAATCACTTGCTATTTAAAGTGAGATTAACACTTAGCTGGCTCTGGTGACATTAAAAAAAAACTAGTTTCCTAGTGTCCATATACTAATTTTTCTAGGCATGCTTTTCATTTTTTCAGGGGGTATGTGAACTTAATTTAAAAATATATTTTTGTTAAAGTTTTTGCTCACAGTATTGTAGGAGGTATTCTCTTACAATTTGCCTAAATCGATTGGAAGCCCACCTTTCTCAGCACTAAGCTTAGTTTTGCTCTGATCATGGCTTTCGGTGTAAAAGGATTGCCTTTATAGTCATGGCTATGAGTTTAGAGGCTTGTCATTCCCCCTCCATACACTGGACCTTTTGGTATAAACATTGCCACTTTTGCTTTGTGTAAAGTTCTTGTAAATAAATGCAAATAGTGGGGATAATTCTTACCACAATTTGAAATAAGTAAACTAAGATCATCAGAACCACTTCATGTGTAATAGTAGGAAATAATATGACAGCCCTTCCATGGCAGAAAAGATGGGAAGGAGACTTCTGAAGTATATCATGGACATGAGAACAGGCTATTAGCCCAAACTGAGAAGGCACCAAGGGCTGAGAGCAGGGACCCAGTGGCCTTCCTGTAGATGCTCCTCTGATTTGTCTGGTTTTCTCATGGGTAAACTTCTTAGCTATAATGAAATTCTCGTGGCAAATCTAAGGGGAAAAGAGAACAGGAAGGGTTATTCGACTGACCTCAGGATGGAAGCCATGGCAAGATTCCGGACGCCTTCTGATCTTCTGGGCCTTTAAACGCTCACACTTAAGAGATTCATTATGTTGACTGTAGTTAAGGCAAATTTTCAAAATGGTACTTCCCCCTATTCTGCATCAGCACTGCATGTTGGCACTAAAATCCCTTGACAGTTTCTCTCCAACAGTGGGAAGGTATCATTTACTCCTCCCCCAGGTTTCCTGACTGTTGATCCCCTTACCAGCATCAGCAGCAGTAGCTGGGCCTACACACGGAAGGATATACCTGATTTCAATGGGCGCCATGGTGATGGGGGCCACGGACTCACAGAGGCAGCTGCTGTCCACTACCACCATGAACAGGTTGCTGCTTGGGATTTGCTGGATGACAAAGGACCTGGGGGAACAAGAGGCACAGACAAGGTGGGTCACTCACCTTTCCTCGTGTAAAGAGCCAAGAGGAAAACTTTTCCCAGGGGTATTATATTTTAGAAAACAAGTTTTTTAAAGTTGCCTTTTCCATCGGCTCTTCACTTTCAAACACCAAATTTCACTAAGAAGACATTAGCCCCGTGGTGGGCAAACTGCAGCTCGCGAGCCACATGTGGCTTTTGGCTCCTTGAGTGTGGATCTTCCACAAAATACCATGGCCTGGGTGAGTGTATTTTGAAGAAGTGGCATTAGAAGAAGTTTAAAAAATTTGGCTCTCAAAGTTCAATTGTTGTACTATTGATATTTGGCTCTGTTGACTAATGAGTCTGTCAACCACTGCATCAGCCAACCTGTTGCTATAGCCATATACAGCTCATAAGACTCACCTTGGGAAGACTGAATTTTATGTATACAAAACGTCAGGGTCAGAATTGGCTAATTTACCTCAATTTCCAAGGTCTAAGAGGTTAGGCTTTTTCAAGCCTGCGTTCATTCCTAAACATTATCAAAAGTTGCATTTGATGTTCTTCTAAGTTGTTTTTTTTTCTCCTTTCCTCAGAGACACACTGAATCTGTGTCACATGGATGACAAAAGATGACGTGAACTTCTTAAACCCTTCGAGATACCACTCTGTGCGATGTTTGCCCACAACAGAGGAATGGTGTTTTGAGGAAATGAACGCTGGCCCCAAGTGCCTACACCATCTTTAACAAGTCCCACCCTTCTCAAGTCCACATTGTGCTGGCCCTACAGCAGCTCTGACATTCTGGGTCCATCAGTACAGCTTACTGACTGACACCTGCTTCTTCATTGCCCAACACAGGGGAATGACAAAGTAACACCACTAAAAAATACTCCTTTACAAGAAATACTGATTTTCTTGGTGGAAAAATTAGAGACCCAAATCCCACATTCTTTCAAAGCCAACAGAGTAGATAAGTATTTAACCCAAGGCCTAGAATCCTGGTCACTTAACTTTTCATGATATTTCATCCAGTTCAATTTAGCAGGATGAAAGAGAATATAACCTAAGAAAATGTTCAATTCCTCCATAAATTTTATTTCCATTCATCTTTCTCTCAGAAAATTTGTTCTGTTTTCTAGAGCAGCGGTCGCCAACTGGTGGTCCGCTGGGGGTCTGTGAGGTCCGAAAGGTTGACGACCGTTGTTCTAGAGTATATCACCATGCTTTACAAAAATCATCCAATAAAGAAGCATCCTGTTGTTTTGTGGGAAATTAAAAAGAAGGGGATAGATCCTTGTTGTAATATCCAAGAATACCTCTGAGATTACAACACAACTGTTCATTGAACATGACACAATTATTTTTTCCCACCCATAGCATGCCACTGTTCAGCAATGTTCCCCCAATGCCTAAATCACCATCTATTCTCTGGGATAATTGCTCTCTGCCCTTCACAACTACACCTGGCCTGAGAAAAATAAATCAAACCTTGCTAACTATCTCAATAAAACTTTAAAAATCCCTCTTTTAACACTAAGTATCTTTTCACCTATGCAAAGACATTGCTTTAGCAGCTAGCCTTTGTAATGGATTATGCCTATCAGGATTAAAATAGCCTACCTGAGATGACTCTCATCAGAGAACCAATGATTTCCATGTTGGAAGAAGGTTAACAGTCTCTCAGAATAATGCAAAACCAAGATCACACAATTCTTTAAAGGACAAATGGTTGACTTAAAAATTAATCCAAATGAATCAACCAGATGTGCAAGAGATATAAACATGAAATAGAAGTTCCAAAGGGAGAGAAGTTTTCCAATTGATGACAAATTCTTTTTTTTTCTTTATAGAAATGGCCCATTCTAGCATGAATGAAACTTCAAATCATTAAAGCTATAGACCAATCCTAATGTATTCTATATAAACAAATTACTCAAAGAGGAATGTGGATGATAGCAACTTCTCCCTGGGAATACTTAAGATGAAGAAAACAGAGTAACATGAAGTAAAATGTATGTCAGGTCCAGGGGAAAATTGATTCTAGGTAACTGTAGATAATGATAGAAAATTATTTTTTAGAATTTAGGGATAATAGCTAAAAATAGCATGGTAAGTAATATACACATATACAGAAAAACTTGACAATATTAGTCTAAAATTATTACCAATCACAACAAATGTGAGGTGATTAGATTCACAAAGAAAAAGGCAGAAACTCTTGCATTGACAAAATACCAGTATTATGATGTTTGTAATAGACACTCCTAAACCAGAATGATGTGGAAAAGATGTCAGATGAGAGATGTCAAATGACAGGAAAAGTTTTACCGGAAACATGCTAACAACACAAGAGAGGAACAGGTTAATATTATAATGCAAATATTCAAAGGCAAATCATTAAAAATAGTTGATACAATCTGAGTAATTTTTCATATTAAAATAGTGAAATTGTATAGCAAGGAATGACATGAATTTTTATGATCATAGTGTTCAAACTGATAGAAATACCAAAGTGATCAATGAGTGCGTGATCTATTAAAATGTAGAACAAAACCTCTTGAGACCTCAATGTAGAATATACGTTCTTAACTAATGTCACCCCAATAAATAAAAATAAGATTGTTTGGGTTTCAAGTGTACGTTTCTACGATGCATGGTTTGTATATTGCATTGTGTGTCAACCACCTAAAGTCAAATCATCTTCTGTCACCATATATTTGCCCCCCCTAAGTTATTTTCAAACACTGAAAACCTCAACACATTCCAAAAAACAGAACATATCTCTTGCATATCCTTCTTCATGGTATGGTAAAATTAGAAATGAATAGCAAGAAGATATAAGTGGAAATTAATGTTACAAAACACATTCAATTAATGCTTGAGAATCTGAGAGCAACCCAGACTGAAATCTGTACAGTATGATCTTAAGAACTTCTATGGGAAAAAAGAAATTTGCAAATAAATGAACTCCATTTTTTAATTGAGAAGTTGGCAAAATAAAGACATAAGCTGCACCTGTGCCCCTCTACCTGGTCTTTCCTCCGTACCCTGGGCTATATATTGATGCCCTTATCCAAGTTGGTCCCAGACACTGCAAGGAGATGAATGATAGAAGAGAAGTGATGATTGCACAGATAGTCCCCCTTGTCTATTAGGCATGTCCTTCAGGTTACAAACATGCTGTCATATCTCCCGCCTTGAGAAAAACAAAACTTTCTCTTAACCTTACCTCCAGCTTCTGCCCTGTTTCTCTGTCCTCCTTTAATGTAAAAATCCTAAAAATAATCATCCACCATCTCCCTCTCTCTACTCTCATTTCTCTCTAATAAGACTGGAGTCCTTACCACACCACTTGGTTCTCAACCTCCTTTCCCTCCGCCTGCTCCTTCCTTGCTGACTGACCCTCACAACAGACTGGTTTCCGGAGGAAGAAGGCTGCAGCTGTCTGCCCATGGTTATCCATTATCCTCAGCACCTCCAGTTGTGCCTGGGACACAGAGACTCTCAGTAAATACTTCCAGAATAAAAGACAGAATAAACTTATAAAGATAAAAGCAAGAGAATAAAATGCACATTAAAATGTGAAGATAATTGAAAGAACTAGACTGGTTTAAAAGAACATCAATATAAACCGACTTTTGGTGTTCCTGACCAAGAAGTCACAAAGTCATATTAAAACTCGGAAGATAGATATTTAAAACATTTTAAGTGACTATTATGTACATTATTGCAAACAATTTGAAAACTAGAGCAAACACACCTTTGGGAGTAAAATATAAACTGTCAACATTTGGCCAAGCTGTAAAACACACATGCAGACCATAGCTATAAAAAAACTGAAATGCTCATTGAAAATCTGCCCACAAGTGAATCCTACCAAATCAATCAAAGAACAGATATTACCATGTTCGTAGAAAACCCCATGTGAACTCACTGATCAACTTAGAACTAATAAAAGAACTCAGCAAGCTGACCAGTTACATAATCAGAGTATAGAACCACAGCCTTTCCCTGACATTGGCAATGCCCAATGAAAAAAGATGAGATAAAGAAACAATGACAATATATATAATCACTAAGAAATGCACAAAATTAATTCTAGTAAAATACATCTTTTTGAAGAAAATGACCAAACTTTAATGAGCATAAAAAATGAACTAAAATTGGAGGGAAGTACAATATTGTGAAAATACACAAACATATCATATATATATATATATATATATATATATATATATATATATAAATGGAGTTCATTTATATATATATATATATATATAAATTAGAGAAATATAAAATAACAAAATACACTTTTCACAAGCAGATAGGCTAAATTTTAAGTCTGTCCTATTATCACATGGAAGAGAGTCTGAAGAAATAATTATTGGACACTGCTGTGAGAATGTGACTTTTTACAGCCATTTGTATTATAATGGAAATCATTTAGATCTATTTTTTTTTTCAGTAGACACTGAAAAAAAGACACTCTTGCTTATGACCCCAAAAAGCCATGTGGAAAGATTGTGTTGATAGCCTTGTTCATTGAGAGGAGAAAAAATACGAAACCCACCTGCAAGTCCATTATTAGGGGGATGATTGAATAAGCAACACTATGTGCTCTGTGGTCTGCTCAGCACCAGATAAAGGGTAAAGCAGATTGCTACTTACTATCAAGAAAGGATATCCAAAACACAGTAAATAGAAAAAGTATTTTATAAAATTAATAATAAGGTATATGTAATTCTGTTCCAGAGGAGAAAAAGAAATGGGATGGGAAAGACTTATCAGATGTTATGGGAATAGAAAACAAACCAGTAAGCATTCCATAACCTAAGTTACACATAGAAAGAATAAATGGACTAAACAATAGGAGTTAAGTGAGTTGAACACAAATATAAAGGAACATATGAAGCATCATCCAAAAAGTAAGAAGGAATTAAAGGACTGAGTGACACTAAATATTTATAAAGCACAGACCATGTCATCTCCAGACTGATGAGTCTCACCTACATCATCCTTAAATCCAGCACTGGCAACTCCCCTTCGCTCCTGAGACACACAGATGAAAGTCATGGCTGCTCGGAGGGCAAGAGGCAAGCCAGCCTTCATGGGTTCCAGGCATCTTTTGACTGCTGAGCCCCCATCCTCACCCTCAAGTCTGATCCTTCCACAACATCATCAGTGGAAGAGCAAGAGCGAGGGGTGAGGTACGGGAGAGGGCAGGAGACAGGAACAGTGGAGGGGAGAGAAGACTGGCAGAATAATTGTCAAGGGACACTTGAACTGAATCTGAGGTTCTTTTTTTTTTTTAATATATTTTATTGATTTTTTTACAGAGAGGAAGGGAGAGAGATAGAAAGTCAGCAACATCAATGAGAGACATCGATCAGCTGCCTCCTGCATGCCCCACAGTGGGGATGTGCCCGTAAGCAAGAAGCAAGGTACATGCTCCGGACTGGAATCGAACCTGGGACCTTTCAGTCCGCAAGCCCGACGCTCTATCCACTGAGCCAAACCGGTCTCGGCAAATCTGAGATTCTTTATAAGAAGAACTAGAGGCCCCATGCATGAAATTCGGGCAAGGGGCTCGCTCCTCGCTACCCTCCCTCTGCAACTTTATTTGGGAAGACATCTGGTCTAATTCTCATATTGTGCTTTTATTATTATAGATATGTTCATGTATTCTTAGAACATTTAGAAATGGAACATTATGCTAAAGGCAAAAAGTATCAATGTTCTCATGTTACTAATGAGAACACTGGGACTCAGAGAGGATAAGTACTCTTAACAGAAGCTATATGAATAAGACATGGTTGTGGCCATTTTAGAGATGGGGAAAAAAGAGGCTAAACAACTTCCTAGAGTAACAGGGGCAGAACTCAAGCCCCCAGCACCCAGACCTGCTGTGGGTCCACGTCATGGGCAGCAGGCCTATCTGTCCTGGAGGGCAGATCCAAGGAGATGTTGAGCCACAGGAGTGCTGGTTTGCAGCACATGCACCGTCTGGGTGGAAGGCTCCCAAGTGTTGTCAATGAAGCCCCACAGCAAACTTCTCTGTATTTCCCTAAACCCTTAGAGATGAAAAGCCCTGCCTGCAGTGATACTGAAGCAAAGGAAAACAACCCCCTACAGAGGATTTGCCAGCGGAAAGATTAACTGCTTTTCCATATTTTAAAGACTTACTGTCTGCTTATTAACATGGTGCTGCGGAGGGGTCTGGGCAATGTTAGCTGTACATTTATGTGCACAACGTGTATTTATGGCCCAGGGTGCAGGGTTGAACTTCATAAAACACACCTCCATCCAGCTGGGCTCCGCAGCCAGGCTGACGTCACCTGGGGAAGAACCGTGGCCTGGAGGGTTTGCCTGGGGGGCCAGAACCGGCCAGAGGTAAATGCTTCCAGGCAGCACCTCAGCGGTCATTGCTAAACAGGGATGGGTCAAAATGCGTGAAATAAATTAGGCCCTCCAGGGAAAGAGAGGAGGGACAGGGAAACAGTTGTGATGTATCCATTGCCAGAACTGAAATAACACAGTCCTCCCTTCCCCATTCACTGCAGACTGAGAAAGACTGCAGGGGAAATGATGGGATTTCAAGACAGCCTCCCTGGTGAGAGAAAGAGAATAGTTGCCTCGTGCTATCTACTGAGAGAGGCTTTGCAGTCCAGAAGAGAAAAGCGACCATGCTGCTCCCCTAATTCTTCCCCAGAAAAGCACGTGTGATGGGAGGGACCCACAGACAAGATCCCCAGAGGACCCCAGGACACACATTTGGGGGACTTGGTTGGCTGGATTTTCAATGATTGGGTACAAAACTGTGGCTTGAAAACATTGTCAGGGCAGGACAGAACCGTAAACCATTTGGAAATCTTTGGCCCTTAATAGATTTTCACCATTTATAAATTGTCCAGGTGTTGCCCCAAGGTAAAATAAAAGACAGTGAGGAAGCCCTGGGGGCTTATTTGAATTTGGCACTGATCCTGTTCTAGGTGCTATTGGGTTCCAGGGTGGGGGTGGGGGGGGGCGGGTACCTCACCATCACCGTGGATCTCCACCTGGATCTGATTCTCTTTGAAGGTGGGGAGAGCCTTCCTCCCCCATTGTGCCCCAAAATGTACTGCACTGACCCAGGCCCCAAAGCTGTGAAGAGCGAACATTTGGTGATGGGATATTTAAATCCAAACTAGAAGTTAAATATTGAGGATGTCTCCTAGCACAATTCTATAACCATGCCATGGGCCAAACCAGGTGAAGGATGCAGAGTAGGGCCTCACCTGCTCACCATAAAGGTCGGCAGGCCTGGGGACTTCACAATGCTAAAACACTGAAACTGTTTCAGAGCACAGGGAAAGAAGAAAATATTTCAAATGTGTTTTATGAAGGACCCTGATTGAAAACCAAGATTATCTATATAAAAAAGCTATGGAATAATATTTTTATGAATATTGAAGCACAGATATGGAATAATCCCTTTTTTATGAATATTGGCACATAGATCTTAAATGAAAGGCAATAAATAGACTTCACCAGGATATTGCAGTAGTAACACAACGGGCCCCAGTGAGGAATGACCTAGAAATTCAAATGAACAAGCTTCTGAGCCATCTCAGCTTAATAGAAATAGAAACAGGAAACAATTCTCCTTTTTTCAAGTCTCTGTTTTCCCCTCTCATGTGTTGAATCCTGCTTTCTCATCTCTAACTGGTACCTCTGTAGAGATTCCATAACTTACTGACAACTTTAGTTTAATAAAACTGTCAGGTCTAGTTTAATACTCTAATCTCATATCTACTTCAAAGCTCTGTGCTCACTCTTCTTCCTTTTGGCTCCCAGGTTCTCACTTCCTCAGTAGTTTGGAAAGTGGAGCAGCAAAGAGGCAGGTTTTCTGTATACCAGGCCACAGTGAGATTCTTGGCCACGTTTCCTATGTAAGGGGTGTGGCAGTGGAATTCTCTGGCCACGTTCCCTATGTAAGGGGTGTGGCAGTGGAATTCTCAGGCCACGTTTTCTATGTAAGGGGTATGGCAGTGGAATTCTGTGGTCATGTTTCCTATGTAATGGGGTGTGGCAGTGGGATTCTTGGCCACATTTTCTATGTAAGAGGTGTGGCAGTGGAATTCTCTGGCCACGTTTCCTATGTAAGGGGTGTAGCAGTGGAATCCTCTGGCCACATTTCCTATGTATAGGGTATGGCAGTGGAATTCTCTGGCCACCTTTTCTATGTAATGGGGAGCAGTGGAATTCTTAGCCACATTTCCCATGATTCGGGAGAGGGCCACAGGGGAATTCTTGGCCATGGCTTGTTTCCTTACAACAGAGATAGGCCTGTGGTAACCTGCATGTGGACCAGCATCCCTGAGGTTTCCTTGTGAGGTTATCACGGATTCTTCAGAGGATGTAATACTCAACACAGCCCCTCCTCCACGACCAACACAGCTCCTACCCTCAGCAGTTACCCTCCACAGCCCCTTACCCTCAGGGTGGATCTCCCCTGGAGAGTCCCCCTCTTGTCACTTTATGCAAGATGACCGCCATCTTTTCTCTTGTCCCCCTGTCCCTGAGAAACACGCACCTTTGCTGGCCCAGCCATAGGCCATTTGAGTGTGGCCCCTTCTCCAAACCCTGACCTCTCCCTCCAGGTCCCTTTGTCCCTCTGAGAGAGGCCAGGAATAGACTGCTGCCTAGCAGATTTCCACCAAAGCTGGGCTTCCCTTCTTTCAAAAAGGATTTTATCAATTCTGTTCTTTATAGGAAAGAATCTCTAGGAGCATCCTCCACTGCCCATCAGGCTCCCAGCAGGAAACACCATCCCTGGAGGGATGAACCTCTTTCCATAAAGCCCCAACTCATCTTGGCTAGGCCCCTCACCAGTCTTCACATGGCAGACTAAAGGTGGTCCAGCTGTCTACCCTGAAATAAGCTTGGGGCGGAAGGGGTGGGGATGTTGCAGGGAGGTGCCTGCTAAAAGGCTGTTCTCTTTAGAACCTGTGGTGCCTAGTGTCGCTTTGTCCTCGCCTCAATCTGGGACTATACGGGAACCCCCATTTGACAACTGTTCTGTCCTCTCAGTAAATGGATTCATGTAAGACGCCCTATACCTGGCTGGGATCTGTTCAATAGTGGCCTAAAGGACAATAAATCCCACCCCTGAAAACAGTCCTGAAGAGAAGAACTCAGTTTAGCATCAGGCTTCAGAATGAGACAGAGTTAATTAGAGTCAAAAGTGGAGGCTCTCGCACCTCTCTATTATTCCTCATTGTTCAGAAAGTGCCAGCCTGTGCAATTAAACCAGAGAAAGAGGGGTGATTAAATATTGGAACAAAGGAAGTATTCATAGGTACCTAAACTGTGCCCTGTACCCACTCCCAGTACTCATTTCGTCTTTCCCTGTACCTCTTAGCAGTGCCACCATCTATTGAGTGACACAAGCAGAGAGCTTGAAGTCATTATCAACACTCGTCTTTGACATCACGGTTTGCTGATGTGACCATCTCCTCCACCTCTCTTGTCATTCCTCCATTTCCTTTTCCTTGGGGCAGCTGTGTGGGTCAGGCACTAATGCAGTCACAGGGGACCTACACTCAAAAGGCTTGTACTTGGCATTTATAGCTCTGTAGGCTGGATCGGCTTGAAATTTTTAATTTTATCTTTGATTTTGTGTTTTTAAGTCAAGTCCAAGAGACAACAGAGCATATGTGTGGAAAGGTGGAGGGAAGAGGTTCTGAATTGCATGGGTCCTGCCCCAGCCCAGCAAACCCATGACCTGTAGCCCTGGCAGAGGCCTGATTTAAGGCATGGGATGGGCTGAGGCATGGTGGCAGTGAATCCGAGGGTCTTATGATTAAATTTAGTTTTAAATCCTAGTTCTAGAAATCATCTCACTCTATATATCAAATATCTATCTACATATTTACATATATATATATCTATCTACATATCTATCTACATATCTATATCTATATCTATATCTATATCTATATCTATATCTATATCTATATATATATATATATATATATATATATATCTACCTCTACCTCTATTTCTATGTCTATATCTCTATGTCTATATCTCTATGTCTATATCTCTATGTCTATATCTCTATGTCTATATCTCTATGTCTATATCTCTATGTCTATGTCTATCTCCCTCTCTATCTTTCTCTCTATCTCCCCCTCTATCTATATCTAGATATTCCTCAGAGACCCAGACTTTCCCTTGGATAACCAGCAACCCCCAAGGCAGCAGAAGGCAGTAGCCCAGACCTGGCTAATGGTCTCAGGCTAGGACCTCTGGCACAATAAAGATGACATCCTGACCTAAGCTCTGGTTCAGCTCCTGAGTCCTAAGGTGGAATGACCCCTGGTTACTTTCCCCTGGGATCAAACAGAGGGACATGGGAACAGACCTCAGAACTGTCCTCAAGACCCTAAGAAATGTTTCATCACCCTCACCTGCAACCAATCTGCTGCTCCCAGCACCACCAGAACCCCTAATGCATGATGCCTTGTGATTCTGCTCTCTACAATCTGTAACCCACACACATGGGGAGTTGGGTCTTTAGAGCCTACACTGCCGTCTCCATATTGGCCAATTCAAAATTAAACTATTTTCTTCTCTATCCTGCGAACTCCAGTTCAGGTTCTTCTTTGGGCCAGTGCACTCAGGCAAGTGAACTCAGAAAAAACACCAGGGCTCAGGTAATAGCAGCTGGCAGCACCCTAACACATGCGGCCTGTGACCCAGCAGGTCTTGGGTTCATAGCTGTTCGCTGGACAATGAAGTTGTAGATTCCCGGGATTTTTAGGCTTCTGATAACAGCCTCTCCCCCCTTCAAGATTGCCTCTGTGGCCTCTCCTGATCCGTCGTACATGTATGAATCTATGTCTATATATTTTTGCTATTTAACACTGTGCTCCTCCCCTGCAAGGACACTCACTGGGTTAATACAGACCCTCACAGGCACTCCTGGGCACAGCCCCCATTACTCAGTGGGCTGTGCAGCTTCTGCCACGGTGCTGAGGTGCCATGTCCCGTTTGGAGGGGTGGATTCAATCTCCCTTCCCAGAGGTTCACCACCCCAGCTCGTGGTGGACAGCCACTTGACAAAGGATTTCCATCTTAGCACCAGGACACATGCTCAAAGTCACTAATTATTGGAGAGATGCAAATCAAAACAACAATGCAGTATCATCTCACAGCTGACAGAATGGCTATCATCAACAACAAGGGCTGGCAAGGATGTGGAGAAAAAGGAACCCTTGTGCACTGCTGTTGTGAATGCAGACTGGTGCAGCCACTGTGGAGAAGAGTATGGAGTCTCCTCAAAAAACTAAAAAATGAAATTCCCATTTAACCCAGCAATCCCATTTCTAGGAATATATCCCAAGAAACTAGAAACAACAATCAGAAAGGATATATGCATACCTATGTTCATAGCAGCACAATTCACCATAGCTAAGATTTGGAAACAGCCTATATGCCCATCTGCAGCTGAGTGGATTAGAAAAGTATGGAACATCTACACAATAGAATACTACAGTGCTATAAAAAAGAAGGAATTCTTACCATTTGCAGGAGAATGGATGGATCTGGAGAACATTATGCTAAGTGAAATAAATCAGGCAATGAAAGAAAAATACCCCATGATCTCACTCATTTATGGAAAATAAAGAACATTGTAACCTGATGAACAAAAAGATAGATACAAAGGCAGTAAAGCATTGAATAGAGTTTCAAATTACAGCAGGAAGGCTAGGGAGTGTAAGAAAAGGGGGGTAGATATCAACCAAAGGACTTGTATTCATGCATATAAGCACAACCAGGACACTGGGAGTGGGATGAGGGCATGCGACAGAGGGTTGGGGAGGCTAGGGAAAGTCAATGGGGGAAAAATATATATATATCATTATTTGTAATGCTTTAAATAATAAAATTAAATAATAAAAAAAAGAAAAGCACAGAAAGGACAAGAGTGTTTTACCTATCAGTACCCTTAATGACACTTTTCTCCTTGCTTTTTAAATTAGCAGCCCATATGTTAATTTCGCACCAGACCCACAAATTGCAGGGCTGGCCATGCTTCATGTCTGGCATATCCTCCAAATGGTTTCCCTACGTGGCCCAATCTCTCTTCCCGAAGTGGTTTAGTTCTTTCCAAGTTCAAAGCTGATCATTCCAGCTCCCTCTTTACACATTTTCATGAACTCCTTAGCCTCTACCAGGGACTCCACTTAAGAGCGCACACCAGACCCTGTGTGACCAACTGGCTCTCTTCCCCGCCAATGCCTTCACCTGTCCACGCACTAAGCCACCTTCCTCCCTGGGGACCAGGCATGCAGGCCTTCTTGGGCTCCTAAATGCTTTATGCTTCTCCTTCTGTGCCAAGACCCAGACTGAGCTGTTTCTTAGCCTGGGCTGCTCGTTGGAATCACCTGGGGAGCTTTTTCCTGTTATTTTATTCACCTGTGTGCTTGAGCCACATCTAAAACCCATCATTAGAATCCCTGGATGTAGGGCCAAGGCTTCTGCAGTTAGTGGATTGTGATGGATTCCAACGTGCTGCCAAGGTGGAGACCTACTGATCCAGGGAGTGTTCCTCAGACCTAAGGTACTTACAAGGGACTTGTTGGCATGTACTTCTGTTCAGAGGATCTAGAGTGGGGCCAGTGAGTCTGCCTTTCTCACCTACTCCCAGGTAACTCTCATGCTGCTGGTGCCAAGATCACCTCTGCCCCAACCCTTTGAGAGTCCCAATTCAATTCTAAAAAGCTTGTTGAATGTTCCTTTCTCCATGAAGCACACTGTAAGAAAGAGTGTGGTATGTTGCAGGTACCTATGTCACCCACTTAAAACACGTTCATTTCTAAAGGTGTGTGGATAAAATGCTGATAGTTGTTCCTGCCCTGGTACTATCTACTCCAGTGGTTCTCAACCTTTCTAATTCCACAACTCTTTAATACAGTTCATGTTGTGGTGACCCCCAACCATGAAATTATTTTCGTTGCTACTCTTTAACTGTAATTTTGCTACTGTTAATGAACCGTAATGTAAATATGTGTTTTCTGATGGTCTTAGGCTCTACAGCAGCGGTTCTCAACCCATGGGTTACGATCCATGGGTTGAGAACCGCTGATCTACTAAGGATGGAAGGATAGTCAAAGATAATCCAGGCCTCACGTGGAATGATCTGAGAACTGTAAGCTATAAAACCTGTAGAAGTTCTCCATGTCCCCCAGGGGAGCACCTGCAACAGTTATTCTCTAAAGCAGTAAACACAAGGCTCAACAAGTGGCCCCTCTGGATGTCAGCAAGGAGGTGCAGGTCACACATGAAGAGACCATGAACAGGACAAAGAAAACAAATTTTGAGCTCAACATAGATGTCAAGAGCAGATGCTTCACATTTCAGTTGATTGGACACCAAGCTGCTGTTCCCACAGGAAGTAATTGTTCTAAGGTTAGTGGTGATAGAGGCTGTTTACTCAATAAAACAATACAATACAGTGAGTAAACTAGCTAGTGTCTTCTCACCTCTTCCTCCCTTCTTTCCTCCCTCGCTTCCTCCCGGCCCCCTCCCCCGCCCCCACCCTTCTCTAGATAACCAGAGAGCTATTTCATTTTTAAATTTGAGTAATTTTGTCTCCTACCAGGCTTCTGAGAGCAAGGCACAGGCCTTTTATATATATATCAGCTCAGAACTTAAGCTTCTTGAATAACAGTGGGAAAGGAGTGAAAGATAAAATTGTAATTCAGAGAAGCAGAAGCTCCCTGGCAAATAAATTGTACAGAATATAGTACAAGGTTGAAGCAGCCCAGAACCATTTACCCTGACAACTCTTCAAGATCTAAACCTCTTTGCTGCTGATTGAATTCAGAAAAAGAGTACCCTGCCCACTACATCGGTTTCCTTTGATAACCCATCTCCCTTCTCTTGCTCCCAATAACCTACTCTTTGTTCAGGAATCCACCCTTTCTCCAGGCAGCCCAGGTGCTTCTAAATGTCTGGCTCTGCACAGGCATGTCACCTGGGCTTAAGTGACTGGTATAATTCCTTCTACCAAAGAAAGCAACTGTTTCAGAGATGGGCATTGGGCCTGTTATTCCAATCAGACTGAAGCCCAGAACTCTTTCTCCTACTGCCAACATATAAAATGAAGGACACTTTCAGCCTTTCAAGCCACTGGAAGCTTTTCTGTGCTCATGCATGGAAATGCTGCTGAAAAGTGCAAGTAGGACCTCTCCCTCTCCCCCCCCACCACCACCCATAGCCCCCGTCTTAGTCGTAATCTTTGGGACATGAGCCTAAGCCTTCCCTGAGACCTGCATTTTGCCTTTTCTCTTTATTGCTCACACTTGCTTGAGATGAGCCTTTTGTTATTTGTAATAAAAGGGGACTAGGTAATGCGCTCCTAGATTCCTTATGCCAGCCACCACATTACCTGATCAAAGTGCAGCAGGCAAACATAGGCTTTTGGGAGCTGAGCCCTAGAAGCCAGCAGCACTGTGCCTAGATACACCTCGGCACGACTGCCAGGCACCAGGCGGGTGCAGGCCTCTCCTGCCCCACTTCTCCAGCGTGGGAAATGTGCCATGTTTTCACAGTTAAGAGCTGAGATTAAATGGGATGAGCATGTTTTCTTTGTTATACTTACTTATTCAAAAATGTATACAATGGACACTTTATGGCGTTCCATTTGTGGCTCCATTTGTGCCTTGCTGATGGGGAAAGGACATAAAAAGCTCAAATGATGCTTTGTCTGCGGGGCCCAGTGTCCCGGGGTGGAATTTATTATACCGCAGACAGAGAATGGAAATGAGCCATAATAATGACTACCACTCATCCTCAGCCCCACCAAGGATTTGCTGAGATTGATGGTGTGGACTCGGAGCTTGAAAACTTGGGCAGGAAGTTCTTTGGCATATTAGCCCAAGGCAGGTGACAACAAATGTTACCTTATTTTGTGTTTGAAATATGGGGAGGGGGGAGCCCCATAGAATAAAAAACAAGGGGGACCTAGTTTTCTTTCTCATCTCAGAAAAAGAAAATCTCCAAAGAGCTGACAACAAAAGATATTTTGAAAACTTAGCTATTATTTTAGCTTTTCAAAGTTGTTGGTTTTTTTTTTTTGTACTAGGTTTTTCAATAAATCCTCTTAATTATGACATGAACCATTTTCTTCTAAGCCCTTAAGAAAAGTAAGGAATTTGTTAAATAGTTTCACTGGAACTATTAGTATCTTTTCTTATAAATAATGAGAAGAAGAGCTAACATTTATGGAGTGTTTACTCAGCACCAAGCACTTTTCTAAGCAGTTCCCCTTTAATCTTCACACCAACTCAGAGAATTATCATCTTCATTGTACAGATGAAAACATTCAAGTTTTGAGAAGTTAAACAAGTTTTCCAAATCCTAACACCCATCAAATATCAAAACTCTACAAAACCAGGCATATTTTATCCTAAGCTTCTCTTTTTAACCATTATATTAAAACTAATCACCATCATCATCACCACTACACTCATCATCCACATCATCACAGTCATTTACCTGAGCACTTACCACACGCAATCATTGTATGAGGTCTTTTACCTAAAAGTTGACTCATTTCACAATCCTAGAAGTAAAGAGCATCATTCCTAAATTATAGAAGAAACACCTGAGGCATAGAGAACTTGAGTTATTTGGTCCCATCTTGATTTGAGATAGCACAGGTGATAGATATCAGAACCACGGTCTGGATTTAAGCTGTCAGACTTTACAGCCTGCCATCTTATCCATTAAACAATAAAATTCCATGTGGAAAAGTGTTTGGGCAGTAGTAATGCAACAATTCACTGATAAACTGAGACCAGAGAATTTGTTCCTAGATTGAAGGGGAAAAATTGACATAGCCTTGGACTTAGTTGCAATCTCCCACTTTCTAGTGTTACTTTCCTCCACATTCCCCATGTGGATTGTTAGGTTTATTCAGAAAATAGAACAGCATTGTAACAAACCATCAGGCGGCCTGAACAGACATCAACGTATAAAGAATTTATTGCGGAATTAAAAATCTTATTTTAGCCCTGACCTGTGTGGCTCAATTGGATGAGTGTTATCCCATGCACCAAAGGTCACTAGTTCAGGGCACATGCCTAGGTTCTGGGCTTGATCCCCAGTAGGGGTCCTGCAGGATGTAGCCAATCGATATTTCTCTCACACTTTGATGCTTCTCTCTCTCTCTTCCCTTCCTCTCTCTCTACAATCAATAAAAACATTTTTAAAAATTTTATTTAAATGACTTGGACAAGTCAGATTCTGACCATCAATAATTGCTTTCTAAAAATTTGCATATCTTTCATTACTTGAAAAAAATATTTTATCCACCCTACTATGCTAAGGGGGAGAAAACAATTAGGCTAAGCCTGGGGCCAGTTTTATATATATAAAGGACTGAAAGGAAATAGTCATTTAAATACTTCTACTTATCACCCATTTTACAGATGAGAAAACTAGATAACTTGCAAGAAGTTATTAAGCTAATGAGACTTGGAGCTGCGCTTCAAACACAGGCCACCTGGCTTTAGAGCATAAACATGCAAACTTCCTGCCTCAGTCCTGAGATTGCATGTGATTTTTTTTTCTTTGTATATTTTTCTATTAAATTTTCTACAATGACTAGGAATTACATCTTAGTAAGGACCAAAAACCATGGAATGATAACTTTCTATTGTTTAGACTATAGACACACATTATTTGTAAAACTAAATCTAAGTGACCATATTTAAAAAAAAATAAACTTTTATTGATTTTAGAAACATAATACTATAGAAAACCCTAAAGACTCCACCAAAATACAATTAGAACTGACTAAAGTTGCAGGATTCAAAATTAATGTACAAAATAAATTATGGCATTTTATATATTAATAATGAAGCATTAGGTCAAGATATCAATAACCTCATCTATAGTTACATCAAAAAGAATAAAATACCCAGGAATAAATGCCATCCTTATGGATTGGAAGAATTAAATTTTTTAAAATGTCCATATTATTCAAATAGGCCTATAGATGCAATCCCTATCATACCAATGGCATTTTTTTTTCACAGAACTACAACAAATAATCCTAAAACTTACATAGAACCACAAAAGTCCCAATTGCCAAAGCAATCTTGTGAAAGAAGAATAAAGCTGGTGTTAGGAAAGCTGGACAGACATACCAAAAAGAGAGAGAGAGAAAGAGAGAGAGAGAGAGAGAGAGAGAGAGAGAGAAACTGGACTAATTTCTTATATTATATACAGAAATAAACTCAAATGGATGCAAGACTTAAATATAAGGCCTGAAATGACTAAACTTCTTGAAGAAAATATAGGCAATAAACTTTTGGATATTTCTTAGTAATATTTTTCTGAATATGTCTCCTCAGGCAAGAGCAACAAAAGCAAAATAAACAAATGGGACTATAACACACTAAAAAGCCTTTGCACAGTGAAGAAAAGCATCAACGAAAATGAAAAAACCTTCTAATGGAAAAATATATTTGCAAATGATATATTCTTTAAGTAATTAATATCCAAAGTGACTATCTAAAAAAACTTGTACAACTCAACAACAAAATAACAACCCAATGCAAAATATTTCACATCATTCAGAACGGCTATCCTACCTAATAAGAGAGTAATATGCAAATTTACCATCACTCCAAGAAACAAGATGCCAACCCTATGTGGTCAAAGATGGCTGACCCCATGTGGACACAAGATGGCCACCACAAGATGGTCTACATGGGAGGACACTTAGGGGTGACCAGGCCAACAGGGCAGGGCAGTCAGGGGCAACTGGACTGGCCAGGGAGCTGTTAGGCATCAATCTGGCTTGCAGGGGAGTGGTTAGGGGGTGATCAGGCTGGCAGGCAGAAGCAGTTAGGGACAATCAAGCAGAGGCAGGTGAGTGGTTGGGAGCCAGCAGTCCTGGATTGTGAGAGGTATGTCCAACCAAAATTGGGCCTAAACAGGCGGTGGGACATCCCTCTATGGGTCCCAGATTGGAGAGTATGTAGGCAGGGCTGAGAGACATCCCCACCCCCATGCACGAATATCATGCACCAGGCCTCTAGTTATAAAAGAAGTCAACAAATAAGTTTTCAGGAGAATGTGGTGAAATGGGAACTCTTATTGGGATTGCAAATTGGTTCAGCCACTATGAAAACCAGTATAAGATTCCTCAAAAAAATAAAAATGGAACTACCATACAACCAAGCAATTCCACTTCTGGATATTTATCAAAAGAATACAAAATCACTAATTTGCAAAGATATATGCACTCCTATGTTCATTGCAGCAATATGTACAATAGTTAAGAGATGGAAGTAACCTAGGTATCCATCAGTAGATGAATGGGTAAAGGTCATGTGGTACATATATAATGGAATATTGCTTAGCCATAAAAAGAATAAAATTTTGCCATTTGAGACAATATGGATGGACCTGGAGGCTATTATCCTAAGTGAAATAAATCAGACAGAGAAAGGCAAATAGTGTATGATTTCATTTGTATAGAGAACATGTAAAAAGAAAACAGACTCATAGATAGAGAACTAACTGATGGATACCAGAGGGGAGGGAAGTTGGAAGATGGGTGAAAAAAGTGAAGGAAATTAAAAGGTACAAACCTCCAGTTATAAAAATAACAGTAAGTCATGGATATGTGATGCAAATCATAGGAAAATAGTCGAGGTTAACATATTAACCTTATATGGTGACAGATGGTTACCAGATTTATTGTGGTGATCACATAATAAAGAATATAGCCCTGGCTTGTTTGGCTCAGTAGACAGAGCGTCAGACTGTGGACTGAAGAGTCCTAGGTTCAATTTCAGTCAAGGGCACTTGCCAGGGTTGTGGGCTCGATCCCCAGTAGGGATTGTGCATGAGACAGCCGATCAATGATTCTTTCTCATCACTGATGTTTCTAACTCTCTCTCCCTCTTCTTTCCTCTCTGAAATCAATAAGGATATTTTGAAAAAATTAAAATATAAATACCTCTATATTTAGTGACCCTGAAACTATATTGTATGTCAACTACACTTTATTTTTAAAATTCTGAATGTTAAATTAACCTAGGTTGACAAATGTATACCCCTCCAACTAGTGTAGAGAAATTCTATACATAATTAGTGCAAACATTTTTTAGGTATAAATAATGTATCTCTGGTCTAGGGGCAAAAATGACTCACTCATCTACTAAAACCTAAAACCAAAACCATCAAATGAGCAAGAAAATTTACTTGTAATTTAAATGCATGGTACAATAAAACTTAATATTCTTCAGAGGAAGATAACGTTCAGGGTATCTATACTGTATCACTCACAATAAAACATATATAAAAATTACTATGTGTGTGAAGAAATAACAAAATGTGACAGAATAAAAATGTTACTAAAAGCAGACCAATATACGACCCAGATAATATATTCTATAAGTGGTTAATAGATGATATTTTTGCATTGGGTTATTTTATTGTTGAGTTGTACAAATTTTTTATATATTAACCACTTTGGATACTAGAATTATTAGGTGAGATTTATTTATATGTGTGTCTGTGTGTGTTATTAATAAGCCTAACCCATGTGTTTACTGAACAGATGTAGTAATTTCAGCAGAAATATGGAAACTAAATAAAAGAAGCAAATGCAAATCCTAAAAAGAGAAAGTATAAAATACCTGAAATCTAAAATTCATTGAATGGTATTAAAAGCAGATTATATACAATAGAAGAAATGACCAATAAACTTGAAGCCAACTTAATAGCTACCATCCAAACTGAATTAAAAAGTAGAAAAAAATAGATTGAAATGAAAATGAACAAAACTCCAATAAGCAGTGATTCAGTATCAAACAGCCAAACATGTATTTGGAATCCCAGAGTTGAGTAAAGAGAGACTGGGGCAGAAAACAACAGAAGGAATACTGATTGGCCTAAAATGGAAGAGAGGAATTGGGAATATATAATCATAAGATATGCAAACTACACATGAAATAATATAATATTATTTAAAGTAAACCATGAGAAATTAAAGATGTATGTTGTAAACCTTATTATAACCATTTACAAAATCTTTTTTTAAAGTATTAAAAATATATCTGTAGCAGAAAAAAAAATGGAATTGCAAAACACACAATATACAAGAAGGTAGTAGAAAAAGAGGGAAAAAATAAACAAAGCAGCAACAGAAAACAACCACACAAAAAAATGGTTGATTTTAAGCCAAACATAGCAATGACTATTTTAAAATATATGGCCTAAACATGCCAATTATAAGATAGAGATTGACATCCTGGATAAGAAAAAGTCTGCTCCAACTCTATCCTGCCTAGAAGGAACCCTATAATTATGAACACAGAGATAAGCTCAAGGTAAAAAGACTGAAAGAAAATATACCATAAAAATATAATTTAAAAGGAAGCATGGGTGAGCAAAAATAGGTTTACAGTCACGCATATCCAGAATACAGTTTATTCTTGATTTACTATTAATTATTGTATTTTTTCCATACAAACAACTATAAGCCTACTTTGCCTATCCCTATATTAATATCAGACAAAGTACACTTCAGAACAAAGAATATTACCAGTATAAAGAGAGGTATCACAAAACATTACGGAGTCAATTCACCAAAAAGTCTTAACAATACTAAATATGTATGTACCTAACAACCAAATATATAAATAATGAAGCAAAAACTAATACACAATTAAAGAAAAAAATAGGCAAATCAACAATTGTACCTCACACCATATATAAATTATAGTTGAAAACTGCAACAGTCTATTTTTAGTCATCAATAAGATAAACAGAACAAGTAGAAAATTGTTAAGGATTTAGGAACAAGTTTGCTTAATTGATATGTATAGAACACTCTAATTAACAACAGCGCAATATACATTTTCTTCAAGTGCATGTGAAACATTCATCAAATTAGATCTTGTTATAGGACCTAAAGCAAATCTTTGTAAATTTAAAAAAAAAAAATTATACAAAGAATGTTCCCAAACAATAATGAAATTAAACCTAAAATCAATGACAGAAAGATTTCTGGAAACTCCCCAAATATTTTGAAATTGAACAACATGCCTCTAAATAATCCTAAAGTCAAAGAGGAAATTGTGAGGAAAATGAGAAAATATTTTAAAAATACTATTTATTAAACACACACACACACACACACACACACACACACACACAATTCAGGTAAGAATTTATGGGATGCAGTTAAAGAGTGCTCCAAGGAAGATTTCTAGTATTAAATTCTTATTTTACAAAAGAAAAAATGTTGCAAATCAACAATGTAAGTTTTCACCATTAAAAAAAAAAAATAGAAAAAGAAAATCCGAACAAGGATAACAAAGGAAGTAATAAAGCTAAGAGAAAAAACAAACTTGAGAATAAAAATCAATAGAGAAGTCAATAAAAGTTGGCTCTTTAAAATGAACAAAACCAATAAACTTCTAGTCTGTTTTTCCTATTACCAAGTATAAAAGAGAGATGACTCAAACTATTGCTCACAGATATGAAAATGATAATAGGGAATAAAAACAAAACTAATATGTCTATAAATATGACAACTCAGATAAACTGCACAAATTCCTTAAGAGACACAATCTATCAAAGCTTACCAAAGAAGAACTAGGTTAACCTCAATAGTCTTATATCAATTAAGGATCTTTAATTAGTAATTAAAATTTTTCCACAAAGAAATCTCCTAAACCAGAAGTCTCCACTGAGGAATTCTACTACAGATTTAAAGAAGAAATAATAGATTCTACACAAAAGCCTCTAGAATGTAAGAGAAGAGAGATTTTGCATATCTTTTTAGAAGACCAGATTCTCTTGATACCCAAACGAGACAACAATACTACAAGAAAAGAACATATAACATATCAATAGACCATGTTAACACAGAGCAAAAATGCCACAACATAATATTAGCAAATTGAATACAGCAATATATGACAACTCCAGGAATGTAAGAGAGTTCAACATTTAAAAAACAATGTAAAACACTATGTCAAGACCAGTGTAAGAAAACCATATGATTAACACAAAGCTTTAAAACAAATTTTTTAAAATATATTTTATTGATTTTTTCAGAGAGAGGAAGGGAGAGCGATAGAAAATTAGAAACATCCATGAGAGAGAGACATTGATCAGCCGCCTCCTGCACGCCCCCTACTGGGGATGTGCCTGCAACCAATGTACATGCCCTTGACTGGAATCGAACCTGGGACCCTTCAGTCCGCAGGCCGATGCTCTATCCACTGAGCCAAACCGCTTTTGGCTTAAAACATTTTTTTACAAACTTTTGTATCCTTCCATGAGAAATACATATATAAATAAATAACTCGAGCTCAGTAAGTTAGGAAAAATAATGTCCTTAACTGAATAAAGGGCATCTAAAAACAACTAACACTAGACATAATAATAATCCTAAGTGCTTTCTCTCCATGATTGAGAACATGAGAAGGCTGGCTGCTCAAGATTTTCTAGTAAACCTATCTCTGGAGGTACCAGTAAGTGCAATAAGGCCAGAAAAGAAATAAAGATTGATCAGTAGAAAGAAAGAAGTATAATAACTGTCTTTGTGCAAATATGACATTATTTGTCTACATGGAGCATCTTCAAGTAGCTCCAGGAAAAATAAGTAAGATTAAAAAGTCAGTCATAGGTGACAGAATGTAAGATCAATATGGAAAAAGTCAATCATATTTCTATACACTAGCAATGAATAGTTGGGAATCAAAATGAAAAAGTATCATTTAAAATAGAAGCAAAGAAATAACAAATAGTTAGGAATAACTCTACTGAAACATTTGAAAAACCTGTCAGATGAAAACTGTGAAACAATGATGAAAGAAATCAAAGAAGACCACAATAACTGGGAAGACATAGCTTGTGTACACATTGAAAGACTCAGCAGTCTTACGATGTTTATTCTCCAAAGTGAGCTACACAGTCATTCCCATTTGAAGCAAAATCCCAGCATAAATTTTTAAAAAAGTTGACAAGCTTATTCCAAAATTTACATGGAAAGGTAAATTTACTAGGATAGACAAAGTAATTTTGAAGAATAAAAAAGTTACAGATTTTTAATGCCCGATTTCCAAACGTAATAGAATGCTACAATAATAAAGACGGCATGATATTAGAGAAAAGATATATATACATAAATCTACTCTATAATATAGGGTCTAGACACAGATAGACACACATATGATCATGTGATTTTTCAACAAAGTTACAAAGGCAACTCAGTGGAGAAAGAAAAGTCTTTACAACAAATGATAATAAAATAACGAAATATCTGTATGCCAAAAAAATCAATTTGCACTCCACATCATATACGAAAAATAATTCAAACGAAATCACAAATGTAAATATAAAAGTGAAGAGTAAAAATTTTTTAAGAAAGTATAGAAAAAAGTATTGGTAACCTTGGGATCGGCAAAGATTTCTTAGAAATTAAAAGCATGTTCCATTTTTTTTTAAATCAATTAATGGGATTTCAACAAAATTAACTGATTTCTGCTCTGTGAAAGATATTGTTAAGAGAATAAAAAGACAAGCCACAGCTTGAGGAAAATATTTTCAAATCACAAATACCCATAAAAGACATGTACCTAGATATGCAAAAAATATTAACACTCAAAATACTCAATTAAAAAACAATTTTTATAAAATGGGCAAAACACAGCACAAAACAAAAAAACCTGTTTTTACAAAAATAGGCAAAGAAACTAGACATACACTTTTTGAAAGAATGCATACAGACATATGGCTAATAGGTACATGAAAAGGCACTTGATATCACTAATTTTCAGGGAAATGCAGAAAAAGGGCATTCTATAGAACAAATAACCTCCTAAAGGCACAAGGCTCTAGTCTAGCCTGTCCAATTAAACTTCCTAGCTAAATAAATGTACCTATAGATTAATATTTACATACTTAGTATATTGATTCCTATATAGATAAACATACAGTGGTACCTCGAGATACCAGTGCCCTAACATATGAGATTTTTGAGATAAGAGCCATCGAGCGAGCTATTTTTTGCTTTGAAATACAAGCAACATTTGAGATACCAGTAATTGCGCAGATCGGCCCACTGCACAAGACCCACCAATTTACTGCGACTTGAGCATCTCATAGTTTCCCATGCCTCAGTCAGTGTGCTTGTTTACCTTGTTGTCAAAGCATCTTTTTGCATTTACATACTTTATCACATTTCTTTTTATAACCATGTGTCCGAAGAAAGCAAGTGGAAAGGTCAGTTCTCAGAAGAGGATGATGTCTATTGAATTAAAGCCTGAAATCATAGAAAAATATGAGCAAGGTGTGCGAGTGGCTGACTTGGCGAGGCAGTACGGGTATAGTACTTCAATGATATGCACTGTGCTTAAACAGAAGGAGTTGATAAAGGGTATAATGCCAGCTAAGGGCGTTACAATAATTTCTAAGCTCCGTAGCTCTCTCCATGAAAAGATAGAGAATCTACTGATGGTGTGGGTGACAGAGAAGCAGCTTAAAGGAGATACATTAACATGGGGCATCATATGCGAGAAGGCGTGAGCGATTTACGGTGATTTGCTGGAGCAGACCCGAGCACTTCCACGGATGAAGCATTGAAAGACTCATTTAAAGCCAGTAGAGGCTGGTTTGATAACTTCAGGAAAAGGTCTGGCATTCACTCCATCATCAGGCATGGTGAGGCAGCAAGTTCGGATGTGAAGGCAGCTGAGGATTACCTCAAAACTTTTTCCGAATTGATAGTAGCCAAAGGATATGTCCCCCAGCAAATCTTCAACTGTGACGAGACAGGGCTTTTCTGGAAGAAGATGCGGAATAGGACCTTTATAACAGCAGAGGAGAAGGCGATGCCAGGCCACAAACCCATGAAGGATAGGCTAACTCTCGCACTGTGCGCCAATGCGAGTGGCGACTGCAAGATCAAGCCTCTGCTCCTATACCATTTGGAAAACCCCAGAGTCTTTAAGTCACATAAGATTTTAAAAGATAAACTGCAAGTTATGTGGAGGGCAAACCCGAAGGCATGGGTCACCAGGCAGTTCTTTGTGGAGTGGGTAAACCTGGTTTTCGGCCCTCTGTTAAGAAATATCTACAGGAAAACAACCTAACCATACAAGCCCTCCTCGTCCTTGACAGTGCTCCTGCTCACCCACCGAGCCTCGGAAATGAACTCCTCGAAGAGTTCAAATTTATAAAGGTTGTCTACCTACCTCCCAACACCACTCCTATCCTGCAGCCCATGGATCAGGAGGTGATTTCTAATTTTAAAAAGCTGTACATCAAACACTTGTTCTGGCGCTGCTTTGAGGTGACGGAGAACACAAACCTCACCCTTCCAGAGCTCTGGAAGAACCACTTTAACATCGTGATATGCCTCAGAATTATTGATCAGGCCTGGCTGGGTGTTACAACAAGGACTTTGACCTCTGCATGGAAGAAGCCGTGGCCTGAGGCATAGCCTAAAAGACCTTGGAAGGATTCGAACCCTCCTGCCAGTGGAGGAGGAGATAGTGTCTCTAAGAAAATCCATGGGCCTGGAGGTGGATGAGAGAGACGTGAATGAGCACGTCGAGGAGCACTCTCTGGAACTCACCAGGGAGGAGTTACAAGAGTTGCAGTCTCAGCAACATGCGGAGGTTCTCCAAGATATTGGTTTCAAGGAGGAGCCAGAGGTGGAGATCTCTACAAGTGAGATAAAGGAGATCTTAGGAATGTGGGAGAGGGTGTCACACTTCGTGGAAAAGAAACACCCCAAAAAAGTTACTACTGGTTGTGCATCGGAGCTGTTCAATGACACTTGCCTCTCCCATTTCAGAAACATCCTGAAAGGGAGGAAGAGGCAAACCTCGTTGGACACGTTTTTTTTGAAATCGGCCAAAAATGCAAAGACCAGTAGCAATTAAGTTCAGTGAAGATTAGTTAAGTTACATTCAGTTTAGGGATAAAGTGTAGCATTAAGAGTGTAACGAGTAGGTAAATACACTTTATAAAACCAGTTTATTCCTTTATATTCTCTTTTATTACATTTTTATACAATATTTGTCATTTATAAATACATTTTTCTTATTCAAAAACACGTAACAAGAACAACTAGGGTGGCATTTTGGGGGCTGGAAGGGATTAAGGGCATTTCAATGGATATCAATGGGGAAATTTGCTTTGAGATACGAGCAACTTGATATACGAGCAAGGTTACGGAATGAATTAAACTCGTATCTCGAGGTACCACTATAGGTATAGATATATGTATAGATATAGATATGTATGTAGTATAGAGATAGAGATAGACAGATAATCATGGATATACTCAGAATCCTGGCTACTTCATTTATTTTAGCATTGTGTCCAAGGCATTTAATAGCTTATAAATATCTCAAGAGTCATGATTGACTTCTCATTCAATGTATAACTGAAATTATTAGCCTAAATAGTGATTCTCAAGAAGGGTATTATGAAACTATTCTGCCAAATATTGATGTTTGGTGAATTTCTGGTTAAAATGAACTCAACAGGCTATTTATCACAGGACTTCCCAGGAACTCTAACAGCTTAAAATGAATTCTAACTTTCTAAGAGGAATGAGGAGTAAGAGCCTTTTCTATTTGTAAATTCATATTAATATACTCATATACTACATTTCATATCTGTGGTTATTCTCAAACACATGCAGCACTTAATTTTATGCCTATAGATATATATTCATATATCTACATATAACATTTTATTGAATTCTTGTTGACAAATATTCATATGTGCATATAGAGCATCTCATGTCATACCTGTGACTACATCTTCATGCATCACTTCTCAAACTCATTGGACAGATATGGCCTCAAGAAACCCAAGCTTACCCTGACCATTTTGGCTCAGTGGATAGAGCTTCGGCCTGCGGAGTGAAGGGTCCCAGGTTTGATTCTGGTCAAGGGCATATACCTTGGTTGTGGGCACATCCGCAGTAGGGGTGTGTAGGAGGCAGTTGATCGATGTTTCTCTCTCATCAATGTTTCTAACTCTCTATTCCCGTCCCTTCTTCTCTGTAAAAAAATCAATAAAATATATTAAAGAAAAAAAAAGAAACCCAAGCTATGTCTCCAGCATGAAAATTTTACCATGAAAAGTGGTAACTGGTATGTTCACCTTAATAACTTAAGGGGGACAAAAAATAAAAATTTTAAATTAAAATGAACACACTGAAGGACCTTCCCCTGCATTTCACTCTGTTTCTTTTAGTAGAATGACCAAATTTTCCAACCTGAATGGAATTGGGCTGCTTGAGGTTTTCATGTCTATTTGGATAAAACAGCTGGACTTTGAGAAGCAACTACCTCATTATGGATGTTAGTGAGAGGGAAGGAGGAAGGAGAGACTTAGAAATTAGGCAAAACAGATTGTTATGGGGATGCAATGACTCCACAGGAAATTCATACAACTAGATTGCAAGCTTAAAGGCAAGAGCTAATTTATGTGATTTTTAATGCCTGGTGCTTACCACGTTGTCTGTCACCATGTGTGTCTACAGGAAACACATTATTTCATAAATAAATGCATTCAATACAATATACTTACTTTTTTTAACAAAAATTTCAGAGAGAGGAAGTGAGAGGGAGAAACAGAAACATCAATGATGAGAATCATCAATCAGCTGTCTCCTGCATGTCCCTACAGGGGATCAAGCCTGAAACCCAGGCATGTATCCTGACTGGGTATTAAATAGTGATTTCCGGGTTCATGGGTTAAAGCTCAACCACCAAGCCACACCAGGTGGGCAAAATATATTTTATTTTGATCAAAAAACAGTACATGGTAACTTAAAGTGTTGTCTGTGTTTTTTAATGTTTAATGCTAGAATAAAATGACATCGCAAAGGACAATTTATAAAAAGAAAGGAAGCACACTGAACTGAGAGGGGAAATGTCTCCCTCAATGCACTGAGCAGTTCATTTGTCTCCTCCTTCAAAAATCAAGGTAGGTAACCTGGAGAAATCCCCCTTGTTTACTTTCTCCCTTTCTAAATTAAAGGTGATGACTGATTTCCTGCATCCTAGCTTTGGTTTGTAGTGGGCATACCCTCTTGCAGGGAGGTATTACCTGTTTTTTTCAAGATCCTAAGACACGAGTTCTGAAATGCTTCCTGCCCAAAGAGCCACTAACAATTCTGTCCAGGTCTTCCCGAAGCTCTGCTTCACAGCTCATTTAAGATTACTCATCCATTTTTAACTGTCACTCATTTTCCATAAACTCAACTTTAAACACTAGGTTGGCCATCTTTCTCTGAGCCGGGTTCATTTATAACAAACAACACCTTCAACACACAGTGGTGAAATATCATTACAATCATCTTCTGAACCTTTGGGGAGGTTGAGTTGCTGATGAAACTTTTGGCATTACTTTGCGCTTGGTTAATTTAATTTTTTTTCCCTTAGTTATTACTGGCTTCTTCCTAGTTTATGCCAATAAGAAAGAAAGTGAGAGAATCAAGCTTTTGGCAATGAAGTCCAGGAAAGTACTGTCACTTCCTATTGTATTATATCCTTGGAGATCCTGCAGAAGTCTCCCAGCCTGGCTGTTCATCAGAAACACCTGGGGAACTTGGCCAAAATACAGATTCCCAGGCCCAACCCCTGGAGACCAGAAATCAATTGGTCCAGGGTGAGGCCCAGGAACATACATTTCTACAAGGACCTCAGATGATGCTGAGTGTTCTCCTATGTTTGAGAACTGATAAATATTCTGAAAGAGAAAAAAAAATGTAGAAAATGACATCACTTTAAAAAGTGAAAAGTAAAATCCCTTTGCTCCTGGTACCATATTAAAAATAAATCACAAGGGGATATTCTAATAATATCAAGATAGGAGATAATGACAGGATGGCTAACTGGCTTATTATAAGCTTAATAGTCTAAGCAAATGGTTTCATGAAACTTCCCACAGGTACAGATGCTTCCAGAAGAACAGCCATCATTTTGATCTTGTCCAATTCTACTTTTTAAAACAACTTGAGACCACTGTTGAGGAAACAGCTGATGGAATTATATTTACAACAGCCAAGTTAAATGGAGAATTGGAGCTAATGTACATTCAATGCCTTTCCCTTGATTCATCTCCATCACTGGGGCCAGTATATTTTAATCTCTACTCTAACTCATGTATTATTAGGTGCTTATCTGAATTTATCTATTCACATAACATGCAAAGTTTGAAAGCATTTCTAGAATTATCCTAAATGCTAACCATTCAACTCTCCTTTTGTAGTATGCAATTTCCAAACACAGAAAACAAGTTTGCATATTATGTGTTTTGCCTCCTTTCCCAAAAACCAATTCTGTTTTTAGAGCGTGATAGGCATACATTTGAAGCCAGACCTTTTTATAATGGAGCAATGACATAAGAATAGATGAATAGGCCAGTCAGGAAATGGCTGGAATCAATAGCATTAGCATAATTCATTTGAGAGATTTACTGTAGACTGAAGTAAGCATTCTGGAACCCACAGGCCTGCTCTGAGAACGGTGTGACTTTTTATATATGCTGAGCACTTCATCCTGTTTTAATCAGGGTTCATTAATCCCAACAATTTTTCATGTTGCTTTAATTTTCCTGATTAGTTGTACTTATAGCTATGCTCACACATTCAAAAACTGTTTCTGAAGCTCATTTTTCTGTGACCCCTCAACACGCCTGTGTAATGTCATTTTAATGTTGCTTATTATTAACTTGAAATAATTAACTTGGCACCCTCCTAGAAATCAATACCTTTTCTTAAAACTGGACTTAAGAACAATAATGTAAGGAGATTTATAAATAATTACTAACAAAAGCATTAAATGTATAAACCTGTCTATCACTGCTGAATTTTCTATTTTTCTTACATCTTAGACTAAATTACAAACAGGCATCTCCCATCACCTTAACATGAGAAATAGCAGCTCACACCACTCTCAGTCGACACTGTGTTTTCCTGGGGAAGCTGTTCAGGAATACAACTTCTACCTACTATCTTCTGTACCTGTAAGTCATTTCTTATGCCCACAAATGAGCAACATAGAAGGGAATCAAAAGAAAAATCAACATTTAATATCTATACTGTGTAACTAACCCTTATCAAGATTCATCTTAATAAAGAATCCTTCTCAACTATTTTACATATCGGAACAGATACTAAAAATACCATTGCATGGATACACAGCTTTAGGAGTATTACGGCATTACTTATATAGTAAATATTACAAATTGAGATTAAATAAACAAGGAAATATGCATACTGTGTGGTTATTTTTAAACATTTTTATTTGTAGATTAGACAGAGAGAGAAACATTGATGTGAGAGAGAAAACACCGATTGGTCAGCTTCTAGTCAATGCCTGACTAGGGATTGAACCTGCCGCCTTTGGGTGTACTAGACAACACTCCAACCAACTGAGCCATGCAGGTCAGGGCTATTGTTCCAGTTATTTATGCATCCACTGGTTGATTCTGAGCTATCTGGCCAGGGCCCTGTGTGTGTGTGTGTTTTTTTAATTAAGTTGTGGAAATATTTAATGAAATATGCTATGACATTTCAAGTTAAAAAAGGGTATGTTATAAAACAACATTTATAATATTGTGCCAATCCTGAAAAACAAAACAGAAAACAAGAATGGAAGCAAATACACTGAATTTCATCAGTAGTTTTACTTCCAGATGTAAATGGTAGACTGTAGATAATCATCTACCATTTTCATAATAGGCATTTATTATCTATATAATAAAAAATAGTTATAAAGAACTATGCTCCTCATGCAATAGGAAAATAGTTTTCTTATTACATTAGGTCAATATAAAAGTCTAAATTTTTTTTTAAAAAAAGAGAGACTAACAACAGAAGAAAAAAATGGAGGAAAAGCTAAAATTAGAGTACACCAAAAGAGAAATAAATATCAGACATAATATATTTAACCTCAGTCATGAAAAGAAAAGTTAAGACAACAATGATTTTCCATTTTTCATCTACCAGATTGGTAAAGGGCAAAACATTCTGGTAAGACATTGTATTTGTAAGAGTAGAACTATCATATATTCTCATAAATTTGTAGAAGATCAAATCAATTTAATATCTCCAGAACATGTATTTGTAGCCTCTGTCAATATTAAAAACATGCATACCCTTTGGCCCATCAATTCTTCCAGCAATTTATCATATGCATAAATTACACATTATACATTACAAGGTAATAGATATTACCTTCTATTTTGTTTCAAGTAGCCAACATTTTGGAACAATGGAAATCCAATTTGTGTTAAATGAAAACATCTTCCAAAATGGAATCGCAGGTTAAAAAAAAGGTAAACCTATATAATGATGTGAAGATAGTTTCAGATATATCAAGTGTGTATAGTATGCTATCATTTCTGTAAAAAAAAAAAAGTGGTGAAACATTCAATGGACCTGTGTGCTTATATTTGCATAAGGCATCCCTGGGGGCTCAACTAGGCCTGGACACAAGCTCTGTCCCTCTGGAGAAACTGCAGGATCATATGTGGGGGGAGAATAAATTATCATTATATGTTCTTATGTACTATGCATTCAAATTATCTATCATATTTGTGTATCAGTATATAATACAGGGTGGGGCAAAAGTAGGTTTACAGCTGTTCCTATGGAAAATAATACAATAATTAATAGATAATAATCTAAGAATAAGCTCAGTGTTTCATGTACTTACAACTGTAAATCTTTTTTTGTCCCATCCTGTATTTATTTATGTATTGCTTTCGTTAGCTGATAGTTATTGAAAAAATTATTAGCTATGCCAGAGAAGCAGTGATGCAGAGACAGACTCCTGAATGGCAGGCTGCCTGCTGGGCCTGGAGTCTGGCATCAGAGGCTCCTCCCCTCTGGGGCCTCAGACAAGTCCCCCCACTCCCCACCACCCGCCACCCCCACGCCTTCCAAGGACCACCTTCCCTTTTCCTAAGGAAAATCACAAAGTTCTCTTTTGGCTCTTGGGAAATGGAGCTTCTTGTTGTTTTCAAAACATATACTTGTTTTCAAATATCACACTAAATAGCAGGTGTCTCAGCTCCTAGAATTACACACACACACACCCTCCCCTTTGGCTTACACTTTACAAGGTTATTATTCTCTTGGGAAACTTTGCCTCAATCAACAATTTCCTGACCACTATTTTATATATAAGGCCCTATGTTAAGTGCTAGGAATATAGGAATTAAACATGACATGTCCCCATCTACAAAGAATTCAACATCTGACTCTGACCACCCCCCCAGGCCCACCGCCAGCTATTGAGTATCAGCTAAATGCCAGATGTTGGAAGAAGCCTTTTTTATAATTGTACCTTGTGATGTGCACATCAAACCAAGCCCCTGCAGGTACTATTAGCATCTTCTTTTTATAGTCAAGCAGTTGACAACTAGGAGGAATAAGGCTTGCAGGCAAAGATGGCACAATGAGGAAGTGATGGCATTGAGAACGCAAACTCAGGTTTATATGACACCAAAGCCAGAACTACTTTTAGCCACTGTTCCAGCCTATTTCACCTGCTTCAGTGAGGGAAGAAGACAAATAAACAGATGCTTAATCTGAGGGGGTAAGTGCTGCCAGAAAACCCCATAATAGTGGTTCTCAACCTTTCTAATGCTGCAAAGAATACAGTTCCTCATGTTGTGGTGACCCCCAGCCACAAAATTATTTTTGTTGCTATTTTATAACTTTAATTTTGCTACTGTTAGGAATTGTAATGTAAATATCTGTGTTTTCCGATGGTCTTAGGCTCTACAGCAGCAGTTCTCAACCTGTGGGTTGAGAACCGCTAGCAGGGTTGCCTAAGACCATCGGAAAACATTCATTAACAGTAGCAAAATTACAGTTATGAAGTAGCAACGAAAATAATTTTATGGTTGGAGGTCACCACAACATGAGGAACTGTATTAAAGGGTTGCAGCGTTAGAAAGGTTGAGAACTACTCTTAGCAGGTCTGATAGACATTTGCATGAAACTGATAATCAATAAGTGCATGGCTCTTGCCAAACTGGATGTTTGTAGATTTATTCCCATAGGTCAAGTGAATGGTGGAATTGTCAGTTTCCAAAGCAAACCCTGATGGTGAGAGGAACCCAGTCTGATGTGTGGCTACATAGGTGACTTGGTATCATGACAGAGAAGCATTTAACTGATGCCAAAGAAATTTGACCAGGTTTCAGAGTCAGGCAGACCTAGACCCAATTTAGATCATGCACTTAGTAGCTCTGGTCAAGGGATTGAACTCCTTCAAGCCTCAGGTTCCTACGTGGTGAATGCAGATGAAATAAAAAACATGGAAAGAAAAATAAATGTGGAGATAGACATGAAGTTCTTGGTAAAAAGTAGGCATTCAATAAATGGATATCATGGATAAATTCTCACATAAGCTTGGAGCCACCAAAATAACCCAAGGTTGCAGAGGAAACCTACTTCAATAGAAATGGAATCACTCATGAAATATATAATTTGTTTTCTAAAAATCAGTGTGGCAGCCAGTGTAGCCTCTGATACGATGATTTGAGCCTGGGAATTTCTCCCACATCCTTCTCACTTTGATCATGCACATCTCTAATTACTGTGGATCATGGCTGACTCTGATCCTCATTTCTTACCCTCTCCACCCATTTTTCTTCCAAATGCACGAAGACCTTGGTCATTAGCCAATAGCCAATGTGTTAAGGTACCTGGGCTACATATTCTTAGGCATGAAAACTATATTGAGATTTAATGCCTATCTCTATCCTAGGTTGCCAAGGGGATTCTTGTCAAGATCATGAGTTATCCTAAAAAGGTGGGAGTGGAGGTCACCTGAAGAAAAAGAGAAACTCCAGATTCCAAAGAAATGCTGATCATCAAAAAATGAATTTCCTTCTTGAGTATACAAAATGCCCCATGAAAAAGTGGTCTGTGCTAGCGATTTTATGTCTATATTCAATATGCTGCATTTCAAGCAGCATTCTGCTTTGATCCTTTGAGCTCCTTTAATACATCAGATGGGTTTTTAATACCCATAGGAATACAGGAACTCTTTCCAAGCTAAACAAATGGAGGGCAAGCTGGAGAGTTAATAAACACACATCTATAGGGTTTTGGCAACTTGCTAAGCCACTTCAGGTGCAGTCCAGGGCAGCCCAAGGGAGGAACACAGACTGCTCTTTGAGGTAGGGATGGTGGGTGTCGTAGCAAAAACAGCCATTGGGACGAAGACAATACACTGCAGAAATGCAGCTAGCAAACGTCAATAGTGTGGGTACAGCTCTGCACCCCTCCACTCCACATGCAAATAAACATTCTAAAAATAGTCCTGGGCTCTGCTGGTCCCCTACCTTCCAGCATGGAAGAGGAAAGCCTCCCTGGGTTGTGAGCCCAGCCAAACTAACTTGTGCTCCCACCCTGCTTTCCCACACATTAAGAAATGTACAAATGGGAAATTGTGAGACTAATTCATGGCAGGTAGAGACCTGCCTAGTCATTATAGACATGCGCCCCTCTCATTTTGCATCATGGACTCATGAGGGAAAACAGTAATTTACAACATTTCCTGTACTAAAACCTCTCCAAACACTGCTTATCAAAGGGCCCATAAAGATAGCAACATTCACACAACAACGGCCATTCTATGTGGAACCTCAAAGTGGTAATCATCCTTGCATCTAGAAATAAGGGCACTATTTGCCCCTGAGCATCCAAAAAAAAAAAAAAAAAGAATCAGGGAAATCCCGTCTCCCATAAAGTGCTCCATTGATCCATTGGATTGAGATTGAGAACTGCTCGAAAAGTCAAAAAGTTTTAATCCCAATTATTCTCACACTTTCGCACTACATTTTCGCCTCTGACACTTTCAACAGCTCAAAATAAAACTCCTAAGATAAGCATTTACCTCTCCTTGGCCTTTTTAGCTGCCATAATCGTATAGCCCTGGGTTGTTCACTGTAAGAGCATAGAATTATTCAAACCTGTTCTGGATCCATAATATTAAAAGGATGTAATCTGGATGAATGGCATGTCCTGAATGTTACAGGACATGTAGTTGAAAAGCTTTTAAATTTGATAGTCACATTTTAAACATTTTGGTATGGAAAGAAATCACTTTTAGCATCCAGTCGTTATTCCTATCACCTTCTGAGATGCAGGACAGGAAGCAACAACATAGAGGAAGAAGGAGGCTGTTTCCCTCACTGCATGGGTGAGACACAATGTAATTTGATTTGGGTGATCCACTGCTCTGCCATCACCAGCCACCATCACAAGGTGCAAGTGAGTGAATGACACCAATAGGAACTCGAGGAAAATAAATGCACAGCCCTCAATCTCCAAAAGGAAGAATTTGAACCTTGGTGTTAATCTTATCAGAGAGTGGAAAGTCGAGTTGTTTAAAAGTGAACTAAGCCCATTTGAAAGGGCCAATGATTATTTCATGGGAAACTGAATCATATTTATTTACATTTTTTTAAACAAGATTGAGTACAGTAGTTTGGCAAGAATCTATGGAGCAGGACATACAAAAATATTTCAACAAATTAGCGTATACTTGCAAATTAAGTGGTTAAAAACTGTTATATTTTAACGCCTACAAATTATATTATTCATGACATGAATGTATACCCACTGGCAAGCTCTGTATGTAATTTGCGTAATGAAGTATCTGATCAGTGTTAAATGTGTAGTCCCTAATTTAGAATTCCAATTTTTTTTTTTTAATGAAACAAGAGCTTAAGTAGATCCATGAAGTGGTAAAAATCCAAGGTCTACTTTATCTAGGACAGTTTCCTTGAAGCAGAAAACCTCACCAACTACTTTCCTGATTGAAACCATTAGTTTTACCTTCCAGGCTAAGAAATCTTGGAGAGGGGACCAAATGGAGTCCTGTGGTTTTCTTACATCCTAGTCAACATAGATGGGTTTGTGAATTGTACTCTATAAAAATAACTCCCATTTCTCAAGCATTTACTCTGTGCTGGGCATTGTGCTAAGTATGAGAATTACACTTTTTTTTTTTAACTCATATATAGATCTTATGAGACAGGTATTATGTCCCTTACAGAGATTAGACTCAAACTCAAAATGATGGAATAGTTGGTTAAAATCTTTGTACTGTCACCCTAGCCCAGTGGTCAGCAAATCTCAGCTTGTGAGGCACATGCGGCTCTTTGGCCCCTTGAGTATGGCTCTTCACAAACTATCATGGCCTGGGTGAGTCTATTTTAAAGAAGTGGCATTAGAAGAAGTTTAAAAAATTTGGCTCTCAAAAGAAATTCCAATCTTTGTACTGTTGATATTTGGCTCTGTTGACTTATGAGTTTGCCCACCACTGCCCTAGCCAGTTTGGCTCAATGGACAGTGTGTCAGCCTCTGGCTCGAAGGGTCCCAGGTTCAATTCTGGTCAAGGGCATGTACCTCGGTTGCAGAGTCCTCCTCGGCTTTTCACTGTCAAATGTAATCCAGAGCCCACCCTCTCAGCCTTTACTCAAGGAAGACACCATGTCCCCACTGCTCAGTGGATCCATTTACCAGGTCCTTTCCAGAAGGCACACTTGGTAAGAACACCTGCAAGGCATTGCTGAGAACAGTTTGAAGACTTGTGGTAAATGGCCCACCCAGTATGAGACCTCAAAAGGAAACTGGAGTAGTTTGTAGGAAAATGGAATCCCTGAACTATGGTTCTCTGAACTGGAGCCCACGAAATATGTCAACACAGCTTCGAGACCAATTACTTTCTTTCCGCTTAGCGGGTAAATGAAAGGCGCGTGGGGAGAAGTGATGAGAGAAGAGCAGTGGAGCCACAGCTTTGGGGGCTTCCAGAAAGATGAGCAAAACTTGTGTTCAGATCCCAAAGTGAAACTGATGGCAACATAATTCATATGAAAAGTGATGAGTGACACTACCAAAAAAAGAGACACACTAAAAAAAACACATGGATTTGTCTTAGAAATTAATATCTTGTCAGCAATGAAATGTGACAAGATTTTTAAAGCTTTGGCATTGCATATGTTACACATTTGATTGATTGGTTACAATTTTTTTTTCTTAATTGGCTATAAGTATTTAACTAAGCAATTGATTTTCATTCCAAGAAACATTTGTAGCTGCTTTTCTCAGCTGAGGTTGAAGGGGTATCAAGAAGAAAAGTAATGTATTGGAAAATAGTAAAACATTAAATTACATCCTTTTTAGATATCCAGTTTTGGTAACTTGTTGACAGTCACAAATGCCCAGAAAATATGGGCTGAGTTGTTTTCGATTGCTGTTTGAATAACAGATTAATTTAATAATCAGTGGGATATTGAATGACGAAAATGATTGGTTAAAGCAGCCAAGCCACCAACCCTAATGACATTCTTATGTAAATTCTTATTTTCTTTTAGGCTCCTGCATTCTTAATGAACCCTATATTTTTGAAAATCCTTTTTTAAACATTGCATACTGTCCCTCCATTATAACGTATCTTTCCATAATATAGACAGATAAATGTCCACTTTTGGAGTTGCCAATTTGAAGGTTTCTATTTAGAGCCCTTGAGTCACCTCTTGATGTATTTTCCACAGAAAACCATCAAGGAATTCTGGGAACAGGACACAGAAATGGAGTTGGAGCAGCTAGTCTTCAAAAATCATTGGAGACCAAGAAGACATTGATTGTATACTAGAACCACATGACACAGTTTCCTGAATTTTAGCCAGGTGTTCAGGCACCCAGGTTATCAGACTCCTCTAGGAGATGGGAAGACGGTTAAGGGCAGTCCAAGAGCACAGAGACTGTTCCCATGGGAAGCGGTTCTCTGGTTGGCCATTGCCTGTGGAGGAAAGTAATCGCTGCCTTGAAGATGGTTTCTAATGGCCATCACTTTGTATGTTCCATTGCCGGAGGCGAGATGTTTTTCTTTGAAAGAGATCTTAGTGCGTAATTTCTGAAATACTATAATTTTCACCAAACTCAGTTTCCAACTCACTCCTAGCCAAATGCTGTAGAACTGTGTTATTTTTGAAGTCACTGCCCCTGGCCTGAAGTTACCTACAAAGTTAGTCAGAAATTAGTAACTGTCTTAGAGAACTAGTTCTGCAATGGTTGACAAATTTCTACCAGATTCAGTTGTAAAGGATGCAAATTTGGATTTCTGATTTCTATCAAACATAATGGCTGTTATATTGAAAAATCAATTGGCCATTGCGAAGAGAGAGATGACAAAATCAGTATTTTTCTCCTTACCATATTGTATTCTAAGAATACAAAGATCACGAGAAATGCACAATGTTATCTTCATAAATACTTTGCCAAATACTCAGAAATATTTTCTAATATATTTATTTCATGGAGCAAAGGAAAAACAGAAAGGGATATGCACAAGACAAGAAGCAGAGCATTCCATCCTTCTCAAGCCTCCAAGAGTATTTGTTTTATTCTAGTGTCTAGTATGTGACAGGCAATTGAGAAATATTCACTGAAGCCTTCCAATCAAAATGTTAGAGTGGGTAAACACTGTGCTTTCCTCCTCACAACAAACTTACAACTAAACTACTGAACAAGCATCATTAAAAATTACCTAAAGTCTAGCTGAACAGAAGTCCTATAACTAAGACTATACAAAAGAAGCCATATTAAGATTGGTAGGAAGGGCAGAGATATGGAACAAGCTAGTTCCAAACTCACATATGGTGATTAAAAATCAGGAGTGAGCCTAACAGTAGTGGTTTAAGCACTGAGCTATGAACCAGGAGATAAAGGTTAAATTCCCAGTCAGAACATATACCTGGGTTGGGAGCTCAATCCCCAGTGTGGGATATGCAGGAGGCAGCTGACCAATGATTCTCTCTCTCATCATTGGTCTCTCTCTCTCTCTCTTTCCTTACCTCTCTGAAATCAATAAAAATATATTTAAAAAATCAGGAGGGATATCTCAGCTCTAGAGTTCCCTCCCCCCCACCCTGAGGAGCTCGGGGTCTCAGCCCCATACCAGGTCCTCTAGTCTATGGTTCCAGTGCTGGGAAGAGAAGTCTCCATAACTTCTGGCTGTGAAAACCAGTGGGGTTGTGACTGGGACATAGAACTGCTGGAGTAAAAAGTATTCCTTTTAAAGGGCCAGTGATAAACTTACTTGGACTCACTTGCTCTGAATTCTAGCACTGCGACAGCAGGTCTAAAGGTGCCAAGGACAATCAGGAGAAACTGAATTGTCTGACATCAGGGAAAGGACCAGAGAGGCAGGTTTCTCCGAGACGGAAGAGCAGATAGCTGCCATTGCTCCTTTGCTGAGCCCTCTCCACCCAGCCTATACAGGTGTGTACCATATCTGAGTCTCTATCAATCTGGCTAACACCATTCACCCCTCCCTACTGATTCTCTGAGGCCCTACCCCACCCAACTTGCAGGCCAACCCAAGATACTGCTAGTGGCTTTGCCATACAAATGGCCTATCTGGCTCATGCTTCAGAATTTCCTAAACTCGCTCAAAGGCTCACAAACCCCAAACAAGCAACATCTTGCCTTGGGGCGCCCTGTACCTCTTGCTAAGCAATCCCAAATCCAGCACAAGTAGAAATATCTGTAGGTCACTTTGAAGCTCAAAGTGGCTCCAGGAGGGGCACAGGCAGTGGCTGACCTTGACCTACAGCAGTGCTCCTCCTACGAGAGGAGCACGTGGTAGCTGTTCTTATTGGCCCCAGAACCAACATATCCAGTGGCCAGCTATAGATCACACCAGAGCATCACCCAATCACCTCCAAAAACGATACAACCAAACAGCAGACTTGGTTGGTACAAAGGCCCACCAAAGTGAATCCTGCTCCATAGACTGAGCCTCTATAAATAGCTTCTCCACTATAGTCACAGATAGTCCTTACACCAATCAGCCTGAGGGTCAGTCTCTCCCAATGACATACCAAGAGAAATCAAGGCTCTTACAATAGGAAGGCACACACAACTCATACAAGAGACACACTTGGAGTACCCGGCTCAGGTGACTAGGGAGACTATATCACTGGGTCCCATAGAATACCTACTTCATAAGGCCACTTTAACGAGAGCAGGAGATGTAATAGCTCTACTTAATACATTGAAACAAACACAAGGAGGCAGTTAAAATGAGGAAACAAAGGAACATTTCTCAAATAAAAGAACAGTATAAAACTCTAGAAAAATAACTAAACAACATGAAGACAATCTACCAGATGCAGAGTTCAAAACACTGGTTATAAGAATGCTCAAGTGAACTTAGTGAGAACCTCAAGAGAGACAGGAAACATAAAAATGAACATGTAAAACATAAAAAAGAACAAGTTAAAAATACAGAATATAATAATTAAAATGAAAATACATCAGAAGGAATCAACAATAGATTAGATAAAGCAGAGAATCAAAACAGCACTCAGAAAACAAGGTAGAGAAAATATCCATTCAGAACAGTAAAAAGAAAAAAAGAATACAAAACAATAAGAATAGTTTAAGGGGTCTCTGGAGCAACTTTAAATAGAACAACATTCACATTATAGGGTACCAGAAGGAGAAAAAAGAGAGTAAGAAATGAAAAACTTTTTGAAGAAATAATAATGGAAAACTTCCCTAACCTGACAGGTTAATATGAAGAATATAGCCATACAAACCTAGGAAGCACAGAAAGTCCCAATCAAGTTGAACCTAAAGAGGCCTATACCAAGACATAGTTAAAATGTGAAGGGCTGAAGACAGAGAATCTTAAAAGCAGCACGAGTAAAGCAGTTAGTTATCTATAAGGGAGCACCCATAAGACTGTCCCCTGATTTCTTAGTATAAACTTTCCAGGCTAGAGGGATTGGCCAGAAATACTCAAAGTGATAAAAAGCAAAGCTATCATTCAGAATTGAAAGTCAGATAAAGAGCTTCCAGACATCAAAAAGCTAAAGGATTTCATCACCACCAAACCAGCATTATGAAAAAGGTTAAAGGGACTTCTTTAAGAAAAGGAAAAGGAAAGATCAAAAGTATATATATGAATAATTGCACTGGCCAGATAGTTCAGTCAGGGCAATGTCCAGATACAACAAGGTTGTGGGTTTAATTTCTGTTCAGGACACATACAGGAAGAAACTAATGTATGCATGGGTTAATGAAACAACAAATCAATGTTTCTCACTCGCTTTCTCTTTTTCCCTTCCACTCTCTAAAATCAATAAATGAAAAATTTTAAAATATGTGGATAATTAGGAATAATTATGCATCTATCAATAACTACTTTAAATGTAAATGATTTAAATGCTCCAATCAAAAGACATAGGGAGGCTGAAAGGATAAGAAAACAAAACCCTTACATATGCTGTCTACAAGAGACTCACTGTAGATAGAAAGACACACAGACTGAAAGTGAAGGGACAAAAAAGATAATGAAAATGAAACAAAAAAAATAAGCTAGGGTAGCAATACTTATATCAAACAAAATAGAGTTTAACAGAAAAGCTATAAGAAAAGATAAGAGAAACTAGTAATACCACTTCTGGGCATTTATCTTATTAAACCCAAAACACTAATTCAAACAGACGTATGAATCCACATGTTCATTGCAGCATTATTTACAATTGCCAAGATGTGGAAGCAACCTGAGTGTCCATTAATAGATGTATTTGTGCATATATACAATGGAATATTACTCAGCCATAAAAAATCTTTCCATCTGCAACATCATGGGTGGATCCTTGCTAAATGAAATAAGTCAGACAGACAAAGACAAATACCATATGTTTTACTTATATGTAGAATCTCTAACATAAAATAAACAAAACAGAAGCAAACTCATAGACACAGAGAATATTTTGATGGTTTCCAGATGGGAGGGAATTGGAGGATGGGTGAAAATGGAAGGGATCAAGAAATACAAACTGATAGTTACAAAATAAGCATGGGGATGTAAAGTATAGCATTGAACATAGCTAATAATATTGTAATAACTATGTGTCATACCAGGTGGGAGTTAAACTTATTGAGGTAATCACTTTGTAAGCTATATAACTCAATTATATGTTATATACCTGAAACTAATATAATATTGTATGTTCACTGTAAATGAAAAATAAAAAGTCATTTAAAAAACCAGTAATGTTCATCCAAGTCCTGAAGTATGTTTAATTTTTCCCTATCTTTTTTTCCAAGTGAACTCCTTAGAAACCTCCCTTAGCCAATCATATGATCAGCTCTCATATCTTATTAACTAAATCGCCATCTCACAAGTTGACATTAGAAATAGGTAAAACCAACTGTGATGTAAGAAATGAAGAGAGTGGTTATCTTATGGCAGGTAGGGCTGTACCTAAAAGGGGGCAGTGGGGGGATTTAGAGGGACTTGACTGTTCTTTCAGTTCTTAACCTGAATGAGCGTATGTTACATAGATGTGTCTACCTTGTGAAAGTTCATCAAGCTGCAAACATATGGTTCATACACTTTTCTGTATGTGCCAAACATCCATACAGAGCTTATTTAAAAAGAAAGAGAAAGCATAGTCCCTGTCCTCTCCCCACTCAGGGACTACATTGTTTTACTTCTGTATTTTGCTTCTGTGGTGTCTGACCGAGCTGCTGGGTGGTCTTGAGATAAAGCTTGGAAAGGACAATCTTTCAAAGCCTACAGTGTCTTCTCCCTGAGGCCAGCAGCACGTGGTAGCAGGCCTCACTCAACTCTCCAGCCTCCTGGGATTCTTCAAGCCAGCGTGGAATTCTAGGTCTGAGACAAGCTGGTCATGGTGGTGAAAACACCTTCAACATCATCTTTCTATCGTGGTCATCCTTGCATTGCCCAAGGCTCCAGTGGTTTCTGGCCAGAGCAGGAATGCGACTATCTCCCACTGAATGACAGGTAGTCTTCTCATTAGTATGAAATCATTAGGTCACTTATTTTAATTAAACTGAACCCATGTCAGTTTCTAATTACAAGTCAGCAAGGAAACCTATGACTTCCCTAATAGTTATCTATATTATTTATTTGTTTTCTCATTTAGAATGGAAATAGAAAACTAATATTCCACTCAATATGATCACTTATCATTTACTAAGAGACACTGGCCACCTGATGGAGTTCGTAACTATGATGACTGGGGATATATCCATCTTACAACAAGCCTCTGCTATGCTTACTATTATTATGGCTCAAGTTTCCCAGGAGAAGCTGAGATTCAGAGCAGTTAGATTCTTGCTGGAGGTCACACAGTCAGCAAGGCTAGAGTTGGATTCACATTCGGATCCCAAAACTCCTGCACTAAAGAACTCTACCTCTGTGCTTGCTGTGGCTGCTCTCGGAAGTCCACGGTCAGAAGTAAACTGTGACATGGTGGTTTGGCAAGTGTGGAAGCCATTCTGCTCTAAACACTTCGACATGCATGATGAAATAGTAAAACTAAAAATGCATGTTTAAATACAAAAAATACTTACAAGAGAAGATACTAAAAGCCAACTTGTACATTTATAGCTAAGTGGTGTTGTCTGGGGCTCTGATATTAGCATGAGAAATCAAACGTTATGCCTAAAGTACATGCTGCCTAGGAAAAATATTTACTGTAATTATATGACGCACCAACTCCTAAATACAGAAGCTTACATAACAATGATTCCCAGGCGCAGTCAATACCAATAGGATACATGATTGAAGCCCAGATATAAACCTCTCATGAAGAGAAATCCAAGCTCTATTCTGTTCCCACAACAATAATAATTCATAGTAAAGATCAGTTTACAGTAAAAAAAAAAAATGACAAAACACATGGACAAAGATCTGCCATTAAAGAAAGCAGATACAAGAAACAAGTGACTAGAAACAAGTGACTGGTACCCTAAAAGTTTAAACTGCTAAAATAACCTTAGAAGTTCTTTATAATTAAGTATCTGACATTTAATAATAAGACTCTCTAGAAAGAATACACATATTTTTAAAAGAAGCAAATAAACTCTCTAGAATAAAAGAAAAGATATCTATATTAAAAACTCAATGCATTCTCTAAGCAGCAGACTAGACACAATCAAAAGGAAATTAATGAACTCTAATATAAGTTGAAGGACATTATTCAGGATAAAGTACACAAAAAACAGAAATGAATTTATATCTACACATACTTCAGTGTAAATTCAGAACATTAAAAGGAAGGTAATGCTTTAAAAAGCCATCAGAGCGGAAAACCAGCCTACTTTTAAAGGTGCAAAACTAGAAGTCAGAAGACAAAGAAAGAGTATCTTTAAAAATTTCAATTTAAATAGTATGAAGTTAAATTATCTCTGCAGAGTATTTATGAGATAAGGTGTCTTAGACAAAGAATGAGAGAATGTGTCACTCCCAGAACATTCCTGAAAAAACTTCCAAAATACTGTAAAACAAAAAAAGCAATGGGAAAAAAAAAACCAATGGTGAGTAAACAAATTGGTAAACATTCTATTGGAAGAAGAAGAAAGAGGAGGAGGAGCAGGAGGGAAAAGATAAAGAATGAAGCCGAGACCGGTTTGGCTCAGTGGATAGAGCGTCGGCTTGTGGACTGAAGGGTCCCAGGTTCGATTCTGGTCGGGGGCATGTACCTTGCTTGCGGGCACATCTCCACTGTGGGGCGTGCAGGAGGCGGCTCATCGATGTCTCTCTCTCATCGATGTTTCTGACTTTCTATCTCTCTCCCTTCCTCTCTGTAAAAAATCAATAAAATATATTTAGGAAAAAAAAAAGAATGAAGAATAGAGAGCATATAAAATAGAAATAAATCCAGACTTAAATCTACCAACAATAGACAGGTATTTCAAATCCAGCTATATTCTATTTATAAGACAAATCCAAATGCTAAATGACAAAAAATAATAATTGAAAATGGAGGGAAGAGGATGGGAAATATGCCTAGAAAATGTTACCAAAAGAAAAAACTACTATGCCTATGGTATTAGCAAATAAAATAGACATCAAAGCATAAAGCACTTTCATATAGAAGGCTTTACATAATGATTAAAGGAATGATTTATTAGAAAGCTGTACCAATCCTGAACAGAAATTTCCATGGAACACTGCTTCAAAATATAGAAAGCAAATTGAATTGAATGACAAGAATGAGTTGAAAAATCCATAAGTCTGAAAAGAGATTAATTGCTATCTAAAACAGACACTCCCTAAATATTGAATGTAAACTCTAAATGAAAACAATTAAAATATAAAATAAAATAGACATCATTTTAAAAACTTTGAAACAAAGTAATACATTTGAACCAATAGTTACTTATTAATATATTAATCCCTGTATCCAGCTATTAGAGAATGAAACTTGCTTTCAGAAATACATGGATAAGTACTAGAATACAAAGCAAGTCTCCACACATACTAAAAAACGTGTTATACAGGTCACAATGCCATTTAATTAGACATCAATAATGATAAAAAGCCTCAAATTCCACATACTAGGAAATCTTAAAACTATTTAAAAATTTATAGATAAAAAATTGTGAAAATTATAACCTTGCTAGAGTTAAATAATAATGAAAGCCTTATATTAAATTTATGGAGATAAATTGGAATGCAGAAAGAAATTATATATATTTGGATGAAGCTGATAAAGATTGGCGGCAAACACAAAATGTTAGAAGGAAAAAAAAAAAAAAAGAGTAAACTCCCAAAACACAGAAGAAAGATAATACTACAGATAAGCAAAATAAATAAAACAAAAATTCAAAGGAACAACAGAAAGAATCAAACAATCTAAATGATTGTTCTTTGAAAAGAGAAATAAAACCAACAGGAAACATGGGGGGGGTGATACTTTAGTGAGTGAGAAAGAGAGAGAGAGAGAGAGAGAGAGAGAGAGAGAGAGAGAGAGAGAGAGGAAGAAAAGTGGGAAGGGGAGAAAAGAAAGAGAAGGAGGGAGAGAGAGATTCATTTAAAAGGGGACAAAAATCAGCAATAAGATAGCACTTTTAATCAAACGAAAATACTATGACCAAATGTATGCAATAACCTTGGAAATGGCAATTTTCTAAGAAATATAATCACCAAAGTCATTTCAAAAAGAAAGAAACAGAAATTCCAGAGAGATAGCTAACCACTAAAGAAACGAATGCAGTAGTTGAAAATGTACTCCCACAAAAACAGACAAACAAAAACCCACCAGTCACTGATGGTTTCATGAGTTTTACCAAACCTACCAGAAAATTATAACTTGGTCTTACACAAAATGTTAAGATATTTGAGAGGTAAATTCTCCAAGTAAATCTGTGACGATAAAATGAAGGTAAGAGCAAAGCCAAATGACAGTACAAGAAAGGAAAAGTGTAGCCTGCTCTCTCCTTTTTGAGCACAGATGCAAAAGTTCACCTTCTAATGAGCAGATGAATCTTAAAATATGGTGTAGGTTTTTGTAATCCTGACAATGAAAGTCCATCATGGGAAAGCAAGTACATTTTCACATTTGACAACTCATCTACTATTAAAGATATTTATGGTATATATATGTGTCATGATTGAAAAAATTTTAATTATATTCATGTAACTCAATATATTAAAAATTAAAATTATTTTAGTAATGTGTGTAGAATTTTTAAAAATAAAGTTCAACATCTATTAAAGTTTCAAGCAATAACATCAGCAGCACCAAACACACCTGAAGAGGTCATTTTTAACTTAATAAGTAAACTACCAAAAATCTACAGTAATTTGGGGATAACAGTTGTGGATACACAATATTGTGAGTTACTTAATGCACTTGAATTGTACACTTAAAAATAGCTACAATGGTAAACTTTATAATTATATTTTACTATAACTTTAAAAACTCCATAGCAAACATTATACTTAACATGGATTATTAGGCACAATTCCTTTAAATTAGAAATTTAATTGCTATCTAAAAGAGACAGTAAATAAGAATTGCTTCTATGTATCAGAATTCCACTATAATAAAACAAATAATTAAGTATGATGATTAGGAAGAAACATTTTCACAAGTGATATTACTATCTATGCAGAGAGCCTAAGAAAATCTATACACAATGGTCAGATCTTAAACAGCATCTAGTAATTTGTGGGATATAAGATACTCAATGTGCAGAAATCAGTGATATCCTCATATGCTAGCAATTATCAATTAGAAAATGTAGTTTCAAATATGCACTATTTATGTTAGCAAGAAAAACTATAAGCTCTCTAAGTATAAATCTAACATAAAATTATAAAACTGTATTGAAAGGCATAGAAAGAGACATATAAATAACTAGATATATTTAGTTTATAAGGGGAAAGGAAGCTCCAATATAAAAGACAGCAATTATCTTCAAATTAATATATAACATAGCAAATTTAATTGAAACCCTAGCATAAGTCATGGAAATTAATGAGGTGATTCAAAAATTAATCTGAAAGAGTAAAGAGGGAAGAATAGCCAAGACAACTATGAATAAAAATAATGAAATGATATTTGTTCTAAATAACAAGTCATATTATAAAGCCATAATAATTAAAGAGACAGGGTGCTGACAGAGGAATTGACAAACCATAAAACCTGGACCAGATCTGCATATAGATGGGAACTCAGCCTATGGCACAGGTATTATAATAAATCTATTGGAAAATAAAGGCTATTCAATATAAAGTGCTGGTTACAAAGCCAAGTACATAGAAAAGACCAAACTAGACTCTACCTCATACTCATATTCATATTCTTATTCATTCTCTCTCTCTCGCTCTCTTAAAGTCCTAAATGTGAAAGGCAGCCCTTTACAAGCATGCGGAATAAAAATACGAGAGAATAGCATTATAACTTTAGGGCAGAGACTAATTTTTGAAACAAGGTACAAAATAGAGAAATCATAGAAGAATAAATTAGACTACAATAAAATAAAAGTGAAAGAAAATTTCTGTTCAGCTAAGGGCATCTATAAAGGTGAAGAGCCAGACTCAGGAATAGGAAGACATATACAAACCATATAACTGCAAAAAAACAAAACAAAACAAAACAAACAAACAAAAACAAACAAACAAACAAACAAAACGGGAGGGGGTATGTGTCCAAAACATAGAAAGAAAACCCAAATCAGTATGAATACATTCACCACCCAATAGAGAACTACCAGTAGAAATACAGGAATGAAGAGGTAAGGAAACCCCAAATGACCAATAAAGCTGTTTCAAAAACAGGCCCACCATATTAGTAATCAGAAAAACCCATAGTAAACCACCAAGTATCACTTTCAATCCATCAGACTTCAGTGAATCTGAATATTTTGTGCTTTCGATAAAGACACCTGGAACAGGTCGCCGAAATTTCCAACTGTCAGTTGGGGAAACACCAACTAGGACTTCTTCCAACCATCAACAAACAGAACTAAAACCTCCCATATTCCAGGATGCAATCTAAATGCTTCCCAAACTCTCGGCAACATTTCTAATAAAACCAATGGATGTATCTTCCAAGCTGATGAAAATACTTCCTCATACAAGAGGGCAGCCATGTTTCCCTCTCTCTCTGGGGAATCCTGGGCATGCCCCTCGCATCAGCCCATCTGGGAAAGTTTTCACTGAGCAGAGGCTTACTTGGAGCAGTCTTCACAAGCAATGTTCCCTGAGGTCTCCTTGATGGTGCGCTCAGAGACAAATGCTGGGTACTCAGTATCACAAGGCTCCAGAGTCTGTTTCAATTTCTGTGCTGTAGAGATAAGGAAAAGGGAGTAGGGGGGAGGGAAGATAAGGAAAACAAGGCACAGGCTTTATTGTGACTGGCACATAGAAACTCAGAATGCTGCTCTGCTCCCACTGCTCTGCGAGTTTTCTAGGCACAGCATAATGCATTATTTTCTAATTAGTCCAGTGATTTCATCTGCCAAGCAACTCTATAAGCTATAATTCTTAAAGCAGTTGCGTTGGCCTGATCAGCTATCATTTATGCATCATAAGAATTCTACTTTCTGGGACAACATCAGTCAACTGAACACAGCCTTACTTGAACTTAGCAACAAGCACATATGCATATCTAAATAAAGGTCTAAAATATAAGTTACACCATATTATTTGGGGTGAGACCAAGGTCATGATACAATTGCATGGTTTTATTACAGAAACAAAATTGAAATATGGACTTGTAAAATACGTAATGCCTTTGAACCAAAGCCATAAGCCTAATCCTACTATTATGAAGTTCCTTGTCCAGTAATACAGCACTAAATAACCCTGTACGTAAATGAGTACATAGTAGGCACTTGGTGAAGGCCCTTGGTTGATTAAATTATCTAAGAAAGTTATGTCCAGTGGGCAAGTGCCCAAACTTCTCGAAGTCTCAATTTTTAAAATATGTTAGTTGGGGATAATATAGGTTTCTATCAGAGGTTGATGTGAGAAGTAAATAAATAATATCTGTGGAGTATTTAGTGCAATACCTGGAATATCATGAATGCTAGGTGTCAGTTAATTATAATAGTAGTAACAGTGAGTAATAATAACAAAACAATGCTAGCATTCGAGTGAGGCCATTGTGATATTAAAATGAGGATGACAGAATTCACAACAGCCAAGAATTCAGCAACTGAAGTATACATCTATATATGAATGGATAACGAAGTGGTGCATATATTCAATGGAATATGATTCAGCTATAAAAAAGAATGAAATCTTGCCATCTGCAACAACAGGGATAGACCTTGAGGGTATTATGCTGAGTGAAATAAGTCAGACAGACAAATGCCAGATGACTTCACTTAGGTGGAATCCACAAAACAAAATAAATGAATAAGCAGAACAGAAACAGACTCCTAGATACATAGAACATTTTGACACTTGCCAGAGAGGGGAAGAGATTTGGGAGGATGGCAAAAATGGTGAAGGAATTTGGAAATACAAATTGATAGCTACAGAATAATCATGGGATGCAGAATACAGCATAGGGAATATAGTCAATAATATTGTAATAACTATGTATGGTGTTCAATGGGTACTAGATTTATCAGGGTGATGACTTCATCTATATATATAAAACCCTAATATGCAAATAGACCAAACGGCAAAACAACTGTCACTATGATATGTGCTGACCACCTGTGGGGGGTGTGCAGAACATGGCGGGTGTTGGTGGCAGAGCATGGAACATGGTGGGCATCGGCTGCTACAGGATGGTGGAGCAGGTGAATGGGGGTACCAAACCAAGGTGGGGCTCCAGAGCCAGTGCTTGCACCTGCTGATAGTGATGGCCCTGTTCACACCCACTGCCAATGCTGGCCCCACTCACTCGCAGCCACAGTTGGTGCCAGAGCTGCCACTCACACCCATTTCCAGTGCCTAGTACAGGTCCCAATCTCTCAGCGCCATCAGTGGGTGTGAGCAGCAGCTGCTAACCCTGATCACCCCTGAGGGCTTCTCCACCTCACCCTGCTCCTGAGGGGTAATTGGGGCAGCTCACACCTGTTGATGGTGCCAGCCCTAATCACTCAGTGCCATCAGCAGGTGCGAGTGGTGTAATGCCATCAGTGCATGGAAGCAGATGTGGCAGGAGCAGGGATGCTGACAAAGAGGGAACCAGAGGCCACAGTGGGAGGGGCGGGCAGGGGTGTAGAAGATGGGCTGAGACCTGCCCCTGTGCCCACCACAGGCTCGCAGTCCACAATTCCTTTTGCAGTGCATGAATTTGTGCACCAGGTCCCTAGTGAATTATACAAATGTCTAATCTTGGGATGTACACCTGGAGCTAATATAATATTGTATATCAACTGTAATTGAAAGGTTATCTATATATATATAAAAGCCTAAGCGGCAGGCTGGCCAGTGGCTATGATATGCACTGACCACTAGGGGCACATGCTCAATGTAGGAGTGGAAACCACGGGCATGAAAACATGGAACAGACTGTTGAATCTCAGAGGGAACGGGAAGGAGAGAAGAAGAGATTAACCAAAGATCTTACATGCATACTAGAGGCCCAGTGCACGGATTCATGCACCAGTAGGGTCTTTTGGCCTGGCCTGTGGGGATTGGGCTGAAACTGGCTCTCTGACATTCCCTGAGGGGTCCCGGATTGCAAGAGGGTGCAGGCCAGGCCGAGGAACCCCACTGGTGCATGAATTTTTGCAGCAGGCCTCTAGTATGTGTGTGTGTGTGTGTATGTATTGATGATAGATACTATGGTATAGATGTTAAGGTTGAAGGCTCTGAAGTCAGAGAAGTTTAAAGTACAAATCCTACTCCATCATATCTAGTTAATTTTCAGTATTCTCAACTCTAAAATGGAGATGCCAGTTGTAAAGGCCTCTTCACTGTAAGTCTTCTCCTTAACATTTTCCCAGTAGAATGCCTACAGGTTTCCTGCACCCAAACTCTGTACAATGTTTTTGGCTGATGTTTATATAAATTAAAAACATATTTCTCTCTCTCTCTCTCTCTCTCTCTCTCTCTCTCTCTATATATATATATATATATATATATATATATATATATATATATATGCTATATGTATATATAATTTATATTTATAATTTCAAAACTCAGTAGGATTTTTTAAAAAACAAAGTGTGAACAAAGTCTCTTGCTACATTCAAAACACAACAAATTGGTTGGCAGAGCCATGGGGAGATGTTCTGTGGAATGTCATCTGGGAGGCTCTGGCACAGTGAGCCATCATGGGGTTACTGAATGCAGAACAACTGCTTGGTAGCAATAAGATAACTGTTAGGTGATCAGGAAGCCATGCTCTAAGCATTTATATCCTGATGTGATGATATTTTATAATATAGGCTTTTCACTGAGCTTTAATTATTTTCTCTATATGGCAAGTGATACTGACTTTCTATTTTAATAATCACTTTATCTAAATGTAAAAAATAATGAGCCCAATAAAATGAAATAAGATTAAGTGAACAATAGCATAGATGATAAGTGGAGTTGGTACAAGCAGGCAGATGGCATATTGATGGTAATGGTTAAGTTCATTAAGAAATTACTATGTGCAGGGTGATGTTCTGCTTTACATGGATTAACTTACTTAACAGTAAGACAAGACAAAAAAACAACAACACAACTATGAGGTAGAAGTAATTGTCATCTTTGTTTTGCAGATTAGTGAATAGAGGAGAAAATAGACTGAGAAAATTTACCCAGTGCAGTGTGTAGCAGAGCCAAACTTTGAACTTGGCATTCTGGTTCCAGCATGTATAAACTTAACTGTTCTGTGAAGTTTTGCCCATGAATGAAAGGGAGAAAGATCTTTGGGGCAGGCTGAGATAGGCAGTGCACATGATTGAAATAAGCCCAATAATTGCACCAGCTCTAATTCTAATTGTTTGGGCCCAATTATAATGGACTAAGTCCAGCAAGTTCAATGGTGAGACTCAGTAGGCTCTGGTCTTTTCTGGGAATGAAATGTTTGTTCCTTTGACAACTGTAGGGCACCCAAACTGATATGGTAATAAACATTTGAGTTTATTTGCAACATGGCTATGGATTGGCAGAGGCTTCTTGATGTGCTTTTGGGAAACACATGAATCCTATGTAATAAAAGGCTCATATGCAAATCAACTGAAGGGCGGAATGACCGGGCACTATGACACGTGCTAACCACCAGGAAGCAGAAGTTCAATGCAGGATCAGGCCTAAGCCATCAGCCGAATCCCCAGGGCTCCTGAATTGTGAGAGGGTGCAGGCCAGGCTGAGGGACCGCTCCGAGTGCATGGGTTTTGTGCACTGGGCCTCTAGTTACCATATAAAACCACAGCCACATTTAATCTACATAACGTGGTTTGTTATGAAGACCTTTGTCTGTAATATTTTTGAAAACACCACATGTATTTGCCAGTCTTTCCTATTTATGTATGAAATTGCAAACCAACAACTTGGGCCTCCAGCAATCTAGTGAGTACTATTTTAGCTCTCAGGCATTTAAACTTTGTATCTTACACAATTGTAGGCACACAAGGACCATGGAGCTAAGCCAGGCTGATTCTTTTTTCCAGAAGGGAAAACTGGGGTTCAGAAAGTAAACATAGCCTGCCTTGATCCCACAGAGAGTGACAGCTCATCTTGATCATTATTTAGTTAAACAGCAAAATCACTGCCACCTTTACAACCAACACTCATTGGGTGCTTACTATGTGCCGAATACCACACTGGGCCCTGTGCCTGAAAAGACCAAGAACCTGGAGCTCAGAGAAATGCAGATGCTTGCCCCAGTCACTGTGCTGGAAGCGATGGAGCTCAGATACCCACTCTGCCACATCCTGGAGTCTTCTACACTCTTTACCATCACACCCCTCTCCCTCCTACCCCACTTACACTGGACATCTATAAACTAGGCCCCATGACCCATCATGTGCTCACAATGAAGCCCCCACATAATTGAATATCTTTAATTTCCCCTTAGCAACAAGTGTCACTGATGAGAATAACTGACTCGAGTTCACAGTAATTAGTGCAGACAATTGGGAATGAATAGAGTTACCATTTGAAAAGCTTTCCACTCCCTTTGTCTCTGCGGGTGCACCCCATTCATAACCGGGTGCTGGCAAGCCCCTTCTCTTTGTGCAACTTTGCCCAAATGATACCTTTGTGATACTCAGCAGAAATGGCTTCCACAGCCCCCTCATTAAGGAAATGAAGCAGATGAACAGTGTAATTATGGATTCCATTTTTAGAGGAACAAAAAGGCATGTCTCTCAGCTCAGGGTCTTTAGCTAGGGAGGGAATGGTACATTCCGAACGAAGAGACCATGCCAGTCAATGTATTATGTGCTCAACACTTTTCTCTCCTTACACTGTGTCTAAGAATTACATCTAACAAAGATATCCATATGATAGCAGCTCCACAGAGGAGTTTATTCACCCTAATTTGATTCAGTTTCTTCAACTCTAAAATGGAAGTCACAGCCATGCCCAGCAGAGGGCTTTAGGCCTGATTGAAACAGTTCATGAGCAGCAGCTGAAGTGGCCAGGGGGCTCACTCAACTGTCTAGTGGAAGTGGCAGGCCTTGGGTGAGGTCTGATCCATTCTCTCTTAACTGTCTGACTTGGGTGCTTCAGAAAGGCTCAGTGACAGATCTAGCAGTCTCCACCTCTCAGGTACATATGTTGAAGGTCTGAAGATAATTCAATGCCAGCATTCTGCAAATGGAGCAGCACTCTACATGAGCCCAAAATGCATCCACAATGCGGTTACTGGACAAGGTCTTTATCTGGAGTTTGTGGGGAAAGGTCTCATGCTGTGGCAATGGAGTGAGGTAACTTGGAATTATTTATTAAGGACCTTTTTATAAAGCTTCCTGAAACAGAAGCAGAGAGCTGAAGCATCTGAGCGGAAATTCTGCCCACTGTTGGTCCTGGTACACAGGGAAGCAGGGGAGAGGGGAAGTGAAATTTCACACAGGGAACCTGCACACATTTCTGTAAGCATCATGAATGTAAAGCCCGCCATCCCCTACCCTACACCCCTTGGTCTACACTAGGGTTTCTCTACTATGCTGTAGTCCCCCTTTATCTGCAATTTCAGTTACCCACAATCAACCACAGTCCAAAAATATTAAATAAAAATTCCAGAAATAAACAATTCATAAGTTTTAACTCGCACAGCATTCTGAGCAGTGTGATGAAATCGCACACAACCCATTTCATCTCACCTGAGATATGAATCACCCTTCGTCAGGTGTGTCCATGCTATATATACTACAGCCCATCAGCCATTTAGTAGCCCATTGGTTATCAGGAAGAAAGACCACATTCACATAACTTTTGTTACAATATATTGTTATAATTACTCTCTCTTATTTGTTAGCTATTATTAATCTCTTGATGTGCCTAATTTATGAATTAAACTTTATCATAGATATGTATGTATAGGAAAAACATAGTATTATATAGGGTTTGGAACTATCCATGGTTTCAGGAATCCATGGCAGGGGTGGGGGGGTGGGGGGTGATCTCAGAATATATCCCTTACAGAGAAAGGGGGAATGCTGTATTGACATTTTCAGCAGTTGTGTGTTGTTAGCAGTTGTGTGTTGTAGTGACATCCCTGACCTCTACCCACTAGATGTCAGTAGCACCCCCATCCCTAGTTGCCACAACCAAAAATGTCTCCAGAAGTTGCAATGCCCATGGGAGGCGAAATCCCTCCCAAATGACTGGTATTCAACAGAGACTCAAAAACTGTCAGATTTGAATGACCAGACTGGAGCCTGGCTAATGCCTGTGCTGGCAGGTGTGGAGCAGGAAATCGGGCCAGGGGAGTATGGGGAAGTGGGAATGGAGGCTGGCATGAGGAAGGAGCACATTCTCCTCCTCACCTTGAAGCCCCACATCCAGGGAGAAGGCAGGCACACGATGTGAGGAGAACGTCAAAAATACATCACAGAAGACAATAACCCATTGCCCTCAGGACTGAGGACATTCCTTAGCCAGGCCAATTGGCCAAAACACTAACCACCCCCCATGAGCACCATCCATCGCCCACACCCACCTGCCATTCTTGCACATACCACCGTTTCCTTCATCTCCCACAGCCACGTTATGTCTCCTGTTGTCTGTTGGCCAACAGGGAAATCAAAGTCTAAAGACACTGAGTGATTCACCCAAAACCTGGCAGCCAGCGAGAGGCAGAGGAAGGTGCCTGACTCAGAGGCCACAGCACCTGCACTGGGGGGCAGCTGCCTCCAGAGCACAGGCTGGAAGGGAGGGCTGGTGTCTGTCCCCCGGCTCCCGTACTCCAGAGACTGCAGCCTTCACCTAACTTGCGCCTGTTCTCTGAGCCGCCATTGATCTTCCTTTTCTCTCTCTTAATCTCATTTAACGTTATTTTTACCACAAGTAGTAAAATTGTGGAAAAGCTAGTCAAATGTGAAACTCAAACTTAAAAAAGATAACAAGCACACATTTAGTAGGTTTATTCTCATTTATCTTTCTCCAATCATGTGCCGTATTCTTTAAGAAAAAAGTAGGTACATTTTTTCTTTGGGTGTGCAAGAGAATCCTCCTTTAAATTCATATCTTGGTCTCTGCTCATTGGCTCGCCATTGGCATACTGATTGTTGGTCCTATTTAACACTACATTCTCCTCTCTCACCACTGAATGCTTTTGGGGGTATGTAAAGTTTTTGTATATTATTTTTCTTGTTATATTAATTAATTTCATGAGCATTTTCAAACCTGGTAAACATTTTCAGGAGCAGAATCTTTTAAAAAGTTTTTTATACCTTCCTGTGAATGAGTTGTAATTTAGCTTAAAATGTCCCATAGTCCTAACTGATTTGGCTCAGTGGGTAGTGTCCATCCTAAGAATGAAGAGTCCCGGGTATGATTCCAGTCAAAGACACATAACTTGGTTTCAGGCTCAATTCTGACCTTGGTCAGGGCCTGTGCAGGAGGCAACCAATCAATATGACTCTCTCCATCCCTTTCATTCTCTAAAAATCAGTGGAAAAATAGCCTCAGGTGAGGATTAACAACAACAAAAATATGTCCCCACTGTTCATCATTTAAAGAGTTGCTGGTATTTACAGTCCAAATATCTATGATCATCTTACATAGAACCCTTTGTTCCCATCTCAGTTTATTTCCTTGTAGAAGTGGGACTATGGGCACTGCTGTCATTCAAAGATGGTACCAACCCAGAGGAAGGGACAAGGACCAAGCCCATGGTCAAGTGTCATCAGACAGTGTGTGCAGATGAAGGCAGAGCATCTGGGCCTGGTCCACGGGCTGTCAGCTTCCCCGGACAGAGCTGACCTGAACACACTTGGGTCCCATTCACTGTTATCCATGCTAGTATATCCCTACATCAAACTCTGCATATGTTGCTGCAACACATACTCTAATAAGAACTTAGTGAGTTTCTGTATTTAGGAAAAAATGGGCTAAGTGGAATTTACAAAGCTATGATGACAGTGACTATAATGGTTATACCTGGCCAAAAAAATAAAATAAAATAAATAGGGTATGTAGTAAGCAAAGATTGAGCACCAACTATTTTTCTTACTGTGCGGAAACTGAGCCTTACACAGATCAGCCAGCTTGTCAAATGCCAATCTTGGAACCAGGACTCAAGTGCATACTGACCTAACTCCACAACTCATGCCTGTAAGAGCTTCTACTAATTACCACTCAAATCATTAAAGGTTTGGAGGCAGGGAAAGTAATATGATTAAATTTATATTTTATGAGGGTAATTAAAACAAAACAGAGCAGTTATCTCTCCATTTGGCCTGAGAAGGCACGTTGTCTGTCTCCCTCAGATTTCAGCACTGCCCAGCAGCTTCTTGATGATGTCACCTGTACAATGTATGGCCTCTAAGCCTTAGTACAGGACACAAGTCAAAGTGCATATTCAGCATGGGCTGAGTGAGGGCTGCAGAATTTTTGTCAGACTGGACGGCGCTGCACTTAGCACAAAGAGTGCCTTTGCTGCCAGAGCCGAAAACTTGTCACTTTGTCCTGAGCAGTTTCATGGGAGTGCATCCCTGATGAAAAGCAGCCAGGGAACCCAGGGTTCATCACTCTGAGCTGCGACGCAGATGCCAGTGACTGCTTACCTTTAGCTGTCAGATCCGAGTGCCACCAGCTGCAGAGGTTAAACTCCACCAGGAACCTAAAAGTGACAAAGAAGTCCAATGTTACTTGGCCATCCACACCCTGAATGGAGAGTGACATGTGTTTCCCAGCACTGCTCACCTGCTTGGAAAGAAGGCATCACAATCTGGAGATAGCGACATCGCTGGTTCAGAGACCGCCCCATTTTCACGAGCTTTACCTCATATGTGAAAGGCTATTTTATCACCAATGCCCACCAGACCCTGGGATCAGGTTTTCCTAGACTCGAGGACTCTGCTGAGAAATATTCTCCTTTCTAGGCGAAATACTTTCTGGTTGTAGTCTGAGTCCATAGTAAAAAGTCAATTTCTAAAGGGCTCCCCCTGCCCGGGTTCAGAAATACAAATAAAATATTCTATAACAGACTATAAGCTGCAGCAATAAAGGAAGCTTTTAAAATTTATTCTGCAATGCAAGCTTATTTAGCCACGTGTGTTTATGTGTGTGGCATGTATTTGTGTGTGTGTGAGAGATGTGTGTGTGTGTGTGTGTGTGTGTGTGTGTGTGTGTAGGGATAGATGGGATAAATTTTTCTTTATGAAATTATACCACAATGCAAATTTTAAAAAAATGAAATTTCTCAAAGAATGCAAAAGTAATATAAATCCTCCTTCAAAATGAATGGACACAGACCATTTCTTTTTGAGGCACATAGCAGCTAGTATCTCTAGCAACTTACTGTCAATAAAAATCCCACTGTTATCTATTATGGCATTTTCTGTCTCCTATGTACATGCAAAGCTTACTCCCCTCTCAAATTTATAAATTATTAAATTAATGTAGGTTACATGAAAGCATTAGAGAAGAGAATGTCTGTTCACCAAATGGCAAGAAGTCTCCCTAAACCCACAGAACTGGAACCTAAATGAGGAAAATAAGAAGGAGGGAGATTGGTGCAGCTTTGAGGACCTGGCCTCCAGGCCGCCCATGGAATTACTCTTCTTGTGAGAGGCAGTGTTTCTGTAATGTATCCATCATCTCATCTGGAAGTCAAGCCTTTCACCCTGTACCATTTCATTCTGACCTGGGTCATGGAAGCACCCTCCAAACAGCACAGCAATTTGACAGGGTCAACAATTAAATCACACCTGAGAAGAGCCCCCAGCCCATGGCTCCTGACTGCACTGGCCCCACCCCTACAGAAGGCTATCAATGGCAAGACATTCGAGTAGCACAGTGGACTGCCCTGGCCATTTGTTCTTCAGACCACAGCCCACCCAGGCTGCATTAACAGCAGCCAGACATCTATGTTAAATTTAACAGTGACCACAATAAATAAATTTGGTTTGTGCATTGCAAGCTGTTAGTTTACTAAACAATGATAAGCTGTGACCGTGAATAACTTAATAAAAGATAATTTTTGGTCTCAGCTTTCGGTACTTCAAGGTTTTCAATGAGATTATCTCAAAGTATTATGAACCTAATAGTTATTGAAAGCATGAAGTAGAGTCTTCCAATTCACTTAATAATACACAAGAAAAGCAGTCATATTCTTCTAAATGAAGCAATTGTACTTACAAGACAAGTTCTGTCATTATCCATTTTACTGCAGCAAGGAAAGCATTATAAGGCTAAAGAGAAGAATTCAGGTCATTCCAAAAAAGTGTATCACACATAAAATTTGTAGTTTAACCTAAGGTTTTACATCAAGACAATGCTATTCTTTGAGAGAGATTGGTATGGATATCAGGTGAAGAACCAGTAGTGTTCTAGCTAAAAAAAAAAAAATAAAATAGTATCCCAAAACTAACATTTTAAAACTTTGAACTCCCCTGTAGTGAGAGGTGATTTACAAGTAAAATAAATGTGATCTAATACAGGGGTTATCTCTGGGAGGAAAAAGGAAGTTCAGCAAATGATGCTTAAACCTTTACCCTCTAGGGACTAATATTGCACAGCCTATGCTAAGGCACTGGAATCACAGGACTAATTTCAAATTTACAGGGCTGCTTCTCAGAAAGATGATTCTTCACTCACCATCACTATATGTCATTCATGGAAACAAGCAAAAATTGCATATACTTGACTTTAATGCTGCCCATGAATTATGTAGGATTTAAGCTGCCTTTTCTCACACTTACATATTTGGACTTGAAAAAAAAAAAGATAACCATATAAACATGTGATTTTATCCTTGCAGAAAATCCCCTTCACTCTATAAAAGAAGGCATTGACAGCCTAATCTTTATTTCAGAATATTTTAATTAAAAAAAGCAGTTGGGTTGTTTACTCTGTGAAATTTCCTATGTGGATAATTCAATTTCCTGGATTCTGGAAAGTACCACGTCTCTCGTCAGTCAGTTCTTTGTACCCAGGTATGTCAGATATGTGAGTGGTGGGCAGATTTGAAAGACAGGCAAAGACACTGGCAAAGCCTGGGCTCCAGATGGCAGGTCCGGAAAAATCTCAGAATCCTTTGTGGTTGCATTTAGATATCAGCGAACTGAAATTCCAAATCCTGCTTTCCTAAGTGAGGTCTGTTTAATCCTACCTTCTGAGCATTTTGATGATAAAAACTAGAACTAAGCATGGGGATATTATTTGGTCTTACATAAAACAAGAACCAATTTATATATCCAGAACCATTCTCAAAACTTCCCTATTTCAAACCAACCAGGAAATAAACAGAATAAGGAAAATCTACTGGGGTCGCTCCCAGCCCACTCAGATTTCAGACAGCATCTTTGGCTCTGATCTGACAGTGTCTCACTGTCATTTCCTGAATCACAGGGCCCTCAGGATATGGGTCAGATAAGGATAAGAACTATTCACTATTTCCTAAAACCAACCCTATAGTCCTGCGGTTTTGCCATTACAATTCTTTGAGCTTGAAAAAAGTAATCATCTTTTTTTTCCAAAGACCCAGGTTACCTGACTATGGGTCAGTTCTGTCTTTGTATGTGCTGGGATAGATAGTGACCTTTCAGTGGTACTTGGTAGTTTGGTCCAGGAGTAGAGAAGGAAGAAAAGGATTAAAGAGGCTTTGGAGGAGGGAAGGGGCAGGCACAGGGGCAGCTCACCCCGAGTCCAGGGGGAGGAACACTCAAGCATTTCCTGCCAGACACTGGTTCAATGTAGGGGGAAAGGGATGGATTATGTATGGGATTAAAACATTAAAATGCACATTATCATTCAGAAGAGTAAAGCCATTGAGCTTTTAAGCCTAATGATGAAAACATATCTTGGGAACTTTCTAAATCTGGAAATAGTCATGTCAAAGTTAAAGAAGTTGAGTTTGGAAAGAAAGGTTGGTTCTCACTGAAAAGCAGTGTTTTCAAAATGTCCAAATTTTAGTTCCTAGAGGCCTCTTGAAAATTTTCTAGCTTCGAATCATTTCCTGTGCCCTCAGTGTTTGAGAACCATGTTAAATATTTAGTTTTTAAATAATCCCCTGGCAAGATTGTACATCTGCAAATGAGAAGGCGTGTATTTATATTTTAAAACCAAAATGACTCTTAAATTTTGTGCTTCAAACAAAATTTTAGGTTAATTTTTGGAATTTACAAAATAATAACATACAAGGGTTATGTTTATATACATATGCTAGACTATATTGAAGTATCTATATCTGGATGTTGGGTTTTTTTTGTATGTGTGTTTTCAAGTTATTGGTGGCCAAACTTACATTGCTTGCACATTATAAATTATATTTTAAAACTGGGAGTAGCCCTGGCCTGGGTGGCTTGGTTGGGTAAGTGTCGTCCTGTACACCAAAAGGTCACAGGTTTGATTCCTGGTCAGAACACATGTCTGGGTTTATAGTTTGATCTCTGGTGGGAGTGTATATGGGAAGCAACTGATCAATGTTCCTCTCTCAAATTGATATTTCTCTCTCTCTCTCTCTCTCTCTCTCTCTCTCTCTCTCTCCCTCCCCCACCCTTCCTCCTTCCTCACTCTCTAAAGTCAATAAAAACATATTCTCCAGTGAGGATTTAAAAAAATATATGAAAAAAGCAACAACTGGGAGTAAATTATAGCAGTTAATTTCCGGCAGTCAGAAAGCCATTTTCTAATGCTACAATACAGGGGTTATGGACTCTGGTGATTGATCCTCAACATCATTCATGGAAACAGCACCAGGGAAATGATGGTGAAGGTCAGTGGCAACATGATTAGGGGTGAGGATCTCTTTTCAAACTGTGAATTTGGCTCTGGCTACAGTGTGTCAGTAGTCACAGTATCAGTCTACAGTTCGATTCCCAGTCAAGGGCATTTCCCTGGGTTTGATCCCCACCCCCATCCCCCACAGTTGGGGTGCCTGTGGGAGGCAACTGATCCTTGTGTCTCTCCTACATCTATGTTTCTCTCTCTCTCTCTCTCTCTCTCTCTCTCTCTCTCTCTCTCTCTCTCTCTTTCTCTCTTTCTCTCTCTCTCTCTCTCTCTCTCCCTCTTCTGCTCTAAAAATCAATGGAAAAAATGTCTTCTGGTAAGGATTAACAATGACAAAAATGTGAATTTGTTCATAGGCTAACAGCTCTATTACAAACCAAAAGAAAGATTTCCATTGAACCAAACCAAAGTTTCTTTTATATCATAATAAAATCCTCAAAACTTCTCCCCTTTCCTACCCATCAAAAGGGGGCTGCTGCAGTCTTCCATTAAAGACTTTAGATATGTTTGTCATCTGTATAATCACTGAATTTGGCTTTAAAAAGAAGTGACTTTGCTCAACCAGGAAAATCAGCAAATACTCTTTAAAACATTGCCGATTTGGAAAAGATAGCTTGATGACCCAATGGAAAAGGTCTGCTTGGAGGGAGGCAGCCGGGTGCAGCTGCTTGCTGGGTGACTGGCTGTACTTACATCCAGGAGGGCCCGGGCAGCGTCACTGCTCTCCTTGTTGGCCCTGCACATGGCCTGGTAGTCATAAAGGGTAATTCTGCAGGAGAGAATGGAAAGGAACTTCAGGAAGTGGGAAAACACAGGAACCACATGACGCTGTGCTTGGCAAAGTGAACTGTCACTCACACTACATCAGGGTAGCAATGATGAACGCCAATCAGTGCAGGCCTAGCAAGGATGACAAGGATGACAGGCCAATGAAGGGGACCCGAGTTTTTGCCACCCCACCATGTGCTTTTTTTTTTTTTAATATATTTTATTGATTTTTTACAGAGGGGAAGGGAGAGAGATAGAAAGTCAGAAACATCGATGAGAGAGAGACATCGATCAGCTGCCCCCTGCACGCCCCACAGTGGAGATGTGCCTGCAAGCAAGGTACATGCCCCCAACCGGAATCAAACCCGGGGCCTTTCAGTCCGCAAGCCGAGGCTCTATCCACTGAGACAAACCTGTCTCGGCCCACAATGTGCTTTTGAGGATATTGATTTTAAGCTATTTCTTAAAGAACAAAAGACTCAGAAATAACCTTTGACCCTCCTTTTTCCTGCCCAAGGGAATTCAGATGGAAAGCCAGCTTCAGGAAGGACATAAGCATTCTCGCCTTAGCCTGTGTGTATTGAGTAACAAAGATGGGAAGGATCCGGGCAACAACCATTCTACAGGGGAGATCTCTGTACCCTTGTTTCTGGGTTTCCTAGTAGGAATTTGTTTGCCTTGTGTCCTCCTTTTCCTGTCCATTACCCACCTCCCCTTGGAATTCACAGACCCCTTCACCTTCTTCACTGTTGTGAATGGCACATAAACCTCAACTGTCCAATGTGCTTCGAGTCACATTTTCATAGACTCCTGAATGTACATGCGTAGAATAAACTTTAGACATTTCTCCTGTGAATCTGCTTCTGTTCCTTGGATTATTAGCCCAGCTAGAAGAACTTAGCAGGTGGAGGAACATTACATTTTTTTCAGCCCTCACACCAGAAACGTGGCAACTTCCAGGAATAGAGATACAGGCATGTAGTTCTTGTATAACTACAGAACCAGCTCAAGATGCTCCTCTTCTATTTAATGAGATGCTTAGTTGCTTTTCAGAGAAAACAGACCAAAAAAGCACATCATGCAGGTGAAGCAAGCATAGAGGAGAGAACGTTGGCCTCCAGCTGTACTGGAACCAAAGCCCCACCCCTTCTACCCGAGTCCCTGACTCCCCAAAAACCAAAGGGCCAGGACATAACCACATCTCGCACACCAGAACTGTTTCAGAAGCAGAGGGTCCATTGTCTAGGAACGTCCACTTTTGATGGCCCTCACTAGAAGTGGCCAAGCTCCAAGCTCCTCCAATTGAAACTTGCCCTCATACCCTTAAAAACCCACTCTGAACCCTGGAGTTTGTGCTTCTGTTTTTCTGGGTAGCACCATTCATATTAAAACCATCCATCTTTCTCCACTGCAATTCTCAGTGTTTAGTGTTTGCCCCGCCTAGTGCTGGGTGGACAAACTCATTTTGGTCTGTGACACTTGGAAACTAAAGAACACAGAGAATAAAGGTATTGGGATGGTGAGGGGATAGGAGAACCCCCCCCCCATACTGATGGGATAGTCATTCTGGCTTGTCAAGGATGCTGGGTGTAAACCAGAATACCCCCCAGGAAATAGGCTGCTCTGAACTGCATTCTGAGCCCCGGATGGAATCCCCTTTGGCCATGTCTCAACAGTGGAGTGGAGCTGGGAAGGGCCAGCTTGGATTCAGGAACATTGAGATCCTCTGTTGCTCTTAATCACTAGGAGACATGCCTGGACCAATACCAACCCAGCACTTTGACAATGTGTTGGGAACCATCTGGCTCATTGGTTGTAATTCCCAGCACCATAACAGTGGAGATATTCTTACTTTTGAAATCAGTGCTGTTTATGACATAAAAAAAGGACATTTTTTTCTCCATTGATGATAAAAGAATAGCTTTTGTCCTAATTATGTTCTATACTCAGAAGTTCTACTTTATAATTGTCTCAGATATTTTAATTTCCCACCAACAATTCTACAAAGTACAGGATAATGACAGTTTCTAGTAGCAAGTTAACTGCTATTAGATGGAGCAAATTACCCTCTCCCCAAGGAGACATGCAGCCCATCTTCCCCACAGGTCCCCTCCCTCTTGCTGGGCAACTCTCAGGAGTGACACTTAAAGTCCAGCGTGGGTTACACAGCATCTGCCTGATGACACATTAGCATTTCAATGCTACATGAACTTCTACATAACTGCAAGAAATTTGGCCCACAGGAATCCCTTTCCAAAATAATGCAATGCTTTATGTGAAGCATATCCAATGCTGTGCTGGCAGTGAGCCACCAGCCTAGTCTCTGGCTTGGGGAAGTCCCCAAATTTCTCACAGCCATCACCAGCAGCCCTGAGGGTAACCCAGCCACAGAATCGACTGTGGACCACAGTGGACTACTCTAATTGGTCCCTGCCTGGCCTACTGTACCACAGTGGGATTTCTATAGGATTTCATAAGAATTACCATTGGCTTCATCCTTCTCCTTGTCCCAACTCTGTCTGTATGACAGAGATTTGGGTTGGAGCTGGGGTGAGAGGCAGCAGAGGTTGAGTAGAGCGTGTGAGCGCTTGGGCCTTGGTTTTAGAGGTTGCTTCTGCCATTTTTTCTAGGGTGGGATCTTGAGCAGGTTGCTTACCCTCTTGTGGGACTTCATTTTCTCTTATGAAATTATCCTTGGAAATATTCCAGGATTTAAATGCTCAGGCACAAGGAAGTGTACTGAATGTGGTGACCTGGGCCTGTGATGATCCTTATGACAGAATACCTATTTTTTTTTTCCTTTGTTAGCATTTGGGCTCTTAAAACTTTTCTTAGATGGAGAAAACAACTTCTAATTTCCAAAGTACCAAGTGACAGCAGTGTGGCCTAATTGTTAAAATACCAGCTTTGAAGTCAGTGACACCAGCATTCGAATCTTAACTCATCTACTTATCACAATGCTCTGAGTGTGACTTTTATACCTTTTTGGTGCCTCAGTTTCCTCATCAGTAAAGGCTGAGAATCACGGCTGCCTTTCAGGGTGGTCCTGATGACTCACTGAGGCTACTACACACACTACAATTAGCACAGTGCATGATGGCAGAGGGCAGGGCTGCTGTCATTGACGTGTATGGTGTTCACTGCCATTATTAATTACAGAGGCTGGTGTTTAACGTGATGAGAATTGACTCAGGCTTTTTCCAGCTGGTGGGAGGATGGACAGACCTCATTTTTTTAGCTCAGTGGTTGGCAAACTGCGGCTCTGTTGACTAATGAGTTTGCTGACTCATTGACACACATGACAGGGTGTAAAATTCATACGTCACTGCAGTGCCAGGAACCCCAAGAAGATGTGTGGGGTCATTAAGAGGTGACACAGGAACTTCTGCTCCTGGGCTTCTTAGCTGAGGGCTAGGAGAACAACAGCCAGTATCTTTTGAGCCTCTTTTGCACAACCACGAGGGAGGTTCAGTACTGTTCTAAACCCTGAAAGAGAGATTCCTAACCAGCCCATTTCTCAGAGACGCAAGCCAAACCTCAGCCAGCCTAGCCACGTGCTGGGGTTCACATACCTCACCTGTGGCAGGGCCAGAATTAGATGGAGGCCAAGTGTACCCACCTCGCTCTGCTCAGCAGCAGGCTCTGACAGGTTTCAGGAAATGCTTGGAATTTAGTCCTATGCCCCATCCCAGAGTCTCTTCGGAATGTCACAGGAAGTGCTGCCCAAGATAAGGTCTCCTTACTAATGTCCAGAGTCAACTTTCAAACCCCAGCTGAGGGACTGTGGTAGGGTCACTGGGCCAGGCCAGACCAGCTGACCTGCCGGTGAGAGCCCTTGCCATGGCAACTGCCCTGACAGCCAGATGGCAGGAAGCTCAGGGTTCTCCAGGGATCATTTTCAAAAGCCGTAGTTTACATATCGGGGCCAAAAGCAATTGCTCTGGGGCAGCCTCCGGGCCAGGGTTCCCGCCTTTCATTTCTCCAGGCAGCTCTCAGGATCCCAGATCCCATGGCCATTGAGGAGGTCACAAAACCAGCCTCCCCTGCCTTCTCCACACTTAGCCAGCTTTAACTAGATGTTACAAAAAGAGAGACGTCCAGATTATTACCCTTTTTGAAGTGATTTTGTTACTGTTTTAAATAACTCTATTTTGTGGCTACCTGTATCCTGTTTGGCTGATTATAGTTAAAGAACATGATAATTGCCTGCTTTCATTTGGCTCTAAAATAAGCCTGGAGCATTGGGCCCAGCCCAAGCTTGGTGCTGCTTTGCTGCCCTCAGCAGGGGGAGTTTATCCTCAGACAGATAACATGCTTGCATCCCCATGACCTCACCGGCAGCCCCTGCAACCTCGGCCTGCAGCCCCAGACCTTATCACCAGCATCGCTGGGCTCCCCAGCCGGGTTGCTTTGAAACTTTGACAGAAGGCAGATAATGGTCTGTGAAGAAGAAACACAAAGCCAGGCAGACAGCCTGGGCACCCAGTGCTCTGGCACCAGGTGAGCCTCAGATGACGGTCCACGGCTTTAGGACTTGTTTAAACTCCTTTGCTGATTCTGCTCTTTTCCAACTAGAATAACACCATGACCAAGAAAAAATATTTTTTCTAAGAATTAGAAGGTTGCGTTCCAAAGGCATGAGCTCAGCTACTGTAGGCTTGATAGTAACTACGGGAACTGGCATTTATGAAACACCTACTATGTGCCCAGGAGGCCAGATACTTTACTTGTAATGACTTGGGGAGTTAGCTCACTTTGGCTAACTGGTTACCTAAACACCAATCTGGAATTAGCTTAATGTTTGCAAATACAGCCCTAAAAGCAGGACATGGAGGCATTTGACATACAGACCCACCTTGGGGTGAATTTAAGCCATTCGGAATCTAAAGTTATGAGAAGCAAAGTGACTCACTAGGGTAACATGTGAAACTACGTATTCTTTGTTGAGCTGTGAAATGTGTTCTCTGGGGCTGCTTTCCACTTACCAGAGGTGGGCATGAAGCAGGAACAGGGCGTTGTTAACAAAGGGGCTCGGGCCACGGCAGCCTTCTTGCTCTTGACCTCTCTAAAAGCCAGGAAAGTGGGAAGCCCAGTCTTGTGATTCTAGGGCCAAACAGGTGCTCCACCTGCTCCCTTTCTGGCAGTGGTCACCACGTCCTCAGAGCTCGCCCTGTCCTTGAGGACCAGCAGAACACGGCTGACAGCAGAGGTGCTGAGTGTGCACAGCTGGCCCTGCTGCCATGAACGCTGAGACTGGAAATCACTAAAACAAATCTGGTGTGAGCACCTGTCATTAGCAGCGAATTAGCGTCACGTGGCTGCATGGCCAGGTGCCCACACACAGGGTGCTGGGGTCACTCAGGGTCCAGTGCAGAACCCCTGAGAGGAGGGCCTTCAGAAAAGCCTCACTCGTTCTACAGATTAAGCAGAGGGTCTATCAGCACCACGTGTTTTTCATCGGCAGGTGCTGATAATATTAAAAAAAATAGTTGCAGATACTGATCATGTCAGCGACTTACTCAGGTAATAAAAGCAGCAACACTAAGATATGAGCAATTACTTTCTGCATTCTCTCTGATGTTGGGGTATGGTTATGTTTCATAGGCGAGGACGCAAGGCTTAGGAGGTGAGGTCACTGCTCCAAGGTTATTACAGCACTGCTAAGTGGGGTGGCTGGGATTTCGCTGTAGATCTCTTGTTCTTTCTGTGCATTTAAACTGCTTTTCAAGCAAGGATCCTCACCGCATAACCTAAAAGTCTCATCTGAACAGGTCTCAGCTAAAGTGTCTAGAAAATGAGATGTACACTTACTCCCCATTTCCAAGGCCACTTGTAAACCTGGTTGCCATTTGTTTACAATAGCAACTCTCAACCCTGTCTGCCCTTTAGAATCACCTGGAAAGGTATTTTAAAAAAAGAAGTATACACATGCTGATGCCCAGGCATTGCTCTTCCCCCAGGATATCATTGGTCAGGGTTAGGACCTGGTATCAATTTTTTGTTTGTTTGCTCATTTGGTTTTTAAACTTTCCAAAGAGTTCCGATATAGAGTCAGGGTTGACAGCTATAACTTTTAGGATGGGATGCATCCACTTGCTAATTATTTCTCCTGGGTTTGTTTTTCTTCCTCTTACAGGCAAGAACTGGAACTCATACAAAACAGCAATTCCTCCCAGGGCCGAGTACCAGTCTGGACATAGGGGTATGTTATGAGCTGAACTGTGTCCCTCAGAAAGTATAATTTGAGAATGAGGCTGCATTTGGAGACAAGGTTTTAAGAGATGTGATTACATTAAAAGGAGGCCCTTAAGGTAGATTTTACTCTAATTTGACTGGAATTGTTCTAAGAAGAGAACATTTGGATATATAGACCATTTTGTCACGGACAGGGGCCTCAGGGGAAACCAGACCTGTTGACACATTAATATTGGACTTTCAGCCTCTAGAACTGTGAGAAAATAAATAGGCCACCCAATATTTTGTTATGGCAGTCCTAGCAGACTAATATAGATACGTACATACTCCACTCAGCAACTAAATAGGTGCCACCTGCAGACCTCAAGGGTGAACAGAATTTCTAATCACCCTTGAGGGCAGCAGTGATTTGATAAACAAATGTGAATCCCCCAGAGCCAAGACCAGATTGTCCTCTGAAATAATGTGGCCATGGAGAGCCCACGAAGCCTCTAGAATTTGGGGTCAAAGGATAACATGCTTAGGGGCCCTGGAGCTGCACCCAGCCAGCAGCTCATTTGCCCATTCAACTTCCTCTTCTATTACAATTAGCTTTGCTCATTAAAGGGGAAAATGGAATCATGATTAATCCCACAAAGAAAAGATTAAATTTCTTTTGCTTCTCTGTGTAAGAAATAGGAAGAAACAGCTGAAGTCTGCTTGGGGAATGAATTAATGCAAAGCCCATTTGAGGCTATAAACTTGTGTGCCGGGGAAGCTTCCTTGGGCTCTGCCAAGTTCATGAAGCCATGTCTACATTTCACAGCAACTATACCACAATAATGCCTGAGCTGCACTTAGCACAGTGTGTTGCTCATACCTGAGGCTCAGTACCTCAGTACCTAGGAGTGTTGGTGTTGCCATTAATATTATGAGTAAAACCCAATATGCGTTATTGAGTGATTTTGCTTTCATTGTCTGGGATCGAGCATCACGGACAGAAGAGCTAGAGGGAGGCTATGACTATTTGTGTTCAGGACTATGCTGAGCATGTGAGTGTGTGGGAAACTAGAAGTTGTGAAAACAGCCTCAACTCTGGAAGCTTTTCAGAGTGGATATCATAGGAGGCCAAATGCAGTATGTTAAGGACTTGTACGGTCTGGAGCAAATTGGGGCAGGCTGACTGTGGCAGAGATGATCATAGTTTGCCAATATCCATTCATTTCTCTGTCAAGTGAACTCTGACTCTTTGATGTGCACATGTTCCAGGTTCCTGTGTAACTAGGTGAGGCCATGAGATCAAACAGATGTATTGTATGGGAGTAAATATTTGTTAAAAAATTAACAAATATTTATTTATACAAATATTTATTTAACAAGTATTTACTCCCTTGAAATATTTACATTGTCTAATTAATATATATACAATGTTTAATTAATAAGCAAAATATATTTATTAAAATAGATTTTAATAACGAATTTTAGTTGGCCTTTTGAACCTCCCTAAATCTTCCTCCTGCCAACCTAGAGTGAAGATACGATGACTGGTTCTCAGCAGCTATCTTGGGTCATGAAGTAATCTTCAAATTAAAAGCTAACTTGGAGGAAAATAGAGAAAAAAGATGTAATCATACATCCATGATGACTACATGAGGCTCCCAAATTAGTATTTTCAGACTATCTATATATATAAAAGGCTAATATGCTAAGTGTCCATCTGGGTAATGACATCATGTAGCAATGCCTGGCTTCCTCTCCCTAGTGACTAGCCTCCTTGGAGTTTCTTCAGCCCAGGAACATGAATTGCTTTATAGCCAGGTGGAAACATTTTACACTGTAACCAAATATCTGTGAAGCACTTTTCCGTGCCTCATCTCATTTGGTCCTCACAGAAGTCCTGGAGTAGATAGATAGGAGACTTGGTTGGATCCTATTTTCTTTTCATTAGCCAAAAAACAGAGATTTAGAAAGCTTAGAAACTTGACTCAACTGAAAAGAAGTAAGAAATGGCGGGCCCTGAAAATGACTTTAGGTTTTCTCACTTCGCAGAATATCATCAAACACTGCTGCAGTTAAATAGTTTACCCTTTGTTCTCCCTGTGTGGTCTACAATAATAATCTGCTTCATGTTGATATTTACTGCTGTATTGCTGACAATTACCTGGAAGAGAAGTTGGGGTGCTTCACTGGGCTGGAAAAAGTTTAGCTAAATTAGAAAGCAGGTCTAATTAAGGAAGTTTATTCTATATCTATAATAGACTAAGTTGACTCACACATGCATTATACATATAAAGTTCTCACTGGTGCTAACCGCACATGTGTGTTTCCATCTGTCATTGTCGATCATGAATTTGGTTGACACTTCTATTATAGATAAAGGGAGAATAGTGATATTAAAATATTTCTTCTAATTAATTTCCTTTCAATGTGCACTAGTCTTCACATAAAAGAGAAAAAGACTCCTATGTTCTTTAACTCCTCGGTATTTTGTAATTTCCTATCATTTCTAGTAGCACCAGCTACTAATTGATCCATTGGACTGCACATTTTGTTGAGAAACTTTTTTTCACTATCTCTTGAAGCCAAACAAGCCTGAATGCAGAATATACTTAGTCTGCTTCAATGATGGGAAGGATAATTAGAGATGAACCAACCATGATCTAGAATCTGGAATCTAAGAGACAGAAGTTCAAACTCCATCTCCCTCCCTCACTGCTGTTCATGAACTTGGACAAGTCACTAAAATGCTTGGAGCCTACTTCCAGTTCCTCTTTTGTCGAGTGGATATAATGGTAGCATATATTTCATGGAGTTTTTATGGCATTAATTGAGACAATGCTTGGAAATGCTGGAATACTGCTTTGCCTGTAGATAGTATTCAATGCATCAGACATGCTGTCATTATGAGGAAGATGAGGGCAGCTATTGTTTTGCTATAATTGAGCATTCTTAAGCAGCAGCATTAGGATCTTAAAGAGTGGTGCATGGAAATCTCAGAGTCTCTGAACTCTAGAAGGCTTGGCCCAGAAACACAGTTGTCCAAGCCAATCTGTCTTCTTGTCCCTTCGACACCACCTTTGACAAAGCATACTTCTGTGGCCATGGTCAAGTCAACAGGAAACCAAAAAACCATTACATTCATTACATGAGTTGTTGAGTATTAGACATCAGCAGGGCAGTCGGCATTAAAGGAAAGCAGACATCCAAACATAACAGACTTCTCTTTTAACACTCTCTAGACTCCAAGGCCAGGGCATTTGCTGAATTGTAATGTAATTACCAAGGACAGGGAAAGCTCCCAAGTCACCATTTGTCACTGAACCGGGGCAGCTCCATCATACAGAAACAGGTAGACACGGTCCAAACTTTGATTTCTAGCTGATGGGCCACCTTTCTAGAAAGGCAGTGGAAATAGCAGAAGGAGCCACCCCAGGGAATTCTATACAAGCCAACTCCATTAATGAAAGTGTGGAGGGCAATGTGAGGAGGACATTCCCCAGGCTCAAAGGGAATGTATGAATGTCTCATGAGAGTGAAAGCCTAGACATGATGCACAAAGGACATAAAACAAAATAGAAAAGACACAGCCGAGAGAGATAGGAACCATCAGTAGATCCCAAGGCAAAAACAAAAGTATTAGCAAGCAGTTGGTTTATCCGCAAGTCGAAGGCCAGATGTGCCCAATTGGCCTTTCCTTTCTCCAGCTTAATTAGATACACAGAGAACAATGGAAGACACCTTGGCAGAAGCCATAAGAATGTTTGTTAAATGCATGCATTATTACATTTCAGTTCCAGTGTTCTACAGAGAACATGGAAATGTAGTGAGTTAAAGTTGCCCAAATTCAAGCAGCTCTAAAGTGGCTAGCATCTAGACTAATAACCAGGAATCTTCAACTTAGTATTTCTTGACCATGCCTGCACATGGGAATCAAGTGGGTGCTTTTAAAAAGCATCGACACCTGGGCTTCATCCCCTGAACTGAACATAAATTTCCTGGGTGCAGCCCAGCATAGGTGTATTTGAAAACCTAGAAGAGCTTGGCAGAGGCCAGGGCCATATGCCCATCCTAAATGCTATGCTGTAGAGGTAACTGTTGTACAGTAACCACCTTTGGGGGGTCATTAGTGACTAAAATAAAGAAAAAAAAGAAGTTCTCAGATTTTGGGAACTCTTATCCAGGAACTGATATTACCTCCTATTTGCAAAGTCTTCTAATTTGCAAGGCATTTTCAGGTCTTATTTTGGTTGACAAAACCACCCACCCCCACGTCCATATGTTGGTGACAAAAAAACAGAGGCTCAAAGAGACTGAGGAATCTGTTTTAGGCTACATGGTGGTGATTCTGGTGCTCAACCCGATTTCAAGTCCAGGTATCACCAAGGCCCTGTCATGAGCCTTAGATATTCTCCTGCGACTGGCTATGTCCATTTTCCCACTTTCCCTGCATATCATATATTGAATTTACATTACTCAGGACAAGGAAATGAAGAGGGTAAGTGAATTACAATAAAAATATTTTGAAGTGCGATAACTAGATTTTCTCTCAGTAGTTGTCAGAGGGGAGATGTCACTGCCAATGACATGAAGGGAACCACAGAGTGTATATTCTGAGAAACATAAATGTAAGGCACTCGCTAGACATGAACATGTGTGAACAAAAGCAAAACAGCTAAAATGAAAAACCCTAAATGAGTCACCACTCAGGGAGTTCACTTACTTTCTGTGATAAGGAGTAAGGAGTATTTGAAGTTCTCTGTTTGAAATACAAAAAGCTGACCAGGCATATGGTATCTTATGAGAAAATGCATAAAACCTGGGAACATGGCTTGGGTCAATGGTTTGTCAGCTTCAGCTAGAAGAAATCTGAAGTATCATATCACTCAGCGGGCCCCCCTCCTGAGAGCTCTGCTTGCCCAGATAATACACTGCTGAAACAGCATCCTCCTAGGCCAGTGGTCGAGCCACATGTGGTTTGTGAGCCACAGTTTGTTGCTCTGTTGACTGATGAGTTTGCCGACCACTGTCATATACTACCCTTTACCTCTTGCACACAATATGCCACAATTGCCTAATCCTCACAGCTTCTAGACTCTAGAAGAGGGTAACATTTAGTCTAGTCCAGTGGTCAGCAAACTCATTAGTCAACAGTTCGCCGACCACTGGCCTAGGCTATCATCCTCCACTTCCCAGAGGAGCTCAAGGAAGCTCCGGGTGCTAATTTTACATAGAACCAAGGCAAGGATGGAAGCTAGAAAATTCACTCTGTGCTCAGATCACAGAATGTTTGAATCCAGCTCTGATACACAGAGACTTAGGGACAATTTTTAACCTGTCCAAGTCTCATTATTTCCATCTATAAAATGGGTATATTTATATTCAAGGCTGGCTAAATGGGCACAATGGCCTGTGTCACTGCATAGAATCCTCACATAGAAGGGTCCTGTGCTTGGTTCAACGCTCTGCTGTCATTGTCTTGAAATTCTTGACACTTTGGGAACAAAGGACCCCACGTGGTCATTTTGCATTGTGTCCTTTTGATTGTGCAGCTGGTCCTGTCTATACTGGTCTCACAGGGTTATTGGAAAGGACTGCAAGTGGTAAGATCTCGCAGGTGCCACCCAGGCCTGGTGCATGGAAGGTGCTCAGGGAAGGTCACCATGGTTATCATTATTGTCACACTGCTGAAGTACCTGGTATATTATTTGGCCCCTCGATGCTATGTCATATGCCAGCTGGGGGGCAGTCAGAGTCATGTCAGAGACTTAGCTAAATGACCAAGAGTGACCATTGTGTCTCCTACATTGTTGGCATGCACTTCCTCAAGTTGATATTTGCTCACGCAAGTCGATGACTTCCCTTCCTTCTACAGGGTTCTGCAGACACAGAAGTGGGTGCCCTTTCCAGCCAATGGCACTGCTAGATAGAATGGCCACCAGGTCACCAGGCAAGTGGCCAAACATTCCAAGAAAGAGTCCACTGCCACATGGGCAAGCATCAGGGAGAGGCAGCACATAGGGACCAGAGGAGGTCACAGACGGGAGGATGTTAAAGGAAAAGGGTGCTCTTCTCTTTGAGTGCTATTTCTGAAAAAGATGGTCTGTAGTGTTCTTATATATGGAACTCATTTGCTTAGGACTGGGCATGAGACCAAAGAAAAAACTTAGTGCCATCCGGGCACTGATCTTGATGCTTAGATCAAAGGTCATCTCAGAGACCTATTCCTGAGCTTTATCTGGGCCCAGCCACATCGCCAGAGCAACTCAGCCTCCATGTGTCCTAGTTTGGGGTGAGGGTGGGTCTCAGATTAACATGTGCACTACCTCTGTCCCAGACCACTGAAGGTTACTTGCAGCTACATCCTGTAAGTTGGTTTGTAGATGTTGCTTCTGAAACACGGGTCTCTGAATGCAGGGGCTGTCCACCTGTCTGTGCATGTGCTACAAAGGGCCAGAGCAGGGATGTCTGATTTCAAGAACTGCAGGGCACCGACACTGGAGATGCCATCCCAGTGTGGTGGGAAGCCTGTTGTGAGACGTATGGATGCAGAGGAAGCATCACCTTGGGCCAAGGCTGAGCCAAGATCCATAGTGACCAAGGTCACAGCAGCAGCAGCCAGCAATTATAGAGCCCTGATATATGCCAGGCACTGTGTTAGAACCTTATATCTATCATTATCTTATTAACTCGGACAGCAACCCATGGAAGTAATCAGCATTATCATCTCCATTTTCCCCGTAAGGAAACCAAAGCTTGGAGGGGTAACGTGTACTAAGTCATGCAGCTAGTCAAAGCCTGGATTCAAACCCAATCCATCGACTCCTAATCCCAAACTCTCCTGGTCCCAGGGAGGGGCCCCTTTCAATAGGCTCAGGAGGTCTGTCAGCTAACTTCAGATGATAGCAGTTGCTGTTAACAATGAAAAAAATTCCCAGCCCTTCCCTTTTCACAAATACATTAGGTACTCTCTCATAGTGAGAGAATGTTCTAGCTTCATGTTAACCACACTTCACCCACATTAAGGAGAAGACTAGGAATTTAGAATTCCACTCTACAATCATTCTTTCTCCCACCAAACTGTGTGAAAGAAATTCCAAGAGGGAAAAGAAAAAAACAGATTTTGTTAAAGAAGTTGAAAAAAATCTGCTTTCAGATGAGAAACAGGTGTGTGATTACTCTTCCTCTTTGGTCTTCCCCAGCTCCCAAGCTGAAAACATGCTGACACGATACAAATGTACACACCCACATAAAGATAGCAACACCAGCAGTGCCCTGGGAAGCAGACACTCCAGGAGTACCCTGGACACTTTAAGAGATCCAGAGAAACTCCATAGCAACCCCAGTCTGGCTCCCAGCAGTTTTCACGCATGTGCACCATGACTCCTGGCACCCCAGTTAAAGCCTGTTCTTGAATTCCAGAGAAAGCATGAGCAGGAGTGAGCAGTCCGCTCCAGGCGGGCCTGGGAGCAAGTGTGTCAGAGATTGCAGAAGGGTTGGACTTTGGCCAATTTCTGTATCATTTCTTTTTCCCCTCCTTCTGGCACAAACAAGCCATGGGATCTCAAAAACTGGGTCATCATTTTTGAATTCCCTGCTTTCAGCACAGTGCTCAGATGATCCTATTGACTGGCTTCAAAGCCTGATTTTCTGAGCTAACACTTCCTGGCCATTCAGCTGCAGGAGAGTGATCCATGGGGAAACTGCCCTCCCCACCAGCAGCCACTGGTGCATTGAGGCCTATCTTTGTATTTCCTGCAATTATATATTCAACAGCATCAAATATACCCATGAAAGCATCCCTCCAGAAGCCTGGAAGGCCAAGGGAAGGGAGAAAGGTTGACTTCTGGGGGACATTCCTGGTACCGTGATTTCTTGAAAGTGATGGCTTTTCCCATAGGCTTTGATGCTATAAGAGCAGGACTGGCCATCCCAAAATGGACTGTGAGGAAGCTTCACTGAGGGTCCATGAGAGCTCTCCTGACCCAGTTGAGTAGTATATGCTGCCAGTGGAATATAGCACCATCTGGGTTTGCTTCTAGCAGCAGATTTAAACTTACCTCCAGCTGGGAGCAAGTGTTGAGACTTTTCACTTGATTTCATACAATTATATCATCAAGTCTCTAAATATCACTTTCCATCCCTGAGGTCCAGATCTCCCTGGCTTGTCAACTGGAGACAAAATGCACCCCTTTTTGACCAGGTAAAAATGTTTCCTACTTTTTTTTTTTTTTTTTTTTTTTTGCAATCACTTGTTTGAGACTGATATAATTGTGTCCCAGTGCAGGCTCCAACTTCAATATTGGCTTCCAATAAACTCTGGGCTGGGTGAACAGGAAACTCATTGTGAGCTGAGTTTCTAAGTCTCTTAACACTCACGAAGAGGCATCAGGTTTCAGCGAGATCTTCTGGAGCATGAACACAAGTGCAAACCAGCCATGGGGTCAAGTCCAGGCTTGCTTTATTTGACCTTGGTTTGTTTTATTTTATTTAGGCAAACTTTCTCCGGGGGGCACAAGGGGCCATAAAATCTTACCTTTTAAAGGAGCCCATTGTTAACAATTTGTGCATCACAGCTCCCTCGATCTCACCAAAAAAGTCCCCAGTCTGCGAGGAAGAAAAGAAGACCTGTGAGGAAGTGTAGAGAAATAATGGGCCCACGCAACAGAGAAGAAAGAAAAATGGACACAGTCTGTGTTCTGGAGCTGACAGGAGCAAAAGGCAGGTTTTTAGGGTTTTACATAAAAGTGGGAAACGTCTTCATAGTCACTAGATGGTGTGAACAAACTAGTAAGCAGATGTGAATAATCTGCAATGCGTGGCAGGGGTGGTGTGGGGGGTGTTGCATTGCATAACACATGCCGAGTGCTGGAATTTCACACAATATACACATACACACACCAACTACCCTGGATAGAGGAAGCATTAATCTGCACTCAATCTCTTGTGATTAAAACACTACTTCATACAGATAAAAACAGGCTGTGAAAGGGCTTCCTAAGCATTAATAAAAGAATTGTTTATAATTCCTAGATGACCTGTTTAGGGAAATATAGCAGCTCTCTTCATCGGCCCTCTACTATTTCCTATAGCTGAGAACATGCCCTTTCTCAAAATCACTTTCTGAGAAACTCTCTGTCTGTGGGCAAGCAGTGCATATGTCAATGAAATAGGACAGTCAGCCCCTTGAGGAGACAGCTTGGCAATCAGATTCCAATGGCCTACCCCTCCCCTACCTGGGGTTGTCTTCCAGGCCTCTGAGGCCTAGCAGTCCTTCCTACCCCAAGTTGACACTTTGAAAAATCTAGTTGTTGGTCGAGATTCGCTCTGAATGAAGAGTCAATGTCCTCCCACAGCGCTCGTCCCTCCAGTGTCCCTCAGGGGAGGGGCATGCAATATGGCAGACCAGCCTTTCCCAGCCAAAGCCCTAGCACCAGCCAGTGTCCACCAAGAGAGAACCCTTCTCTTTACTGTGGCTGCTTCTAGGATTTATAGCTTATGTGTGGTTGGGTGGAGGGCATTACTCTAGGAGCCTGAATTAATATGGTCCATAGGCTTTGTGAACTTAATCCTGATTCCATTCGCAACTGAGTGACGTCAATCATACTCCTCAGAGTTTTCAGACAGAAAAGCCTACATGCACTTTGCCAAAAAGTCAAGAAAGGAGAAGACAGAAATAGGAAACATTTCTCTGACTGAATATTGAGCACTGTCTTTTCACTAAGGGACACTTGGTAAACTGGCATGTGAGGCTCCTAGGAGTGAGAGGACATTGGTGTGATGTGTGTACGTAGGCCAGTGCCAATGGAACTGGTTCCTAGATGAAGAAGAATTATCCTAATTTGGGTGCAGGAAACCAGACAACATCCAACAAATTTTGGCAGAGGCAGGCTCCTGGGACAGGGCTGCGAGGAGCGGAGCCCATGTGTAAGGCTATGGCTTTGCTAGTCACTATTTCATGGTTCAGGTGTTGGCTAGTCCAGAACTCACACTGGAAGACACCCCACACCCTCCATCCCCCAGGATCAGGGTCCTGTCCTGGCCCTTCATGATTCTGGCAGAAGGACAGAACTTCTCCTCACTGGTTATTAATTTGGGTTCTTGTTCCACCAATGATTCTTCTTTTTAAAAAAAAAAATGTTAAAATTGGTTCATAACATGTAACTTTCAGGTGTACACCTGTTGGGGAGCATGAGAGTCTTAGTTGGAAAGTTGTAAGGAGGACATTATAAGAAAAGGGAAGTGTGTGCAAGGCCACCTGCCCTGTTTATGGAATTCTGACTTAGGGAAGACTTAGGGGAGTGTCAAGGCAGCACCCCTAATTATTCCTTGACCTTTCCAAACAAGTCTGTGCATGTGCAGACCTTCAGGTGTTTACTAGAATTCTTCATCTTTATCTTTAGGTGCCCTTGCTTAAAGAACACTATAAACACATGTGTCCTCCCAAGATTACTTCCCCTATTGATTATATCCTAAAGACAAACTTTATTTCAGAGTCCAGAGTACTAACCATTACATGATGGATGGACAAGCTTTATTTCAAACTGCTGTTACAATAAAAGGGTAATGCAGGCAATCAAGACTGCTTGGGCCCTTGAGCCAGGCAACCCCTTAGCTCTCTCTTTCACAGTGAAATTATGAGGGGGTAATCTGTTCATCTGTTATTCTGGGCCTGCTGGTCAGCCCTGGCATACACCATTATAATTTAGTATCTATAACTAGAGGACCTGTGCATGAAGTCTGTGCGGGGGGGGAAGGGGGATGCATCTCAGCCCAGCCTGCACCCTCTCCATGCTGGGACCCCTCGAGGGATGTCTGAGTGCCCATTTAGGCCTGATCCTACCAGGATCGGACATCCCTCTCACAATCCAGGACTGCTGGCTCCCAACTGCTCATCTGCCTGCCTTCTTGATTGCCCCTACCACTCTGCCTACCAGCCTGTCACCCCCTAACCACTTCCCTGCCAGCCTGATTGATGTCTAATTGCTCTCCTGCAAGCCTGTTTGCTTAACTGTCCTCCCTGCAGGCCTGGCCCCTCCCAAATGTGCTCCCCTGCTGTCCTGATTGCCCACAACTGCCCTTCCTTGCGGGCTTTGTCCCTCTTAACTGCCCTCTCCTGCTGGCCATCTTGTGGTGGCCATCTTGTGTCCACATGGGAGCAGCCATCTTTGACCACATGGTGAAAGCCATCTTGTGTGTTAGAGTGTCAATTTGCATATTACTCTTTTATTAAATAGCATAGAGGCCTGGTGCATGAGTGGGGGCCAGCTGGTTTGCCCTGAAGGGTGTCCCAGATTAGGATAGGGGTTCCCTTGGGGGGTGGCCTAGGCGAGGGGCCTGTGGTGCTTTATAGGCTGGCCATTCCCCCCAGCGACCCAAGTGGAGGCCCTGGGATTTGGGATTTAGTTATCTTCTATAATTGAAACTTTGTAGCTTTGAGCACAGGCCAAGGCAGGCCAGGGCTGCAGAAGCTTGGCTTCTTTCATTGCCAGGAGCAACTCAAGCCTCCTGTTTTCTCCAGCTCCATGGCTGCTGACATTTTTATTGGGATTTATTTATCTTCTATAATTGAAACTTTGTATCCTTGAGTGGAGGCCTGGGCCTGCCAGGGTGTGCAGAAACCTTTGCTTCCTCTATTGCCTGGGAAACCCAAGCCTCCTGCTCGCTCCATGGCTGCAGCCATCTTGACTGGATTAATTTGCATATTTGATCCTGATTGGCTGTGGGTGTGGCTTGTGGGTGTAGCAGAGTGGTGGTTAATTTACATATTACCCTTTTATTAGATGGGTTACTATGGTTTGCTCACCACCAAAAGTCTAGTTTCTGTGCATCACCATACTTTGAATATCTTACTGTTTCTCCTCCCAGCATAACGGATGTATTACCACAGGCCTGTGGACAGTTTGAGTGTCAACAGTATGAGTTTTCACCCATCAAAGGTGCATTTAAAAATCCCACAGCAATCTCATGGATGGAAAAGAAGCAAGCACAATTCTACCCACTACCTCCAGTCTATATTTATATATTAACAAGCATTAAGCTCTGACCTTACAAAGCCACACTTAAGGACAATTAATTAATTTATTAAGCAATAATAGGTCTACTGTATTGTTGGCTACTAAAGAATTTCTAATTATAAAATGTCAGTATCCTCAAATATTAGAGTTAGAAGAAACCAGATGTAGTTGACCATTCTCCTTTCACAGAGCCTGCCAGGAGGCCCAGGCAGGTTCGATGATGTGCACATGTTCCCAAAACTAGTTAAGAAAAAGAAGTCTCACCAGGACCTTTACCTGTACAGTACATTGCACAGCACTGCTATCCCTGCCTGCATTGCACCTTCTTTTAATACGTTAATTTTACTTCTAATTGAAAAAAAATTTAATGCACAGTTTTAATACCATGAATTTTAACTCTTATTTTGATTTCTGAATACACTGGAGACTTCTGTGCTCAGCCCCATAGCTTGTTTGTTTGTTTTTTCTATCTCTTTCCCTCTTGCCCCTGTACTGCACATGGCTCCCTCAAATGAAGAACATTCTTTGTCTATCTCTAGATCCTTGTCCCTCAGTGCTGAGAGTCCAAATTAATCCTTGAACTCAGATTACTGATTTTTAAAAAGCAAAAACCAGAAAGAAAGCTATAAAGAATAATTATGTTGGAATATATATCGGTGTTTGTGTGTATATATAAATTATATATATATGAAGATAAAATATCAAAAGGAGGAAACCTCCTTAAAATTGTCCAAACTCTTTAAGGCACCTCTACCCTTGAGGCATAGAGTTCTATAAATTGAACATTTTATGAGTGAGGGAGCAGACCTTGGGCTCTGTACCGCCTCCCCCACCCCCAAACCCCCACTGGGAGGTAAAAACTCTTTGGGGCCTGCTGAGAAGTGGGCTGTGACATTCTTAGAGAGATGGAAATAAGGGTTTATAATCTCCTGCTATTACCTCTTAAATATAGATCATTGTCTCAAAGTTTTAACACCATAATTTGCATTCCCTAACTCAAGCACATCCAAGCTCCTTACTCTCAGCTGATAGGAATTTCTCACCTGTGTGTAGTCTTCAGACACCAGAATAAATCCATTATTGTCTATGAGGTAACAGTTCACAGTCTAGAAAATAAAAATACCAGTTTCAACTCTGTATCCTTGGACTGTGTTCGCCCAAAAGGACGCTCTTCCAATGGGAGAGAAACCTGTTTTGGGATGTGGTGGGCAAGTTGGAAAGGCCTGCTGACTCTAGGAGTTAAGGCCATGGTTCATCTAATCCTGGCGTTAACTTTGCAAAACCAACGAACAAAAATTAAACACAAAGCAAGCCTGAACGTTCCAGATTAGGAAAAAAAGAAGACACATTAAAAATTTATGAATTACAGCTTGTCTTCCTTTTTTTCTTTATGTGGATAATACTTCCCAGGAACAAAGTGTGCAGAGGCCCCGAGCCTGTACTTATAGTAGTTGAACTGCAGGCTGGTTTGAAAGCAAAACACCAGCACAATGTCATTACTCTAATGATGTATTAATGAAAACACCGTGTCAGCTCAGAAGACCATCAGGGGACCAGGCAATATTTTTTAATTTGTTCATAGACTTGGGCAGAGGTGGGGGAAGGGGCAGACTTCTGTTAAAGGGGCCCCTCAGGCCTCCTAAAGGTTTTCAAACTGTGTTTTTAATTGGGAGCTGGATTTGGGGGCAGGGCTGTTAGCTTTTGGTAGCTCAGACTTATAAATTGTGGAAAGCAAGGTAAGCCCAAACCTCTGCTTCCCCCACACTACTTTAATCTCAAGTGAATGATTTGCTACAGGCTAAGTTTTAATTACAGTGCTGTGGAGTTTAAACTTAAGGTTTAATTCCGTCCTTGATGTAACTCAGTTTCTATTTATTGCAGCTTTACATACCAACTGCAGCATTTAATTTGTAACATATCTTTACCCTGAGCTGAGTTCCCCCTCGCTGCAGGCCACCACAGGGCTGGAGTTTTAAGGGACATTTACCTATCCATGAAGTTGTTTTTTATCAGGCACAAAAGGTGCAGCACTGAGCTGCTCAGAGAGACTCATCACTGATGACTAGGCAGTGGTGGGGAATTAGCAGAAAATGAGAAGCTTGTGAGCATCTTCTATGAAAGAGTGGGTGGCTCTGGTGAGCAGTAGGGTTTCTCCCTATTACTCAGAGTGTTCAGATGAATGGCTTGGGTAACCTGGTCATACTCCTGCTATTGGAAGAAACTCTTAGCTGCATAGATAGTTACTCTAGCCCTGGTGGGAAGCTTGACCAACTTAGTCCATTTTTTTGGAGAGAATATTAAGGAAGCAACCTCATAGAGCTGTGCTGTCCAATATGGCAGCCATGAGCTACATGCAGATTTAAATTTAATTGTAAGTTAAGGAATTAAAATGAAAAATACAGTTACTCGGTTGCACTGGTCACATTTCAAGTGTTTCATACCAGCTGTAGCTAATGAGTCTACTTTTGGACATTTCCATCATTGTAGAAAGTTTTTTAGATAGCAATGTTTTGTGTGTGTGTGTGTGTGTGTGTGTGTGTGTGTGTGTGTGTGTTAGATTACACTACTACTCCAATGAGTTTTAATCCAGTTTACATTGGGTCATGAGACAACTCCAAATCCTTGCTGATTTGAATGTCATGGTCCTCATTTTGCAGATCTAGACACTGAGTCAAAGAGAGGTTAACTTCCATCCAATCAGTAAATATACATGGAGTATAGGTGCATTCTCCATATTCAGATATTGACTCTCCAAATTGTTCCAGATGTGTAAAGAATTAAAAGTCATCATGAACCCCCCATCCCTAATTATAAAATTAGTTCCTCCTCAAACATCCCTAGCCAGTTAGTGCTCTTGCTATTAGATCTATATCTTTGGCCAATATCTCTGTTTGTCTAATGTTGTAAATTTTGGACAACATAAGGCAGGTACAAGGAAAATAGAGTATAAAGTCAATTAAAAACCCTGAGAAAAAGCCAAGATTTTGTGAAGTCCATGAAAGGTCAGTTGGAGATCAGCTCCTATCACATAGGAAGCCATTGGCCTATTAGAATCTGTCAGAGGTAACATATGTGGAAAGAAAAAAGTCACCACAGATAATATGAAAGATGCTTCCAAAGAAAATGATTTCAATAGCAAGGGATAAAGAGAAGCTCCTGGGAAAATTGATCAAACTCTACCTCTTTGAGCTTCCTTGTGACCATCCTCAGAGATTCAAATGTAAATGGAAGGATTCTATATTGTGATATTTTATAATTTTATCAGAAACATTAAATAGTTGCTTCTTGAACAACATGGGTTGAATAGTGCCTGTGCCTATGTGGATTTTTTTCAAAAAATAAATGTATTTTCTTTTTTAAATATTTTTATTAATTTCAGAGAGAAGGGAAGAGGAGAGAGAGAGAAAAAACATCAATGATGAGACAGAATCATCATTTGGCTGCCTTTTACAGACTCCATCCTGGGGACTGAGCCTGCAACCAGGGCATGTGCCCTGACCGGAGATTAAATCGTGACCTCCTGGTTCAATGATCAACACTCAATCACTGAACCACACTGGGCATGTGTGTTTATCAATTGTTTATGTTATTGGGAAGGCTTCTAGTCAACAGTAGGTTAGGGATTGAACCCGAAATCCAGGCATATGCCCTGACCTAGAATGGAACTGGTGATTTCTTGGTTCATGGATTGTTGCTCAACCACACTGTCCAGGCAACACACACTTTTTGAGTTAATATCTGAAATCAAGAGACTTTGTCCAAACAGATCTGAGGGGGATTTTCTGTATGTCCCTACCATTTACTAAGGAACAATATAGGAAAGAAAAAGAGCCCATTATAGGCTAGAGTTTAAAAATATACTTGAGGATCCACCCAAGTGGTGATGGGAAGAGAATTGGGAGGAGGGCTGACTCCGGAGGACGATACGCCTAAGCTTCCCTGTGCTCCAAAGGACCTCGTGCTTGGCTCCAACATAGCAGGCACGCTCTCCTTGGTAAGGACTGGGGCATCACATTAGCTCTACAATGACTACCAATTGGCACTTACTTCTTGGACCATACTTCCATTTAACATTATTTTTAAATTCATATCCACCCTCCTTAAATTAGGGTTCCATGACAGGGAGTAATGTCAGAGAAGAAAACATACTATTTATGAGTAAGTTTGTATTTCAAGGTTATACCAATTATTAAGACTTGGCCACACTATTAACCAAGAAACAGATACTGCCAATGTTTTGATTTATAAATCACTCAGAAAATCACAGGTCAAAAGTAAGGATGCTGTGTCATTGATGCAGACCCGAGTCACTGATTCTGACAGATGCTATTACATTTCATAAGCAACACTTCCATGTTAGGTAAATTGAGTCACCATGATGACTTCCTGAACAGACCTTCCTGCCAACAACCATGTGGATTAAATTGTTATTGGGAAGTGCGGTGGAGTGAAATAAGCTCACTGGAATCAGAGGAGCAGGATGCTGGGTTATGGAATAGTTGGTACAGAATCAGCCAGATTACAGTCTGACCAATTGTTTCCTCTATGTTTCTTTATAATAAATAATATTCAATGGACTTTTCCATATCCCTCCCCAACAAAAGGAAATAGAGGAGACATTAGCTTTCCCTCACTAGGCTACTTTCCCCCAAATTAAGCCAAATATCTTGGAAGGTGTCTGCCCATCTCCCTGTCCAAGCTGAAATTGAAGAAATTTAGCTCTAAGTTTTGACAGATCTTGTGAGCACCTGCTCCAGGGGTGAGGTTGTTTGGAAAATGCAAAGATAAAGACAGAGAGGGAGAAAGGCTAAGAGAAGTTTTTTGTTCTTTTTTTTTTTTTTAAGGACATCTTTCTTCAATTATTTGGTGACTCAGTATTGCTTAGAGAAATCTGATTCCAGGACACAAAGGCAGATGAGTCAGAACCTGAGGATAAAGCCAGAACTAGGTCATGTTCACTGGGTAAAATCACAGACAGCAAAGAAAGCTGGTTAAGAAGGGGACTTGGGCTAAGAAGCAACACTGAACTTGTGTTAATAGAAAGGTGGGATTAGTCCCAGGAGACTCCCATGCTAGCTTGAGAATCAGAGACTCTGACATTTGGTATCAGTGTGACCATGAGCAAAATCTGTTAACACTGCGTCTTAGTTTTCTTATCTGAAAGACGGAAATAGTAATACTTATTTCCTGGGGTTATTGAGAAGATTAAGTGTGAGAGGAGTGCCCATTGCTAAGCACCTGTGAAGTACAAAATGGATAGGAAGCCCTCAAAGAACTTGTGTCCACATTCATTCAGCAAATGATGTTTATTGGTTACCTACTATGTGCCATCAAGTACATTTAGAAAGGGAATTTGCTCCATAGTTCATAGCAAGATGCTGTGGAGGCTGGTTGGTTGAGCTTGGTTGCGTTTTATCTGTCTTTTATTTGGGGCAGGGGTGGCAGTGAAAGGGTTGACTTCTGTTTGCTTTGATTGGTGCACACTGAGCAATGATTGCTTAGAAGCCCAGCATTATACTGGCTGTTGTTTTCATTTGTGTAGAGAGAGGGGGAAGGGAGAGAGAAAAGGAGGGAAAGAGAAGAGAGGGGAGAGAAGGGGGTGGAAAGGGGAGGAGAGAAAAAAGGGAAAGGAAAAGGAAAGGGAGAGGGTTGGGCCCTTACATCTGAGGATGGGGCCTGAGTTTTTGCATCTCAGGCACCTAAGTTGACACTTCTTACTACTTTTTCTCCAGGTCTCACAACCTGACCACTAATACATTGAGTGTGGAACAGATGGACCCTTACTTCATATCATTTGAGATATCTTTTCATCATAGGTCAACTATCATATCAAAATAAATAATTAAACATGTTTTTTAATTACAGCTGACATACAATATTATATCTGTTCTCAGGTGTATACTGGTTAGACATTTATATATTTATGAAGTGATCACCCCGATAAGTCTAGTACCCATCTGACACCATGTATAGTTATCACAACATTATTGACTATATGCTGTACTTTACACCCCTGTGACTATTATGTAACTACCAATTGGCACTTCTTCATCTCTTCACCCAGCTCACCAACTCCCCTCCATCTGGCAAACATGAATTAGTTCTCTGTATCCATGAGTTTGTTTCCTCTTTTGTTTGTTCACCTATCAAAATACTGTCTTTTGAAAAATTTATTGCAAAGGGGTCACTTTGAACAGAAGTACCTGGCAGGAGTTACTTGTGTCCTTGCCCTCAATAGCTATTCCACTGGCTGGGTTGGGTGGGTGCAGAGATGTAGGCACCTGGCTACTTGATTTAGCTCTTCCCCCAGCTTGTCATACATCAAGGAAGTCTTTCAAATTCTAAAGGAAATGTCTAAAAGGCCTTGCAAAATCTAGTCATAACTATTCATCTCTATTCCTTTGGAACAAGAGAAGGTGGCAGATGATTTTTAATATGAAATCTATTTTCTTGTTGCCCTGACACCTTCTTCAAATGTCTCAGTAGGAAAGAAACTTCTCATCTTCTAATGTCTTTGCAAAATATTGTGCCTTCATCAGGAGATGGTGGAAAAATGTGGGAGAAGAAAATGAGAGGAAGAGACAATGGTTTCCATGAATGAAATACACAGGTGGGCATGGCCCTCCTTCTTCCCTTTTGTCTGAATGCCAACCTTATTTCCACAGACCACACTAACCTTTGCCCCCTCAGCACCCTACATGTAGTGATCTCTGCCTATAAATGGCTTCTCATGCTTTGAGATGTCATCTCTGTCTTCATCTTCAGGTGACTTAAATGTTGCTTCTCAGAGAAGTCTTCCCTGACCACCCACATTAATTAAATTCCCAGTACTTGCTGCAGTTGATAACCACACATGCTGTCTCCCTGATAACCAGTGAGCTCCCTTGGGATTAGGTTCCATTTCTGATTCTGCTTTCTATTGACTCCCAGGGGTTAGAGGTAGCAGACACATATGCAGGCTTGTCTTGAAGGAATGAGTGAGTATATGAATATTGCCTCTGTGCTCTCTCTAAAGCTAATGTTCACCCTCAGTGGAAAGGAGCTTCTTAAAAGTCTCATCAGGCTCCAAGGCACATGGCTCAAGCACTGCCTGAACCAACCAAAGATGTATTTCTACAAGACATGGTGACATCTGGCCATCCTGACTCCACCTACCAGCCAAGGGCACTCAGAGAAGACCTATGGAGTGCACTGATGGGTGAGACAGAGGGGCAGGAGTGGGTCCAAGGCAAAGTACAGCTATAAGTCCAGGGGGTTAGGCCAGACTTCAGTGCAGAGAAGAAGCCATACGCATTGAACTTAATGAGCAGCTGATTTTATGGGACCTGATCATTTGAGGGCAGGTGAGAGAGAAGAGGGACACAGTCTTGAAGACTTAATCAAAAGTTATGAAAGGAGAAGGACACATGGGAAGAGTCATCAGAAATGTTGGAAAGGGGCCTCATTGGCTTTTCCATTTAAAACTAAGTCAACTGGTCTCCTGAAGCCAACAATTAGAGTCAAAATGGGAAATGGATGATAGTTTCAAAGCCAAATGAGGACATTTGAGCATCAGACCAAGTTCAGAACTCAGAGAAAATGCAATGCTTAATTTTCAAGCTATGCAAAACTTTAAATGACATTTGAATGGGCATTTATCCCGGTGCCTGATCATCATTGAGGAGAGCATCTTACCAGTGTTTCCTGTGCCCAGGAGAAACATTCAGTTGCCTAATTGCATGTGCCACTGCTGCCTGAGGTTTTAGAATCAGGTGAACCACTACTCGAGGACAAGAAGGAAATCGTAGACATTTTTGGTTTATAGTTTACATTTACAGAGTGCTTAGAATTTTGCCAGGAGCTGTGCCGTGCATTTTTTATATATCATCTCATTCACTCCTCACCATTACTCTGCGAGGTAGCTATTTCTATCCCCAATGCAAAGCTGAGGAAACTGCAGCACAGAGGTTCAAAAATGTGCCCAAGTTCTTGTAGCTTATTACTGTTAGAGTCAGTTTTAATCTATCTGAACTTCATAGCCTCTCCTTTCACTGCCACACTGTGCCAACTGTGAAATTAGTCATTGGACAACAAACATATATTGGATGTTTCTAAGTGGAAATCTATTTCCACTTCTTAAAAAATATGCTATTTCGCCTGCCCAGTGTGGCTCACTGGTTGAGCATTGACAACATGGACCAGGAGGTCATGGTTTGATTCCTGTTAGGGAACATGCCCACATCACAGTGGGAGGCATTCAGGAAGCAGCCAATTGATGATTCTCTCTCATCATTGATGTTTCTCTCTCTCTCTTCCTCTCCTTTCTCTCTTTGAAATCAATAAAAACATTTTAAAAATTTAAAAATATGCAATTTTAATTGTGGATTTGATGACTATTCCAGTTGTTATTTTCACTTGTTTTTATATGTGAGGCTGCACAGAGGCAAAGTGGGTATAAGAAAATTACTGTCTTAGGCTTTATTAATCAAATTGTTTAACCAACTTCAATCCACCATCAAAACAACCAACTAATCAACCAACCAACCAACAACTCACTCAGTGAGCTAATGAACCAATCAATGAACCAAACAACTATGGCCAACCAACCAGCCATACAGTCACCAACCTAACCAACTGACTGTCCTCAGTTTTCTTACAGCAACCTGAAATTAGTAATTGTACCTACTGTACAAGATAACAGTTTAATTAATGCTATTATTTAGCTGTGTCATTCTGAGCTGAGAACTCTAATATGGCTTTAAATGTCCCAAAGAAGGGGAGAGTTTGAGGCCATGTGTCTATCCTATGACTAGAAGTCCCAAAATTATTGAAAGGGTATTGGTCATAAAACATCATAGAAAGCTCTTTGCTCTCTGCTATGGGAAAATTATTTTTTATCTGACAGAAAAAGTTGGGCTTCTTCTGAAAAGCTGATTGTTTGGCTTTTAGTCTTTGAATATTGACTTACTCACACAATTATGATTCTTTTTTTAAAACTGGCAGCCAGATCTCTGGGGACTGAGCATTGTATGTTTTAACTTCCTTTCTACAGTTCTCTACTTGTTTTTCCTTTGCCTACATTTTTTGAAATATACTTCTATGTTTTCTGTTTGAAATTATGTTTGGCTAGGATTTCTTTAATCCTTGTGGTAACCAGCAAGAATATAAATATATGATTATTTATAAGTCCCAGTTTATGTATTGACTAATGTTTAGCTAACACAGGAGACAAAGGCTACCAGAGCCAAAGGGAGAGGCCACTACACATCTGCTTGCTCTAAAGCAAGAGGCAGAGGGTGTGTGGGGTTGAATGCTGTAAAAACATAAAGTATGACAGACAGACTTATGGCAGTGATACACTTTTTTCTTCTATTGTTCATGCGTGGGATCTAAATACCTCTTAGAGAGACAGAAAGCAGGGGAGGGGAGAATTGTAGGAGGGAAGCACTATGCTAGAGTAAAAACTTTGAATTTTCACTTCCTATGTTTTCAGCTCATTTAGTACATGAAATTAAGCAAATCATTTAATTTCTCTGCTCCTCAGTTTCTCCCCCTGCAAAACAGGATAACCATTCCTACCCCTTTCACTGGGTTTTAGGAAGATAAAAAAAGAGATGGCACATAGGGAAAAAGGTTTGAGAATTGTAACCTGAGTTTCAAATGGCAGTAATTTGTAGTTTTTCCTATAAAATGCCATAATTCCAATAGTGCTGCCATGAGACATTTAAAGCACATTTCTCAGGCTCTCATAAATTATATGATTGGGGGAAGAAAAGGAAAAAAAAAGAGCAAAGCAAGTATCTCTGAGTGTTTTTAGAGAATGGTTCAGATCAATCCTTCATTCAGGCTGTTTAAGCAGCATTTCCTTTGTGAGAAGGTACCCTCCATCACCTCCCCAACATGCGTTTTTACCTCGTCATCGCAGCTGATGGAGCATTTGCCATCCAGAGAGGCGCACTGCGGGAGGGGAAAGCAAGAGGAAATGTGTTACTGCGACTTCCCAGGTCTGTTATGGTCACTTTCATTACTCAAGGACAAGACACCAAAGTCCTTTCCTATTACACAAATTCCAAATTCCATCTAAACAGAATTCTCCACACTAAGTCTTACCTGCTCTTTCTTGGATCAATACCAACATACCAACTCCAAACGGTAATATAAAAAATAATTGGGGGAAAGGGGACTGGCTCTTTTTTCATTTTATCTATGTTGTTATTTAACATGGATATCATCTTAAGAATTCAAACATTTTTGAGTAACAAGAAATATAATTATGTAATTATTTACTTTTAAATGAATGAATCATCATTCCCATCTGTGTTCTTCATCTATAGTTTTAGTAGTCTATAATTTAAAGTATCTTCATTAAAGAAAGGATTTATCATGCGACATTTAGCACGGAGGCTACTTAAGTGTTGCCATTCCTGCCAGATGACTAGACAAATACCACTAGGGCACAGGCACAGGAGAGAACACCCCTAGATTCTCCAAGACAGAGAAGCCCTCTGACCCAAGAAGGTAAATAGGTGCCTCCGCAAACCCAGCTGTGCAGAGTCCTTCCAAAGTGCAATAAGGAGTTCACAGGTAAACAGTCAGGTGTGAAAAAGATTAGAAGAGAGACACACTGACAATTCACCAAAGTCCCCGATAGTAAAAAAATAAACATGTATCCTGTGGAAAGTCACTCTCCTGCTCTCAGGATCATAACTGTCTATAGGAGCTAAGTCTCTGCTTCCCAGCACGGGGCATCTGACATGCAGATAGCCTTTGCTCCACAGTGAAATGAACAGTAATCTGCGCAGCTGGTGGTTCATTTTACAAATATTTATCAGAAACCTGGCACTGTTCAGCTCCAGGGACCCAAGTGTGAGCACCTGTATCATAGCAGCGCCCCCGAGGCTTCCGTGCATACTGTAACTCACCTGTCTGCTGGCGGTCCAGAACTTCCTCTGGAAAAATTCGAGTTTCATCTGAATGCCGACAGCTGGGAGCAATTAGAAAGAAAACAGGGCATTAGAGACCCTTTCCACAACTCTGCAACGTTATCACTGAGGGTTACCTGTGAGGGAAGAAGCTAATTTAGTACAACAGATAAAACCGAGAACTGACTACATTTACACTATTTCTCTCCACGAAGCCAAGACCAAGTATCTACCGAACCATTCCAGAAAGTGCTTAAGTCAGGGCAAAAAGTCTCTTCTGGTGGTGAGAAAGCTTCAGAGGAGTTTGAAAAGAAAGATGTGCACAGCAATGGCATGTTATCTTTCAGGTAAGGGATTCCCAAGGTGACCTGCACTCACAGAACTCCTGATACAGAGTAAATTGAGCACGTGGACAGGTGGTTCTTTAGAGGCAAGTGACTTAAGTATTTCTAAAATACATCATTTCTTGGTTACCTCTCCCCCAACACAAGCTAAATATAAAAATGGGGAAAAATGATATTCAGAGGGATCACTGTTTTTCCAAGAGTTCCTGTTTTAGAAATTGGCATTTCTAAAATGTATACTATCTATGTGTTTAGTGAGATATGAAGCTTAAAAGCCTTTGCCATAAGTCTAGTCTCTGAAAGTGAGTTACTGCTAGATGACTTAGTATAACTGCCCCCCTGCTCCACCTCCATCCCCATTCACATCTCAATGTTCTCTCCCCAGGAACTCTGAGCGAGTCACACATTCTGTTTGTCTGTGCAAAGGTCCCTAAAGCAACAGGGATTGCCAGGCCTAGCAAGAGGAATAGAAAGGGAAGAAGTGATGTGAAAGTTTGGGAAGTAGACTTGGATAGACCCTCAGAACTATGAAAGAAACAAGCTCACACTATTTCTTTCCACGAAGCCAAGACCATTCCAGAAAGTGCTCAAGTCCGGGCAAAAAGTCTCTTCTGATGTTGAGAAAGCTTCAGAGGAGTTTGAAAAGAAAGAATGAGACTCCCCTGGGAACATTGGACTCCCTGCGGGACACCACTTATTCCAGGGCAGTTTTGCAAACTTCAGTCCATTGAAAACAACCCCACCCTCTCCCCCCGCCACAATTTTTGCCATGTCTAAATACTACCCGTATTGTTATCTTTCCATGCTTTTTTCTTTTATTTAAATATATGAAGTAACCTCAACCTAAGTAATGATACTCCTAAAACTTACTGGACTCCCTACTTGGATAATCAGGGCTGTGTTGGCTGTGGGAACTGGAAGATTCATGGAGGTCTTGGGCTGTTACCCTTGTAACTATCAAATACATTGCTATTTTCTTAAAGTCGTCGTTGAAGGAAGCCCTGAGAGTCAAGGCTGGGAGAGACTCGTCCTCTATCTTTGCACCCAGAATGTCAGGGCTGTGAATGAGAGGTGAACTCCAAAGCCATGCACAGCTGCAGCATGCAGAATGAAAAGTCTCTGGCTCCATCCTGCTTTGCTCTAGGTGGCATCTGCCCTTTGGACCAGAAGCTCGCTGAGGTCCTGCAGGGTCTCAGGCCTGCCTTGGGGCTGACCTTGGCCCTGGGAGGCAGCCTCAGAAATACCCACCTGCCAGGCTGGGAGGGCACCAAGGCAGGCCTGAGACCCTGCAGGTAGTTTTAAAAAAGCACCCCAGGTGATCCGAATGTCACCCAGCATCCAGCACGCCTCTCTACTACAGGCCTTGGTGAATTGGTTATTAACAGCCTATGGTGATGTCACCAGCTGCTCTGCCCAGCCCTGGAGAAAATACCATAGAATACCCCAGGGCAGCTAATGCTGGAGCCCGGGGGCTGTTTAATGCTGTTTCAAGTAAATCCTGCCTCCCAAAATGTCTGCCAGGCCTATCCCTGTTGGAAGGAGCCCTTCGAGGAAGCTGTGGGCCAGGGTGCAGGCTGGGCTTGCTACAGGCAGCAGGAAGGATGGCCCTGTGCTCTCAAGAGGGGGTTTGGAGTGAGTATCTAGGATTCAACCCAAAACTGGGAGGACAGAAGCAGTCTGACTTCAGAGCAAAGGGCCTCCACACTGCCCTGGCATCTACTCACTGGTATCTAATAAGAGGGAGGGACATGGATCTGTCTCTCTCTGTCTATCCCAGAGGCACCACTTCCTGTAGCTGTCCTCCTGCACCCTCTCCAGTCAGTCTTTGGGAGGCACTTCTGAGGCCACTTCTTAGGGCTAAGGGTAGCACCAAGTCAGATCTGAGACCCTGCAGGATGCGAGCAGAGGGTTCTCTGAGAGAGTCACCCCAGGGTACTTTCAGCTCCAGCAGCCCCACTGCCCCCAGCTCACCCCACAGCATCTCACTGGGGAGTAGTCACATGGGAAAGGGGACATTCCTCCATGGGCATGAGTTCCTCCTTCTGGGATGGAGCCCTGTTTTCACCTCTCTAATGAAGCCAGTGGCTCCCTCCTGGGTGTTTATCCATCTCATACTTGCAGCCTGCTATCATCTGCCTCTTTCAGTCTGTACCCCAGCTCCGAGGAGCGCTTTAATCTTTCCTCATGAGTCAGTCCCTCCGTCCCATTAATCATGCGGGCTGCTTCCTCTGATCTCACTCCAGCAGGCTGCATCCTCTCCCTGGTCCCGATGCCCTAAACTAGACACGGCTTCCCTCGCTCCTGAACTCCCTTGTCTGGGCTATGAGGGGGGTGCCAGCAGGCTCCCAGACGGTCCTGGTGCAACGGGTCCTCTAAGTTCTGACCTGGCTCTGTTTTCGCTCCTTGATCCTCATACCCCCTCAGCCACGCTGGCCCCTGCCTGGCTGGGTTTGCACATTCTCACCTACATGTCACTATACTTCCCTATGGTTCTGAGACTCATGACCATTTGTTCAGGGGCCTCACCAAGCCAAACTCCAGGCCGGGTACTAGGGGAATGAGAGCACATGCTCCCTCAGCATCTCACTGGGGAGTAGCCACAGGGGAAAGGGGACATCAGATGCCTAGACAGAATATATGGGCACAGAGGGGGGTGGCTTGACCTTGGGCAGTGGGTGAGAGCTTTCTGTAAGGTAATGCACTGAGATCCAACCCATATGAAAAGTAAGAACAGAGAAGAGATGGTAATTCATGTGCAGAAGCAGCACAGGCAAAAGGATTAAACCTTTTAAAAGACCCCGTGTCTTCTGAGGTTTTAAAGGATGGAGGGAGAGGTGGGGGGTGAAGCTGTGGTTGTGCAGACTGAGGTCAAATGGCAAGAGGCCTAGATGCCAGGCCAAGACATCTGAAGGGATCGCAGAGGCCAGGGGTCAGCTTCAGGGCCACCCCAGCCTCTTTTTGCAATTGTACTTCTATGGGAACCCAACCACTCTCACTGGGTCACACTTTTGCAACAAGGCAGAGACCCAATGGCTGCAAAGCCTAACACCCTTGCTCTGTGGCTCTTTACAGAAAAGGTGCTGCCTGCTGCGGTGGGGTCTGAGGAGCCACTCGGGCCCTTTAAGCGAGAAGTGGCAGGACCTCAGACTGTGTTTCAGAAAGTCCACAAGGGAAGCCTTGGAAGGATGCACTTGAGACATGGCCCAGATGGCGGGGGACCAGTAGAATGCGATGAGTTTTCGGCAGCCACAGCCACTTGGACATTTGGTTAATTATCTCAGCATGAAACGATGTAAAGTAAAAATCAACAATAGAAAATCATACACCAAAAACGCTGGAATAAAAATACACCCCTCCCAAACAAACATCCTGGACTCTACTCCAAAAAATATAGATGAGCTTCACAAAACAGACATGTATCTTCCTTTCACTGCTTTCCTCCATGGTTTTTTCTTCTCTCTCTCTCTTTCTCTCTCTTTTTTATCGAGCTAACAATCATTATGATTCCGGCAAGTCCCATTATCCTCCTCCTCCCCACTCCAAATGGAACTTGAGGTATTCATCATACCCGTCCATTTTGTTCTTTCAACAACATTTCAAGCTATAAACAGTACATTCTGATTCAAGTCAATCTTGCTAATTGAATAAAGAAAGCAAAGACAGAGAATACTTTAGTGAAACCCAAGTCCCAAAGAGAAAGCAGAAAATAAAAACACCATCTCTGGGTCTGAAATGTCTCGGTCCAGCAAATCATCACCATATTACCCCTAGAGTCGGTGGCGCACCCCACTTCCATCTCATTGCAACCCTCCCAGGCTCCCTGCTGGGGACCATCCTCAGGAGGGCAGGGGCAGAGCCCCATTCCCACAACAGCGCCTCGTGGTACCTCACTCACCTCCCAGGAGCAGAATAGATCCTGGAGATCTTTCCCCATGTGCCAATACATTTGGGTGATTCTCTTAGGGCAGAAACACAGAGATGGTCTTTGGAACCCAGCGAAACAGCAAGATCAATATTAGGAGAATTGCCTTCCCCCAAATCCCAGAGCCTTGCATGTGAAATACTTAGGCACCTGAAGCGCCAACGTCTTGTCTGGTTATTCACATGCCTGTTGCAGTGACTCACTGCAATACTCTAAGATTTTCATCTCTGCAGTATAGACCACAGCACCCCCTTCCTCCATGAGCTAACTTCCAGACTTCATCTTTCTCCAACTTCTTTCCCACCTACTTTGATTGTCCTTCTCCTTCCTCCCAGGTTTATCAGAAGCCCACTATATGCTGGGTGGTGAGGACATGAGGTGAAGACACAAGGGATGCAGCAGCCAGGCTGGGGGCTGGGGAGGGCAGTTCGATCACGGAGGAGAGGGTTGCACTCCGGCTCTCAGAGCTGATGCAGAGGAGCAGAGAGCATCATCCAGGCACCAAAGCAGAGAGGCCATTCCATTAGCAGAATGTCCTGATCACTGCACTGGAACTGGTTCAGACAGCTGGCCTCAATCACATGCTCTGGTCCTGTGCTGCCCAAACTGGTAGCCACTAGCTGCATGTGACTACTTAAATGAACAGGAAATAACATGAATAATTTAGTTCCTGGGTTGCAGGAGTGACATTTTAAGTGCTCAGTAGCCACAGGAGGCTAGTGGCTACTGCACTGGACCACACAGATCCAGAACATTTGCACTGTAGCAGGGAGCTGTCCTGGACAATGAGCCGTAATAAGAGGGATGAGAGAGAAGGCCTAGTGCTTTTCAAAGATGGAAGGTAATGTCTGCATGCTACCCACTCCCCGAAGGTGGGAAAAAGGAGGATGACTTAGGTCTGAGGATGTAGGTCATATAGAACTGCCCATGTGAGAAGACCTGGATTTGCAAGGAGAAGTTAGTAATTAGCTTGAGAGAAACCCAAAGAAATCAATGCAATATGCTCAATGTGGCTACCACCCCCAAGATTTATTTATTCTGCCTTAGAAAATTTGAGAATACAAATTACATTTCCAGTGCTATTATATTCAAATGCATTCAAGATGAAATCATGCATGCATCTCATATCAGGTTAATAGACATGCATTTGAGTGTAATTCGAGACTCACCAAAGAACAATGTTACATGCAAAATTAGAAATAAAATAACTTTTTCATATTGCATTCATTTAGAAATAATTTTCTGTGGGCTTGGTCCCCAGTTGCAACACACTCCTAGGAGCACAAATCCGGTTAGCACTTACCATGCCTGGTACCCAAGCTCACTCAAACACCCCCATTTCCATTCACTCAGGCCCCCAGCCATTCTAGGTATTAACATGCCTGTGGAGTGCTCAGGCTGGAGACTGCCACCATCCACCATCCAAGTATTATAACCAGGAACCTGTTGCTACCAGGAGAACTGGTTTCAACCTTTTTCTAAGGCTCCTGCTCTGTGCTCTTGGATGTGTCGACTCACCTGTCTATCTGTACAGAGTCACACTGACTTTCCTTCTAAACAGAACTTTTGTGGGATGCGGATAAAATGATACAGAATAAAATGATGTGTATTAGGGCACTCTAGAGGCTTGATAGGGCGGTCAACATCTAAGTTATGATTTGTTCCTAGAACGTTTATCCTTTTTTCTCATATTTCACCACCAAGTCAACCTTTCATGCTAGTGTATGGAGACGGAACAGAAATCCATCCATGAAAAAGTCATACTGTTGGCTGTTGGCCATGTCTTTCCGGGGGTAACATCAATGGGTAAACTCTATAAAATGATGATAATGAAGAAAGGGAAAGGATGACATGAACACCTGCCAAACAAGGCAGAAAACGAAAGACAGTTACTGTCGCCGGGCAGCCACCATCAGCTCCACGTGCTCAGCAGCCAGGCTGCCTGGCCACAAAGCTTCTCACCTGGCTGGCTAGTGCTTGCAGCATGTGGACAATTATTTCACTCCATGCACAGGCAGAGAAAGGTCCCAGAGCTGTCTTGGGCTGCTGGCTCATAAGCAGGAAGGTTTTCTTCCAAGAGAGTCCAATCCATGGGTAGGGATATTGTAGAGACAATAATACTATAATAAGGTAATAAATAAAATACCTGCTAAGGATTTCTCATGTAATTCATCACTTGGAAGTGGAGTCAGTTTTCCTAAAACCCCAATTCCATAAGTAAATGCTGGCCATACATGATCTCATGCAGAAAATGAGCTCCTATTGGTCACTTTTCTCAAGCAGGGTAGGGGCTATTTTTTTAAGATGGAGTTAATATCTCCGACCCTGTCCTCAGGCCCCCTTTGACAGAGCCCCCAGATTTTCCTTCCTTCATGTGCGATGGCAAGGCCTGCTAGCGGTGATAGTAACAAGGCCTGGCATATTTAGATTCCAACTTGCCTTAATTAACGGTCAACTACAATAGCTGTTAGCCAAGCCACATTTGTTTAAATGTTTCTTCTGTTTGTTTTCAAAACAGTTAATTGCGAGTAGAACTAACAATGCATCTGAATGTCACTCTTTTGAAATATTTCACGATTAGTGGGGGTTTGGAAGAAGGCCACCGTTCTGGAGCCTTGAGGAAAAGAACTCTAACCGTCCTTACATCAAATGGGATGCCATTCCAGAGGTCTGCTAATGTCCAGGATAAATGACTTACCACATGAATAACCATTTAAAACTGTAATGTGAATTATGACATAGCTCATCTGTTAAATATTTCATGTAAAGATTTTAATGAATTGCATGATGGAATGTTGGACAAAAAAAGACAACTGAAATCCTGGGACTAATTTGAGCAAAATTGAGAACAGAGCATCCTCTCGAAGATGAGGGAGAAGCAAAGGCAGCTGGGCCCATGTCCTCCTGGGTGTCAGACTGGTGAGGCCAGAGGCTTTCTAGATTATAGGGAAGAGAGAATGATCACTAACCACCTTTTGAAAAATATTTAGATCAAAGCAATATCCGTTTGTTATAATCTCAGTAAAGCCTGAACATTAATCTCCAAGATATGGTATTATTTCAAAAATTAGGGGGGTGGGGGGCGGCGCAGAGAAACATTCTCATAGCAGCAGACTCACCTCATATGTTTGCCTCTGCCGGGTGAAGAAATACAATTACAAGAGGGGAGGAGGTATTTTAAATATAACCCCCTAACCGATTGCATAGTTCACTTCTGAAGTATTCCCTGTGGTATGGGGGGTGGTAATCTTTCTTTTACATGCTTTTAAGTCACAAAGAACTACATGATCTATGTCTGTGCTGAGAGGAGGGAGGGGAAACAGGGCTCATTATCACTTGATTGACAATGCGATAGCAGAAGATTTTCTTTGAAGACTCACAACTTCGGAGGCCCATTTTAATCTGAAACCATCCCCACCCTCTGTCTGGTTTGGGCTTCTGGGAACGTGTAGAGGAAGGCCTGGTCCCACTGCCTACACATTTCTTTCATAATCACTTTGTTTTTGCCCTGCCAGAGCTCTCGGGAGCAGCCATCTTCGGTAAAGTATCGTAAATGACAATTATGAATGCTTCCTCCGTTTGGGTTCTAATTATTTGACAGAGTCAACATTGAAAAGAATTACCAGGGCCGTGAGATGGAATAATAATTTTCTTTTCACCCTGAGGTAATCTGGGAGCATTTTCCAGGCTTCATCTGCAGAAACCTATATTCCCTCCGCTTTCCGAGGCCCGTGGAGCTGGCATCGAAACGTTTTTGTCAGATCATTTTATGCTCACAAAACTCTTCAAATAATATTATTTCAATAGGGTTTTCGGAGCCAATACATTTTTAAAATCAACTCCCTCGTCCTTTCAGCCTTTCAGAGTAAAACATGTATGCCTCAGGCTTTATTGTATTTTAATCAGGGTTACACCAATCAATGTCCATTAAGAAAATTATAAGCTTCCAAATTATAGCTCCCCAGTTAACAATTTCTTATTAGGTTGCCACCTAATAACAATTACCAAAGAGATTATAACCAAATCAAGGTTCAGGTTTCCAAACATTTCAAAACCCATAATGGAATGGTCACATGTTTTTGCCAACACCTTGGTGCTGGATGTGACAGTCCTGAAGGCCAAGCAGCAGCAAAATCACGTGGGTGGCTCCCGGAGCTGGAGGCACGTGTCCAGCTTTTCTGACTCTACAGCTCATTATGTCCCAGGGCACAGAGAAGGAAAGGGATGCATCTATGCACACTCAGCTCACCGGAGGGAGCTGGCCTCCCAGACGCAGGTCCTCCAGTGGCGAACGAGAAACTGCTCTGGGCGGCTGTGAAGGGAACAGCTCAGCTCAGCTCAGCTGATGCTTCAAGGGAACGTGATCTGGATATTGTGAGATATTCTGACATCTCAGGAAAGGCTGAAAATGTTGATTTAATATATAGACAAGTTATTGTAAAATCCAAAGCACTCCAGGAGGGTAGCCAGATAAAAATGTTCTAATTTGCTAAATCTGGCAACCCTACACCGAGGGCCACACAGCACACCCCAGGCAATCACCTGGGATGAACTCTGTTGCACACTGAACTCTTAGAGCAAGGAGATCATTTGGGTCTGCAGCTCCATGTCAGGATTGGTAACCAAGGCTGCCTCCATCAATATGATTACTATTTGTTTCAGAAAACTCTTACCTAGAAAGATAAGACCATAAAGTAAAAATACTTCATGATTTACTTGAGCAACATCCCCAAACATATTTATTTGAACTACAGACTACTTAGGACAACCGATGGCTCAACTAGAAAAACGTTATGATTTGTTCCTAGAACCAAGTAACTGCTGATTTATTAAGACTTGAGAGCTCCACCATTCTTCAAGTAGCCAGATATCAATCAGATTCCCACACCCGGGAGAGCAGCCCAGACCCCAGGACTCTTTCTGTATCTGTCTGACCTTCCCTTTCTGGGACACTCCTTAGACCCTGACAAGGTAGAGTTCTCCCTCACAGAAGTAGGGAATAAATATGACTTTGCTAGGGCTATAGAATATTCTGATGACCTTTTTTAAAAGTGTCTTTTTAAAATATATATTTTAATATATTTTTTTATTGATTTCAGAGAGGAAGGGAGAGGGAGAGAGAGATAGAGACATCAATGATTAGAGAGAATCATTGATTGGCTGCCTCTACTAGAAATGGAGCTCGAAACCCAGACATGTGCCCTTGACTGGAATTGAACTGGGGACCCTTCAGTCTGCAGGCCTATGCTCTATCCACTGAGCAAAACTGGTTAAGGGTGATGACCTTCTTGTCATTAGTCAAACCTGCTTTATTTTTCTTCAAAGCATTTATTGATATTAGGCATTAAATTATATTATGGATTATTCATCGTGTTTCATTCCCACCTGACTGGAGGTAAGCTCCTTGATGACAGAGGCTATTCTGAACCTATATCCCTGTACCTAGATAAGTGCCCAGCTCAGGCAGGTCCTTGTGAACACATGTGGAATGAATGACGGGATGGTTGGGTGCTGGGTTGATGGGGATGTCAGTTATTCTCAAACAGTTTTCTCTCTCAGGAGACCTATCTTTGCCAGCCAGGTGGTGTGGGCTCAGTCCTGTGCAAAATGGAGAGCCACAAAAAGGTTCTCAGGATGGAAGAGATGTGAGAAGTGAACAGATCTTCAGGGAAAGGTGGGGGTCTGCATGCTTCCCATGAAGGGTACTGGTTAGGAATTGGGGGTATTCATACAATCAGACTTTTCACTGAAAAAGGGGAGTGGGATGTCATGTAGAGGTGTGGTCTTACTTCTAATCCCTCATAAGTGAAGCCTGGACCCTGAGTTTTGCCATCAGCACGTCAATCCTGTCTACAACATGCCAAGTACTGCCCATCCCCCAACCTCAGGGCTCTGTCATTTTAGCTTGGTCGATTTTAACATTTTGATGTTGCTTACAAATTAATTGCTTCATGAAACAGGGTTGTCTACTCACTAGACACATATAAGAATTACATAAAATGTATTCCATGATGAAAATTGTTTTATAAATAGGGTCACAGGAATTATCCTATATAATAAAGAGGTAATATACAAATTGACCATCGCACCCTTATAAGATAGCTGCCTATGACCAGGCTGGCAGGGGTGTTAGTGAGGGATGACCAAACTGAACAAGCAGGCTGCATGGGGAGACCAGGCCAGCAGGGGGGGCAATTGGGGACAACCAGGTCAGCAAGGGGGAACAATTAGGGGTGATCAGGCCAGTGGGGGGTATGGTGCAGTTGGGGGCAACCAGGCCAGCAGGGCGGGCAGTGAAGGGCAACTAGGCCAGTGGGGGGCAGTTGGGGGTGACCAGGCTGGCAGGGGGGCAGTTAGGGACTATCAGGCTGGAACACAGAGGCAGTGAGGGGTGGTGATCAGGCTGCAGGGGTGTGGGGGGCAATCAGGGGGTAGTTAGGGGTGACCACGCAGGCAGGCATGTGAGCAATTAGGAGGCAGCAGTGCCAGGGATCAGGCCTAAACTGGCAGTCAGACATCCCTCAGGGGTCCCAGATTAGAGAGGGTACAGGCTAGGCTGAGAGAACCCTCCTTCCCCATGCATGAATTTTGTGCACCAGGCCTCTAGTATCACATAATAACAATGTAGTATTGATAATTACATTTGTTAATACCATTTATCAACCCCCCTACTATGTGCCAGGCATCTACTAGAAGCTTTAGATACTTTATAGCCAACCTTTACAACCCTGTGCAAGGTGGGCAGTAATCCCAGCCACACTGTATATAAGACCAAGGATGACAGAAGTGAGTGACTGGCCTAACTCTCTCTACTAGGAAGTGATCTTCACCCTTGCTTTTACCTCACAGAGTGAAGCTGAGAAGGTTTCTACAGCCTTGAGTTCTAGCAAGGTCTCTGTGTTTTTGTTTTTTTTTTTCCTTCTGTCAGACAAAATGCAGACTGGAAGCTCCAGGATAAGTCATACCTTGTTCTCTATTTAAAGGATTCAGAATATTTGCACCACCTCTAAGAATATTCAAATTGCTGCTGTCTCTTCCTGATTCTGATGACTGATCTGTTTGGGTGATTGGACCATCACCTTAAGATGACTCTGAGGACACACTTCCTTTCCTACAGGTAGAGTTAGGGACCTATTCAACAAAGAGGCAGGACGAGTAAAAACTCATGAGGAGCTAGGGATCAGGTGAAAAATAGGTTGAGGAGAGCATTTTAGGCCACATGCAAAACCCCCAGCTGGGGAGGAACTTGGTGAGTGTGTGAACTCTTAGGCTGATAAAAGTGAAGCAGCTGCCCCTGCCTAGTCTTTACAGACAATGGCCAGGACCTAACAAGAAAGTGCAAACAGACATTGCTGACTATTTGGGGGATAGCTCATTACAAGCAGAAGTGCCCTTCTGATGGTGAATCAACGAGACCACCAGTCCCAACCTCCATCCAGTGTCCCATTTCATATGCCCGTAGAAAGGACAGCAGAAGCAGGTGAAGGACAACCACGTGCTACGTGCATTCAGGCAGCAAGGCAGACTGCTAGGGCCAGTCCAGCACGCCCCAGGCCTGGGCCCCTCTGGCTACCTAGAGACCTTCTCTAAATCTCTAAGTCAAACACTTTGGGGGCAGATGTGGCCCAAGGCAGATACTCCTGGAACAGCTGCACACAAGGTGATTGTCAGTGGGGAGGGAAAAGGGAGCGGGGGAGCATTAATGAGAGGGGCAGACAGCATTTTGAAGTAATCAAGCACTTTTTTTATTCCACCTCTTGGAATTTCAGGAGCTTAGAATATTTGGGAATCAGCTTTGGAGTGAAGGATACCAGTTTTGTCCCATAAATTAATCAGGCAGATGTCAAGGATGGGAAAGCTATCTTCTGTCATTAAATGATTGCTCCCAAACACGCACTTGGCAACACCGGACATCTCATCTGGGCTCCTGAACAGGCTTTCAAACAGGCTGCACTGGTCAGGTTCCCATGTGTGTGGAGGGTGGGCTGTCAGGGCGGGGCAGGAGCTTCCTTGGCTAATTTGGAAGGAAAGTCCAAATCCTTCTCTCAAGGCCCATCCCCAGGAGACCTCTCTGTGGACAGAGGCCTCTGTGGTAAGCCAGGCTGCCTGGCCTCAATGTCTCTCACCTCACACCCTTATCCTTTACAAAGGCTCCTGGGTGCCCAGCAGGCTTTCAAACAAAACTGAATGAATGAATGAATGAATGAATGAATGAATGAGTAAGCAAATGCACTGCACTCGATTCATTAGGCAGTTAATCAGTTGCCTCTCATGCTTTCTGAGGGATAACAATTTGAAATGCAATTGTTAGCAACATCCCTGCCAGACTTTACTGGCACCCCCTGGCTCTTCTCCATTCCCTCAGCTAAAGCATTCCATACTTAAGGCCTCAGGGAAGGGAGGCACAGGGGAACTCAAGAATAAAGGAGTCAGTGCTGGATTGTGGAGTCTCAAAAGCTGAGGCCCCTGGGAATCTCAGGACTGGAGGGAGGATGGGGGAACTGCCTGGGTAAGTTCTTACCCTCTTCACCTGAACTCCAGCCCCCGAAGGAGACTGCAAAGGAAAGAAGGGCTGGCTGGGAAAACAGGGAGCCTGGGGAAGCCAAAGTGACGGGGGCTGCCAGAGAGACCCCCATGTCCATCTTCCTGCTCCTACCCGGGGTCTAAAACCCAGATCAGGTGGTGGGAGGGAGAGGGGACACCCAGAGCAGAGGGGAATACACCCCAATACACCACTCTCGCCAGCAGGCCTAACAAGCTGCAGGGCCCTGAAGCTTGGCTCCTAATAGCCCTGCCAGTGCTGGGAACAGACAGCCTGGTGGAGGCCACAGTCAGACCCAGTGAAGCTCCTGCAGGCTTGGCAGAGTGAGGCCCAGGGATTGGCCAAGCATGTGGACTGCTGACAGAGGGCTAGATAGGGCTGCATAACTCAGGGACTGCCACGTCATTGGACTGAATGCCTCCTCCCATCCTTTGGCCTCAGGTGAGTCCTGGGGGAGAAGAGAGACACTAGATTCAGGGAATGCTTCCACCAGGACCATGGAGGCTCATGGGAGAAATTCATTGTAGTTCGAATAAAGCTTCGTTGATTGCCCACTTTGAGATGTGAGGACTGAGGTTTGTAGCCCTTTTTCATTTGCGACCTCCTCTAACAAAAGGTGGGCGACCTCAGGAGTCCAATCCAATGCCTGCCCTAGGCCTCTCCCACATCCACTCAGGGCCAGTCCTGGCACAGAACCTGGGCACTGGGCTCCATCGCCTCCTCTCCCGTGATGCAAAAAGCCTTGGGAGCCCTCTCAGAACATCCTGCGGCTCCTAGGTGTCCCAGCAGCTCTCTCCATAGGCCAAGGGGAGCTGTGGACGCATCAGCTTTATGTTGACTCTGCCCCTGCTCGGGGAATTGGGCCTTCAGCATGCACCAAGGTTTCCAAATAGAAAAGATGGAGGGGTCCTCTGAGGTCCCATTGTAATGACCAGTCTCTCCTCTCTACCCATGTCATGAGCCATCTGCCCACCTGAGAGGGACCTCCATGGTGCCCATGACCTTGGCCTGATCCTGTCTGGACCATAGGTGGGGGATTTCAGGAGTCCCACCTCTATAGGGGAGGGCTCAGCAACCTTATGAGACCACACTATGTTAGCAGTTTCATAGTCGCCATCTGTGTCTGTTTCCTAATACTTATGTCCTGATTGGAAAAAAATGTCCAGTGAACTTGGGTCTGAGTCCTGCCTGTCTCAGTCAGTGTCCTCGTCTGTGCAACAGGGCAGGAGCCACATACATCATAGAGGACCATGTGCAACTTAAATGAGCTCATGTGTGTCCTGGGCCTACTGTAGTGTCAGGCATGTAGTGAACAGTCAAGAAATGTCACAGGTGCACACACACGGGAACAGCAATGTACAGTACAGATGTGCTTTGAGTAAATGAGATGTCCTGTAGCTGAGTCTCTGCCCAGTTTTTCTGAGACTGAGACACTGTGTCACTTACCCATCTGTCTGCTAGGATGCTGAGGTCCCTCCTGCAGAGGCCTTCAAACCACCATGGAAGGATTTACCTTTTTTTTTTTTTTTTTTTGCCAAAAGGTAAGCAAGCTAGACCTGATATAATCCCAATTGCCCGGAACATCCCAACTCTGCGGGGAGTTTCTGAATTGGAACATTTGGCAAAATCCTCCCAGGTGGACTCTATCACTGCCACTTCTGTCTCAGCCGAGGACACAGAGGTTTCTGAGCGGCTGAGCTGGAAGACCCATGACAGAAATTTCTGATTTGGAAGCCGGGAGGAACGCTATGGGAACCAGACCTTTCTGACTTCAAAGTACAAGCTAAAAACAAGTGCCTAAAATGAATGGACAAAGGGAGTCACCTGAAAATTACTAAAAAAAAAAAAAAGAAAAGAAAAAAGACTATCGTATTTAATGAGACCATTCCTGTAGAAAGGCTAATATCTACTTAATATGAGATGAATAAGCCCACATACTGATTCTCACACATTTTGCTTTATGTTAAATTCTTTCTTTCCAACTTTTGTGAACTTACCAGTTTCTGGGAGGCCAAAAAGAGCGCCAAAGGTGGACTGGCACCTGGCAAAGCCTCCAGGCCATGCTTGCTACCTCTCTCTGAAAGAAGGAGCCAGAAGAGGGTCCTTGGATACAAGGTGGCAGAGCAATGGAAGCAGGTGTCCCAGTAGGCACTGCAGAGCAGAGGCCACAGCCTTTGTCTCTACCGAGGCAGGTGACACCCAGGAGACATGGCCCTGGGCACACAGGGCTGCAGGCTGGTCCTAATCACAGGCGGCCCACGGGGGCACAGTGGGCCAGGCACTGATTACATATCCCCCACCGAAGCTGTCAGCAATCTCTGGAAGAAAGACGTTCTCTCCATTTTCAAGATAACATGCAGGTAGTTAAGTAACTTTACTGGGGCCACACAGCTGCTAGGACTTGGTGGAACTGGGATTTGAGCCCACAGCCTGACTCAGAAGTCTGCTGCCCATTTCCCCGTCCTTCTCAATGGCGCTGCATCACCCCCTAGGGGGCTGTTTGGGAAGTCTGTAGTTTGTCACAGTAACTGGAAGGCCTCTGACGCAGGAGATAGAGATGACCCCCAGCAAAAAGTGGCCCCTTGTCCTCCGTGCTTCAAGGGCTCTGCCTTGGAAAGCACGCGCCCCTTCTAGGCCTCTGTTTACATCTCAATACGAAGTACGTCTTGCCTGTGGGATTTTCGAGAAATGTAACTACAGGCCTGTGAAAGAGAGATGAGCACATTTTGTTTTGCCTGCATCTCGACTGTTTCAGAGAATCCCCTCAGACAGGAGGCCTGGTGTATGGCTGAGATGTCCAAACAGCATCTGGCTACTGCCTTCTGTCTCTCTCGTGGTTGTGCCCAAGCACTCACACACTAAAATATAAATTATCCTGTTATAAACGACTCTCCTTTGATTTCTTGCTGTTTTAGTTGGAGCAGTCTATAGATCTTTCTTTCGTTTTGTGTTTGGCAGCCTGTAGAGAAACAGGTTATATTTTCCACGGGTTTCATTTTGGGATAGTAGAGGGGATATTACACACTGTTATAAAGGGGGGCCTTGAGTGGGATGGGGACGAGAACTGTCCAGGCTCCAGTTTCCCTTCTGCCTCTGAGTCTGGTGATTGTTCCCAATTTTCTCCAACACCCCCTACCCCCGACTTTGTCTGTGGCTGCCCTGCTCTCATCTTGCCTTGAAAGCATAGATTTGGCTGGGCCAAGCCTCACATGTGGCCATGGCTTCCTCTGTGCTTCCTTTCCCGTTTATTTTGGCTTCAATCAAGGTGCAAGATATTGGTATCTGAGGCTCAGCCCCACTGATGAATTTCCCATCTGGGAGGCAAACAGTCCCTGAGAAGCACCCTCCACACCCAGAGCACCGAGGTCCTCAATCAGGAGCTGCGCCCCTTGGGGCTGCTCTGCTGAGCCAGGAGCTGGGCAAGTCAGTTCCCTGTTGGTGCCTTTTCTTTTATCAAGCCATCGAGTTCTGAATTCCAGGGGAAGGGAAGGGATTCTTGCAAACTGCTTTTCCCTGCACAAAGCATCTTAATTTTAATTATTGCCAGCACTCCTGTCACTGCCCTGGGAGACGGAAAGGGAAGGGGGATACTCTGCAATGTCACAGTGTACACCAGCTCCCCAGACTGAGGAGGGGGCTTGCAGAGACTCAAAGAGCCAGGAACAGAGCCCCCAGTCGACTAAAAGGGCCTTTGTAGTGGCTGCATCTGTACATTAAAATAAATCTCTCCTAGCACTAAAATAACATCTACATTCATTTGGGCCAGTGCCACGTTCAGCATTTAAGAAATCTGACAAAACGCTGCTTGAGCATGTTGAGGTTTGCCAGCTCACAGCAAAACAAGAAAGCTGCTTTGGCCGCATGGAAACACTTCTCCCGCTCCCTTCCTTCACTCCCATGTTCCGGCTGCACTTAAAAGAGAAAGGCTGCCCTTTTTTCAGGTGCCAACCACTTAACGTGGCCCTGGAATGGGCAGCAATTGCCCCTGGAGGTGGTAAACTTCAAGAGGAATCTTTTTCGTTTCCCCTAAAGGAAACTGCTTGAGACGCTGTGTGCCTGATAAAGCCTTTAATAGCTGGAGAAGCATTATTTGGGGTGGCCCTCAGGTAGACTAGACATGAATAATGCCTCATAAAAATAATTACTTCTGCCCAGAGCGTGGTATACCAGATGAGTTTGGCGGGGCTGTTTCCAAAAGAATTTTAGGCAAAAGCAACCTTGCGTCTGGGCTCCCATAGGCTTTGCCTGTCTGTGGCAGAGACCATGGTCACTTCTGGGGAGTGTGTCTCTTCAAAACCAATTTTGAATATTTCTGAGTCCTTAACCGACAATGTTGGGAGATTTTTCAGGCTGTTTATATTTGTTTTGTTTTGTGTTGCTGCTTTCTGACACAATTTGGCCTGAGATAACTAACCGATCTATCCCCATTTCTGTTGTAAACAAGTCAGTGTGCACAAGTGTAGAGGTGGAAAGGTGGGGTGGACCTAAAACCCACCCTATTTATTGCACAAATGAGCATCTGGAAGTCCAAAAAGGTGGACAATTTGACTGGGTTAATACAGAGATGGCCTGCACTAATTCTAACTCCAGCCATGCTAGCGTAACAGACAACTTTTGCTTTAGCCAGCTGGGCATGCATGCTTTTTTGGGGGGAGGAGGGGGTAGCAGAGCCTTGTCCTGCCTTACCCATACCTACTAGTACACCCTTTCCTTTAGGGGCTGTCCTGCCTTCAATTTCAATCCATGTGGTTTGTGTGGAGTTTGCCCCCTACGCAGCAGGCACAGGAATGCATCCCTTACTCTGACATATGGGCACCTACCAAGCTTTGCCAATGAGGGCCAGGCCCAGGACTTTGAACTGAGACTTTCAGGAAGTAAGAGGATTCTTTCCACTGAGTTTACCAAGCTGGTGGATGAGAGCTGGGGACACTGCTGGGAGCGGCCAGCCTGAGAACAGGACTGACACAGACAAGTGAAGCAAGAGACTAAGAACCTGGTGACCTCAGCTGAGCCCCGATTCCAACTGTACCTGCAGCTTTGGACTTTTTAGTTACAAAACAGTATTTCCACCCACCCCAACCATTTCAATCATGAGACTTCCTTTAATTTGCCTGTTTTGCTTAAGCCACATTAAGTTTGGTTTTTGTTGCTTGCAATGGGTAGCATCCTGATAAATGCAACTGGTGGCTCCTTCCATTAGGGGCTGGGCAACTTAGCTGCATGCCCAGAGACCCATCCTTTAAGCAGCTCCTCATACACAGGCAAACACAATAGCTGAGGCCAGCACTGCATGGAGAAATATGGGGTGTGTGTAGCCTCCTTCCTGACTTCATGTCGAGCATCACTAAGGAAGCCTGGTGCTCCTTCCTGGGGAGCCTCGCCATGGCCCAGGGCAGCTCCTCAGGAGCCCATGGCCACCATCCACGGGCAGGTCAGCAGGACCATGCTGCTGCTCATGGTAGGAGATTACAGGGAGCATGGTACCTTTTCCCAGACTGGTTGAACACACAGAGGCCCTTTAACTGCTCTCAGAAACCACAATGAAGAAGGATAATGAAGAAGGCCAGCATAGGCATCCCCAGAAGGTTCAGGAGTATTTTAATTTCTTACCATTAACCATTATCAAGAAGTTTTCAGTGTTTACTTTGGCATCGTGTGAGTGGATACAGTGACAGAACTACTCTGCTTGATAGGCTCTTGGGCGGTCACCTGAAGTAGACTTGAGGCTCACACCATACCTAAACTTTCCCAGGTAAAAAGTTTTCTGTCTCCCCTCTCACCAAGACAATCAGGGGAAATGGGGTAGCTGTAGGGCAAACAGAAGGCCATGGTAACTGAAGGTCACAGGAAGTTCCCGGGTATTTCTGAGTGATATTCGAGTGAACATCACCACCTCTTCCTTAGGAAGCCTGTCTTGACTTAGGAAAGAGAAGCTAGGACTGTATTTCCCAGAGCCTCTACCATCCCCCATGGATGATTCTAGATTAGAGTTTGCCAAATGAGAGAGCTAGTGCTGGACTGAGACAGAGGTCATCCTAGTCTGGAGGCAGTTACAGGCAGATGTTCTGGCAGATGTGAAGTCTGGAGAGCTTTCAAGCAAGTTCTTGAGAACCATCTGCATTCATGCTTCCCAACCCACATTCTCTACCCATCAGTAATTATAAAAACTTCTGCTTCCCTGTATTCAGGCTCTTACTACTTGGAATACCTAGAGTAGCTTTTGTTCCTAAGTCAAGTTCTGGTCCATAGAGGGTCCTCACATGGTGGAAGGAGCTAGGGATCTCTCTCTCTATGCCCTCACTCTCCCCCTCTTTCTCTTCTTCTCTGGTTAATCCTCACCTGAGGATATTTTTCTATTGATTTTTAGAGAGAGTGGAAGGGAGAAGGAGAGACAAAGGAGAGAAATATTTATATGAGAGAGACACATGGATTATTTGCCTCCTACACACATCCTGACCAGGGGCAGGGAGTGAGCCTGCAACCTAGGTACATACTCTTGACTGGAATCAAACCCAGGACCCTTAGTCTTCAGGCTAACACTATATCCACTGAGATAAAATGTCTAGGCCCCTAGGTCAAGTTCTGATTAATGGGGCAGGGCCCTTTCTTTCATTGGGTACAGCCAGAGAAAAACTCCCATCTGAACAATGCTAGGTCTCCACCATCTCCATACTATACATGGGTCCTTCCCCAGGGCATCTGGCACCTTGGGGACACCTGGCACTCAGGATGCTGTGAATCCATGCTGCTACCCTATGGACATGATAGTCTCCTGTAGATCTTTGGCAACATGGTCCAGTGATTCCTGTAGAGTCCTACCCTGCATTGGAAGCCCAGACTGGCTCCAAGACTGCCTTCCTTTCTCTCTGTCCAGCAAGTCCTAGCTACAGCCTTTTGTATTCCTTGTTTCCTGTGTTTATTTTAGGTTTGTCTTAGCACTTCTTAAAAGATTGCTCCACCCTTTTTCTGTTCCTTATTCTACTGAAAAACCCAAGTGGCAGCATGGAGTAATGATGGGCTCAGAATTAGAATTCAGGCTTACCCTACCTCTGCTTGTTTGTAATAGCTTGACGATAAAGTTAGATCTAACACAGCTCCTGGCACATAGTGAGAATACAATAATTGATAACTTTGGTATAATAATATTCTTCTAGGGTGGAAAATCACTCTTTTTATGGAGTTTCAGAAAGAATTAATGATGACCTCTCTGTTGGCCAGTTCCACAAAGTCCTCTTGGAGGGCGCCTCTCTCTCTCTCTCTCTCTCTCTCTCTCTCTCTCTCTCTCTCTTTCTCTCCTCTCCACTACCCCCACCTGATCCTAGAGCAAAACATCAAAATCCTTCTTGAATGGTTGTTGTTATGAGCAGACAAAAGCAAAGAGCTGCTGATTTCCTCATCTTAAGTGCACTATGGTACAGGGAGATTAATGCCTCACAATGCTTACCTATTTTTATCAACAGAGTATTATAACTACAGCTCAAGATCATCCACACTTGAGCTCATGCCTTAAGAGTAATCTCAGTTGGAGACTAAATGGTCCCAGGCATTTTTTAAATAAACTGTTTCTCCTCCCAAAGTTGCATTTCTTACTCTTCATTTTATCTCTTCTTTGTTTTAAGTGTTTAACAAAGGACTGGATTATTTTCATTGAAGGGAGGAGAGAGCAAAGCAGTCTATTTCTGCAGTGTTGGGCAGAATACTCACTCCTCCTGGGTTTGGAGCCGATTCTTTAAGCTCCATGGCCACTGTTCGTATTTGGTATTCTGGAAGGAGGCATGGAGCAGGTGAGCTTGCTTTTCTTTTTTGTTAAATCAAACATTTCTTTTTTCTTATCCACTGAAGGGTTATTTCTAGGAGGCTTTGTCTTCTCTCCTGCTGTTAATGCATCCTCTCATTGCCTCTACCCTTCACGGATTTCCCTTATCTGTGCTTCTTTTCATTCAGAAGATGCCGACTGAGCATCTTTTGTGCTGGACATGTGAGGAGTACAGCCCATGTGCTCTCAGGCTTAAAATATCTCCAGGTACACAGATATCACACAACCAGTAGCCACTGTGAGTGCTTTGAAAAACATGTATGTGCAGGATGACATGGGAGTTTAAAAGAGGGCCTACCCAAGCCCAGGGATTCCTGGGTAAAATGATATTTGAGGCTAAGACCTTGAGAAGGAAGTCTGAAAAACTGGGGACCTTCTGAGTGCACATCAATGTGGATTACTTTTTATTCATGGCCCCTTAGAATCAAGGGAATGAGATAATTAGGCAGGGCACAAATCTCCCTGCTATTGAAAAACAGCTTGGAGGATGGAGTGGTAAAGGACTTCTGTGTGGAGAAGGAGATGGAACAGTGGAACAGTGGATAAAGCCCCTCCGTCACTCCAGCAAGGACGACTACCAATTACCAAAGAGCACCCTGGCCCTCCTCCAGCTTGGTTGCCTTGCCCATTAATGGCTCAGAGGAAGTAACTTCTCTACACGTGGCAAACCTTGCCTGATCCTGTCTGATTCCTCACAATCCTCGTTACACACCAGGAGGCCTATGATATTGATAAAGTGGAGGGTGGTTGCAGACATTAATACAGTTGTGAGAGGGAAGCATTTCATACTTATACTTGTTGGGGAAGGAGTGGTAGACTGGACAAGCTTGAGATTTAGGCTTGGCTAAGAGTTAGTTATTGATAGGACAGTTTGGAAATGTTAACTACCTGGCCCAGGTCACAGAGCTAATGGACGGCAAAGCCCAGAGAGGACTCCAAGTTTCTTCAGAAACTCTCTCTATCCCTTAAACCTATGAGGCACTGTCCATGCTCTGTTGACATTCATAGGCTCCTCAAATACATGCCTGGACTGAGGTCAAATGAAAGATGGCTTCTGGGGACAGGGAATACTGGCCCACATAGCTACTTTTAAGACCAACACACTGTAAAATAATGCTTAAACAGACAGATCCCCTAGCAATTTTAATCACTGCCATGGTTGGGTGGAAAGCACAGATTAGCAGTTCCCCACAAATATATTCTGCTGCATATGCCACAACTATCAACTCTCTATATAAAAGCCTAAGTGACCATTACAATCGAATGTCCTGAATAACCAGAATGACTAGTTGACCATTTGCTATGATGCACACTGACCACTAGGGGATGGATGCTCAATGTAGCAGCTGCCCCTTGTGGTCAGTGTACTCCCATCGCCAACCTCATGCAGCCCCTCCCCTCAGCTGGCCAGCCTTCACCTTCCCCATGGATGGCCAACCTCCTGTGGTCCTTCTGTCCTCCCCTCCCCCCCACATCCATAGACCTTGATAACTGGCCAGGCTGAGGGACCCCAACCATGCACCAGGCCTCTAATCTTACATATTCCTGAAAAATGCTGATGTCCAAATGAAGTAGGGATGAGGGGATGAACTAAGAAAATGAAAACCTGCAGACTCTCTGAGGAGATGGCCTAGTCTCTATTCCTGTCCAGATCCCAGACAGCTGGACTTATATCCCCCAAGTAAGCTTTAGAGCTATTAACACTTTATAGACTATGCCTTTAAATTGACTGGGTTTCATTGATTTACCAATAGTAAGGTCCATTTGTAGAGAATCTTTAATCAGCATTTTAGTGCCTAAATCTCAAAAAGGAACTAAGGCTATACATATTTGTGTAGATCCTTCAACATGACAAAGGACAAAACTCACACACATAAAAGAATAATCTACAGTTATCAGCACAGACAATAAGAAAAAATAGTCAATATATTCAGAGAGATCAAAAAGGTATTGTGTCCTCTGAACAAGAACAAGCTGCTCTAAAAAAGGACTCTTGGGAACTTAAAAGACTAGAGTCACCATAAACAAATAAATTTAAGAGTAAAAACAGTTGGAAAAAGACAATTCCCCCAGAAAATAAAACAAAAAAAAAAATCTGGAAAATGACGTAAGGAAATTTCCTAGAACTGATGGACATACATTTGTAAATCAAAGGAGCTTATAAAATGCCCAACAAAATAAACAAGGGGACCCTTGGCATCAAAGAAGTTCAGAAAACTAGGAATAAGGAGTCCATTCTAAAAGCTTCTGAGATGGAGGTTGTGAAAACCTGGTCATATCAAAGAACATGCTATCAGATTGTTTAACAATATGTTAGGCACTACAACAGATGGTCTTAGGCTCTACAGCAGCAGGTCTTAACCTCTGGGTCATAACCCACAGGTTGAAAACCGCTAGCAGGGTCACCTAAGACTATCAGAAAACACAGATATTTACAGTACAATTCATTAACAATAGCAAAATTACAGTTATGAAGTAGCAATGAAAATAATTTTATGGTTGGGGGTCACCACAACATGAGGAACTGTATTAAAAGGTCGTGGCATTAGAAATGTTCAGAACCACTAGTATAGGGGAAAGAAGGTTATGACCATGGAAAGAGGAAGTAAAGGGGAGTCTCAGGAACTCAGCTTTCCAGCAGGCCTGGAGAACAACTGTCCAGATGGATAGGATGAGAGAGGGCGCAGGGAGCAAGGTCTCACCAATGATTAAATAGGCAGAAATACTGAATATTTAGAAAATAATAGTAATAGGCATTTTAGATATTTGATGAAACATATAGAGAAAAATAGTGGTGAGTAGAAGAGAAACTGAATAAAAGGACATGGGGAATTTTCACTGCAGGAGAAAATATAAAAATATATATACACACAATAGCACTCTATGTAACATAGTAGAGATATGTTACATAGATGGTCTGAATAATAGAGTGGTACCTCGAGATACGAGTGCCCTAACATACGAGATTTTTGAGATACGAGCCTTCCAGCAAGAGATTTTTTGCTTTGAAATACCAGCAATATTTGAGATACGAGTAATCGAGAGGATAGGCTGGCTGCACACAACCTACCAGTTTACCTCGACTTGAGCATCTCATAGTTTCCCATGCCTCAGTGTGCTTGTTTACCTTGTTGTCAAGGCATCTTTTGTGCATTTACATACTTTATCACATTCCTTTTTATAACCATGGGTCCGAAGAAAGTGAGTGGAAAGGTCAGTGCTCAGAAGAGGATGATGTCTATTGAGTTAAAGCGTGAAATCATAGAAAAATATGAGCAAGGTGTGCCAGTGGCTGACTTGGCAAGGCAGTATGGGCGTAGTACTTCAACGATATGCACTGTGCTTAAACAGAAGGAGTCGATAAAGGGTATAACGCCAGTTAAGGGCGTTACAATAATTTCTAAGCTCCGTAGCTCTCTCCATGAAAAGATAGAGAATCTACTGATGGTGTGGGTGACAGAGAAGCAGCTTAAAGGAGATACATTAACACAGGGCATCATATGCGAGAAGGTGCAAGCGATTTCCCATGATTTGCTGGAGCAGACCCCACGCACTTCCACGGACCAAGCATCAAAAGACTCATTTAAAGCCAGTACAGGCTGGTTTGATAACTTCAGAAAAAGGTCTGGCATTCACTCCATCTTCAGGCATGGTGAGGCAACAAGTTCGGATGTGAAGGCAGCTGAGGATTACCTCAAAACTTTTTCTGAACTGATAGAAGCCAAAGGATATATCCCCCAGCAAGTCTTCAACTGTGATGAGACAGGGCTTTTCTGGAAGAAGATGCCGAATAGGACTTATATAAGGGCAGAGGAGAACACGATGCCAGGCCACAAACCCATGAAGGATAGGCTAACTCTCGTACTGTGCGCCAATGCGAGTGGCGACTGCAAGATCAAGCCTCTGCTCCTATACCATTTGGAAAACCCCAGAGTCTTTAAGTCATATAAGATTTTAAAAGATAAACTGCAAGTTATGTGGAGGGCAAACCCGAAAGCAGTTCTTTGTGGAGTGGGTAAACCTGGTTTTCGGCCCTTCTCTTAAGAAATATCTACAGGAAAACAACCTAACCATATAAGCCCTCCTCGTCCTTGACAGTGCTCCTGCTCACCCACCGAGCCTCGAAAATGAACTCCTCAAAGAGTTCAAGTTTATAAAGGTTGTCTACCTACCTCCCAACACCACTCCTATCCTGCAGCCCATGGATCAGGAGGTGATTTCTAATTTTAAAAAGCTGTACATCAAGCACTTGTTCTGGCGCTGCTTTGAGGTGACGGAGAACACAAACCTCACCCTTCGAGAGCTCTGGAAGAACCACTTTAACATCGTGATATGCCTCAGAATTATTGATCAGGCCTGGCTGGGTGTTACAACAAGGACTTTGACCTCTGCATGGAAGAAGCTGTGGCCTGAGGCATAGCCTAAAGGACCTTCGAAGGATTCGAACCCTCCTGCCAGTGGAGGAGGAGATAGTGTCTCTAGGAAAATCCATGGGCCTGGAGGTGGATGAGAGAGACCTGAATGAGCTGGTCGAGGAGCACTCTCTGGAACTCACCAGGGAGGAGTTACAAGAGTTGCAGTCTCAGCAACATGCAGAGGTTCTCCAAGAAATTGGTTTCGAGGAGGAGCCAGAGGTGGAGGAGATCTCTACAAGTGAGATAAAGGAGATCTTAGGAATGTGGGAGAGGGTGTCACACTTCCTGGAAAAGAAACACCCCAAAAAAGTTGCTACTGGTCGTGCATCGGAGCTGTTCAATAAAACTTGCCTCACCCATTTCAGAAACATTCTGAAAGGGAGGAAGAGGCAAACCTCGTTGGACACGTTTTTTTTTAAATCGGCCAAAAATGCAAAGACCAGTAGCAATTAAGTTCAGTGAAAATTAGTTAAGTTACATTCAGCTTAGGAATAAAGTGTAGCATTAAGAGTGTAAGGAGTAGGTAAATACACTTTATAAAACCAGTTTATTCCTTTACATTCTCTTTTATTATGTTTTTATACAATATTTGTCATTTATAAATACATTTTTCTTATTCAAAAACACGTAACAAGAACAACTGGGGTGGCATTTTGGGGGCTGGAACGTATTAACGGCATTTCAATGGATTTCAATGGGGAAAATTGCTTTGAGATACGATCAACTTGATATATGAGCAAGGTTATGGAAGGAATTAAACTCGTATCTCGAGGTACCACTGAATAGTCATTGTCTAATTAATCAAAAACTATAACACAGGTATATAGCTATGTTGGTGAAATAGAGAGAGAGTGAGAAGGGCTGGTGTAAAAGGTCTAAAGCACTCAGGTGTTAAAGAAAGTAAATAAGTAGTATCTGAAAATAAACAAAACCTGGTGACCTCAGCTTGCTCATAAAAAAGAGATGCTTAAGAATAGTAGAAGTAGCGGAAACTGGTTTGGCTCAGTGGATAGAGCATCGACCTTGGACTGAAAGGTCCCAGGTTCGATTCCGGTCAAGGGCATGTATCTTGGTTGTGGGCACATCCCCAGTGGGGGGTGTGCAGAAGGCAGCTGATCGATATCTCTCTCTCATCGATGTTTCTGACTCTCTGTCCCTCTCCCTTCCTCTCTGTAAAAATATCAATAAAATATATTTAAAAAAAAAAGAATGGTAGAAGTGGTTGCCTATAGGAAGCTTTGTAAGTGCTATTTAATTTTTAAAAACCATATTCATGTTACTTTACTATAAAATGGAGTTAATTAGAAATAAAAAAAATGAATCATTAAGGGAAGCAAATTATTGGCAGATTCAGGCTTCTGACACCAGATTCTGGCCTGAACCTATTTCTCTCCTTGTCTGTTTCTCTCTGTACCCAAATCAGAGGGTGTGCACACCTGGAAGATGCAGCCACTCTGGAAGGAGGATGGGAGAACTAAGGGAGGAGTCAGTTTCTGCTCCTTGGGGCAGGGTCTGAATCGTTGAGCTCTGTTTTACTCTACTTAGCAGATCTCTGTCCAGAAGGTGAACCTCAGACATGCTGTGACCTTAGGACCCATGCCCCAAGCACCAGGGGACCTGGGTGATATGAGATAGGCAGACACACCAGTGCAGGGGAGCATTCACAGACAGCTGTCACACAAGTCTTTCTGCACATGCTCTGGGATGCCATAGCTAAGGCACCAATGATTGCCAAGCTCTTGCTAACAATCACTCAGTAACCATTCTATTTTAAGTTCCTACGTGACTGAGGACATATTTTTGTGATACTGAAACTGGTTCCACAAATGCCACCTGTGATCTTTTCAAGGTGGAACAGAATTTCAAATAAATCAAGTTGATTTACCTAAAGACTGTGGTTTTTGTCATTCCACAGGCTGAAGTTTATCCCATGGTGAGCAGTTTCCATTTTTACTGCACTCAGACAGGTGCAAACAGAGCCACTGACCTGGGTGGCAGGGAAGCCAGGGCATGGCCTTGAGCCTCTGCTTGGAGTTCCAGGGACACTCACCCCGGCTCCTGTTCAGTATCCTTCCCTCCAGGGGGCAAAGGAATCCACTTGAAACTGCATAGTTAGAATTCTACCAAGATCCCATTAGCAGGAAGAAATTATTATATTCATAAAACTTAATCTTGTAACATCCCACAAGCTGTTAAATATTATGGGTTATCTTCTCTTGTCACAAAAGACAATGAAAACAATGTGGGTGTTTAGGAGAGCAATGATACACACTGAAAACTCCAAATGCCATCAAGACTTTATTTACTGCTCACCCATAATCCCAGCATTATAAAGACGATGAACAATGAAGGGAAGGGGAAAACGACACACAGAAACTGGAATCATAAAGCTCCATTCCCACACCAGTAAGCAGTTTGAAAAGAGTGCCCGTCAGGACCCATATGCTTTCTGCATGTGTAAGAATACTCTTACACAGGGGGTTTACTTCATAACCAAGATTCTTTTTCATTTAATTCAGTCATATTAGATTATAGGGCTGATTATGATCATATCCACAAATCAGTATTTTAACAGAGTTTCCATGGAAACACTATATGCCCCTGTTTTTTAACTTTTTGGACAAGGCTTTGCCTGTTTAACAACTTGAACAAGTTTGACGAGGACAACATGTTTTGTTTAAGTTACATTAACTGGGGCCAATATTTCCTAATTGCATTACCAGGAGAAACATTCACAGCATTACTTGTACCATGGAAAACCTCCCCTAGCCCAGCCCTCACTTTGCTTTAATCACCAGAGAACAGGAAACATACCAGGATTGCCTTGTCTTATCAGGTTTTAAATGTGTTAACTGGTTTTAAGTCTGTGAAATAATCTCCCTTATTAAATGACAAAGTCTTATTAAGAAGATTGGAGTTTATGGCTACATCCATTTCTTTCTTAAAATGCAAACGTACCTTTGGCTCCCTGCTAAAGGGGAGAACTCATTGTGCATAAAGATATATCCTTTTTTTACATATGGATTTCAAAAATAAATATTGTACTCCCTTAAGTCCTCTCACTCCCCCCAAAATGGTGGAAAATGTATCAAGCACAATATTATCAAGCACAGAATAAATGCAAAAGTGATATTCAGCAAGCATTCTTGTGTATCATTCTTTGCATAAAACCACTTTTTTGGATTCACACCCACACAACCAGAGAGGTTTACTTCCAACAGTCCACAATTTGGGACTGTTGGAAATAAAACTTTGCTTGTAGCAAAGTTCTTGAAAATACTGTACTTAAAAAAAAATGTGGTGGGTGGGGCTTTAGGGAGACAGAGTTCACCCTGAAAGCATATAAAACGTATGGTCTGAAGCTCTGTAAGATGTCTGAGTTTGAAACACTGGTGGAGCTTCATAAAACATCAGTGAGGAATAGTTCAATTTTACAGCATTAGGTACCGAGGCAGTAATTGGAGGAGGCAAACTGTATTTTAATACATCAAAGTATACTGCACAACAGGGAAGCTGAGTATATTTTTAAAAGTCAAGCACCCCCTATTCAGAATTACTTGATGCAGAAATTTTCCTTTCTGAAGGAGGATCAGTAGAAAAGTCTGTCTCCCAAGAGCTCCCCGTCTTACTTATTAAACTGTGATTGTATCTCAAAAGCTGGCTGATTTGTTTCTGGGCCAATGTCTTTTATTCAGGTGTGGAGTTGTGGATGGAGGCTGAAAACACGTGGTGACTGTGTGGTTCTTCTGTTTTTTTGTGTGTGTGTGTGTGTGCTTTTAAAAATCCTCACTTGAGGATATTTTTTCCAAAGGGAGAGGGAGAGACAGAGAAACACTAAAGTGAGAGAGACACACTGATTGGTTGCCTCCCACATGCCCCCAACCAGAGGTGGGAGCCTGCAACCTAGGTACCTGCCCTTAATCAGATTCGAACCTGGGACCTTTCAGCCCACAGGCCAAGGCTCTACCCAGTGAACTAAACTGGCTAGGGTCTGTGTGGTTCTTTCCTGCACAGAAGTCCGGCTGTCCTGTGGGATGGCCATCATCAGGTGGGCTCAGCCTGTCCACCTCCTGTCCTCTCTTTGAGCAGCTTATTATCTGCTGATACCTGAGTCCTGGCATCCTCTTCACGCTGAGAATTCTTCAGTGCAAAGGGGCTGCCATTCTATATGGATTCCTTCCAGGGCTTGCTGTCTTGAGCCAGGAGGTTCTAAAGCAAACTTGTCCAAGGGGCTTTGTTTGTGTGGCTGTCCAAACACTCACCTGGGCTGCAGGGCAGGAGCAGGGCCACAAAACTCCATGCTTCTCTTGCTACCGGCCCTGAGATCAAAGGGAGTTCCACCCTTCCTGCCCAACTAGGAGGAGAGGGTGGTCCTGGGGGCAGCTTCTGAACAGAGGAGCAGCCATGACAAATATGTCCCAGATCTGACTGATAGCGCGTTCCAGGGATGGACCAGATTAGTGCTAGCTCCATGCACAAAATGCCCGCTTCCCTCACCTCCACCCAGAAACCTTTCCACGTGTAGCACAGCAGCCAGGTGCCAGGTCCTCCTCTTCTCTAGGTGGTCCTTGGCATTGAGATGCACTGAGCACAAAGACCTAAGGTCAGCAGTTGCGTGGATAGGGGTGTTAAGGTCATTTCTATCGGGTCTGTTTGTCTGGGCTAGTCTCTTTTAGGCCCTTCCTTTGTTTTCCCCTGGGAAAAGGGGAAGAGGCTGGGAAGAATAAGATGAAATGAAAGAACATAGGAGTTAAAAGGCTTTGAGATCAGACAGATGCAGTGTCAAGTTCCTGTCCCATTACTTACAAACTGATCTCTGGTTAGTGACTCACTCTCATCTCAAATCAGGTCTGTTTGTTTTTTCTTCTGTAAGATGTAGGAAGTTATAGTGGTATCCACATTAATACACACCTGGACACTCACCTGGAATGGCGGAGGACTTCCTGATTGCCTCCGGGTAAGGCACCTGTGTCTGAGATTTTCTGAGTGTTTGAGATGTTTTGATTCACCTTGAGAATTTAGGGACTCTGTCAGTCAGTGCAATCTTATTTCTAGACAGAGAAACTAAACAGAACAAGCTGCTAATTCACAGTGCCAGGTCACCTCAATGTGACAGATGCATAGAAAAATTAATGGGGAGCTAGAACAAGCTGCTAATTCAGTGCCAGGTCACCCCAAATGTGACAGATGGGTGGAGAAATCAATGGGGAGCTAGTTCACAGTTTCCTCTTGGTCCTAGTTTGCCGTCCAACATTTATTACCCTTTCAGACACTTCCGGTTCTTAAGCCCATGACCATGCTCTGCTGGGGGAGTTTCAGGGAGACATTACATGAAGCTCAGGGCTAACTCACCCAATCAGCAAACCTTGGCAGTCATGGGAGCTCTGCCTGGCATGCCCAATTTTAGAAACAAGAGATGCCTGTGCCACCCTCTGGCTTTTCTGGAACCACATCTCTAGTGGGAGCCATGGGCATCCTGTGCAAATGCACTGGCCACAACTTAACCCCTTTCAACATGTCCTGCAATTTGTTTCTTGTTTTGGAAGACCATTGTTAGAAATAAAGAATTAATTTCTAACAGGAGGAAAACAACTGTCTTCATGAGGATAAGGAGAAATATCAAGTTTACATCAAGATGTAGATATTGAGGGGTGGAGGGGAGTGCTCAGTATAGTTTCCTAATGCATCATTCCAATTCGCCCAAGATGGTCCAGAATTCTCAAATAAATTTACAAATGAGGAGGATCTACTTTAGGAACATCAACTAGGATTATTCTAGCAGGAGGCCAGCAGTTGTCTGCTGTTGTCTGCCTGGCGCAACAGGCTGGAAAGGATTCTAAGGCTGTGTTTGGCTCCCTGGGGCTATTGGGTGGGGCCACTAGGCCCCCCACAAAGCAGGTAACTACAATACCCAAGCACTTATTTGCTACCCTTGGCTTGAGGGCTGTGGTATCCACACTAACACACACTTGAACACTCAACAGGGAACGCTCTGTCCTAGCAACAGAGCCTCTGAGCCCAGCAGGGCTGGCTCTTCCTGCAAGGCCATGGACCACTCACTGTGTGGGGAAGATAACTCCCTCCTGCCGCTCCCAGGCACATTCGGGGTAGACTCCCTTACAACTACAAACTGTAGGAAGAGCTCAGGATTTGATTCACATGTACTGAGATTTTATAATGCTTGCTACATTGCAATCCTCTCCACACCCTTATGGAGGGCAGCAAGATGCATGTCTCCAGTTATGGAGAGATGGTGGAACTGCCAAAGGACAGTATAATATTAATAATAGTTACAGTGGGAGGTGGATGGAGGCTCAACAACCGGCTTCCTCACCTCTTCTCCAGCATCTTCTCACCGAGCTCTCCTCGCCTTCCGTGTTAGCCACACTGGACTCCCTGTGACTCCCAGGGCACTGTGCCATCCCTCTGCCCTCTCAGCCTTACACATGCCATGTCTTTACCTAGATGGCCCTTGTCCCTCCTCTCCCTGCAGTAAATTCTTGCTCATCTTTCCATTGCAACCAGGTGATAACATCCACCGGATGGCTGGACAAGGTTCCCAAGTCAGATTCCCTGCCTATCTTCACTCATGGCACCAGGGGCCTCCTCTTCCCAGCCCTTCCACAGTTTGAGTTTTCCTTATTTGTGAGTGGCCACATCATAAATGTCTGTTTACTTGCTAGATTGTAGGGACATTTGGATTATAGTGCCCTCAAACACAGAGCTTAACAGTTAAGGAACATTTAGTAGGTGCCTTCTTAATAAAGAAACACACAGTGGGATCGCTAGTAGACTTTCAGAGGAGGCCAGATGAGATAGGGGTCTAGAATGGGAGTTCCTCTAATATACCATATCCTATATAATAAAAGAGTAATATGCAAATTAACCACTCAGTTACACCCACAAGCCATGCCCACAAGCCAATCAGGATGGCTACAGCCACACAGAGAGCAGGAGGGAGCTTGGGTTTCCCTGGCGATGGAGGAAGCCAAGCTTTCCACACACCCTGGCCAGCCAAGGCCTCCACTCCAGGCTACAAAGTTTCAATTGTAGAAGATAAATAAACCCCAGATACCAGGGCCTCCACTTGGGTCACCAGGGGGCATGGCCAGCCTGCAAAGCACCACAGGCCGCCCAGGCTGCCCCACACCACAAGGGTACACCCACCCTGATCTGGGACACCCTTCAGGGCAAACCAGCTGGCCCCACCATGCACCACCCCTCTATGCTATCTAATAAAAGAGTAATATGCAGATTGACCAACACTCCAACACACAAGATGGCTGTGGTCAAGATCCTGCCCTCATGTGGACACAAGATGGCCACCACAAGATGGCCAGCAGGGGAGGGTGGTTGGGAGGGATTAGGCGTGCAAGGGAGGGCAGTTGGGGGCAATCAAGCCTGCAGGAGAGGGCAGTTAGGGGTGACTAGGCTGGCAGAGGAGGGAAGTTGGGAGTGACCAGGCCTGCAGGGAAGGGCCATTAGGGGGGAACCCAGGACTGCAGAGGAGAGCAGTTGGGGGGTGGGGGACCAGGCCTTCAGGGGAGGGCAGTTAGGGGTGACCAGGCCTGCAGGGGAAGGCAGTTAGGGGAAAACAGGCTGACAGGGGAGCAGTTAGGGGGTGATCAAGCTGGCAGGTAGAAGTGGTTAGGGGCAATCAGGGAGGGAGGCAGGCGAGCAATTGGGAGCCAGGAGTCCTGGGTTGTGAGAGGGATGTCTGATCCCGTTAGGATCAGGCCTAAACAAATGGGCAGTCGGACATCCCTCGAGGGGTCCCAGATTGGAGAGGGTGCAGGCTAGGCTGAGGGACAAACATCCCCGTGCACAAATTTTGTGCACCAGGCCTCTAGTTTTTATATAAGGGTGTTTCCACCTTCAGTACATTTAAAACACCAACACCAGCACTCACATTACCCATTCTTGGAGATGCCTTGGTAGATCTAACCATCCTGGCTCCTGATCACACAGCAGCAGCGCACAGCTGCCTTCCCAAATGTCTTCGTGGGAAGCTCATAAGAGTCATGGATCAGAACTTATAAACATCAGCTGTGGCCGTGGAGATCCATGCACTGAGTTTATTTTCTCCTCGGCTCTCATTAGAATCACAAATGAAATGTTGACAACACATGAAGGAGGCTGCTTGTTGAACACAAATATTTCCACTCCTATCAACCTCGAAACCCTGATAGTCATGCTTCATGATGAAAGCTAAACAGCCCTGGGGAGATGACTACATGCTTTCTCTAATTAGGTGAGAATGGGGAAAGGGCCTCCTACCAGGGAGGGACTGCCAGGGAAAGATCTGTAGGTAAACCTTTAAAAAGAATAGTACAAGCACACAGAAGGCAACCCAAGATGGGATTCTTGGGTTAAATGAAAGGATGAGACTGTTCCCAATTGCACCAAAATGGGATGCTGCCCTTCTAAACTGGGGTGGAGGCTGCATGAAAGTCAACCAATGCAAGGCTTTTATTTTGCTAACAAAAGTCCCTCATGAAGGTTCAGTCACATGACACCAAAGGCAAACTTTCTTTTGTTTGTGGAACTGTTTTGATGACAAGCAGAGATATGTAGAGCACAAATTCACTTAGATTGCAGCTGATGCTAGGAAAATACACATTCCCATGCATGTTTTATAATCCAAAAACCTGGTGAACTCTGTTACAAAAGCAAAATGCTTCTTTGCATTTAACTAGCTTGTTTTTCTTCCAAACAGATCAGTGCAAATCGATACAGCCTAAGTGCCTAGTTGATATATGTCATATAGACACAATAATAGAGAATAGACCAGCTAATGTATATTGCAATGTGCAGGGGCATTTTTTTTTTTTTGCTAAGGTTCTTGCATAAAAATATTTTTTAATATATTTTATTGATTTTTTTACAGAGAGGAAGAGAGAGAGATAGAAAATCAGAAACATTAATGAGAGAGAGACATCTATCAGCCGCCTCCTGCACGCCCCCTACTGGAGTTGTGCCCGCAAGCAAGGTACATGACCCGAACTGGAATCGAACCTGGGACCTTTCAGTCCGCAGGCCGACGCTCTATCCACTGCGCCAAACCAGTCTTGGCACATAAAAATATTTTTTAACCCTCCCTACAAATTTGACCTTTTTGCCAGGGTTCCTTTGTATAGATGATTAATTGAAGAGCAGAGGGGTTAAGTAACTTATTCAAGGTCACAGCCAGTAAAAATTGGATGCAGCATTGAACCTAGATGGTTTCACTTCATATTCCATGCTTTCATATAAGGGATACTGTTCTAACATGAAACAGTGGGTCAGATGAAGGCTGGAATAACAAAAAAGGATTCCTAAAGTTCAGGTTTGGTACTTGGTGGGTCAGAATGTAAGTCCTTCTTGAAATAATTGTGTTGTCCAGAACATTTTTAAGCTAGGCATATCAAAGAGCTAACATAGAGCAAATTTTAAAGAGAAAAAGGCAAAACCCAGATCTATTATTGCACCACAATATACATCACATCCACTAAGTTATAATTTGAAAATATGAAAAACACATTGTCATTTATTTCAGAAACTGAACTATCATGTTATAATAAAAGTACAAAAGCAAATAAAGATTCACCAAGAAGAATTGCACAAAACATTCATTTTATGTATAACATGAGTAAACAATCAAACATGAATTTGATTCCAATTTATATTTTAGGGCAGGGACAAAAGTAGTCAATCAAAAGATCTAAGTAAAACAAGTCAGTGTGAGGCCTTGGCCAGGCTTCCTAAGCTGCCATGTTTCTTGATCCTTTTGTTTCTTTCATTAGCTTAATATCAACCAGCATCTGTCTATGTTTATTTCACCAGCTGTATGAGCTCACTAATTACCTTTAATCATACTTATCTGAATGCATCTTTATCTTCACATGCATCCTGTATGCACACAAGCTAAGTGCTGGAAGGCTGAGGTTGGGGAGAACTTGGAATAGGAAGTCTGTACTTCCTCTAACCTGAACCAAAATAACCAAAAAATCAAAAACAAAAAACAAACAACCAAAAAACAAACAAACAAACAAACAAAAAAACCCCACAAATCTGCCTCTAGGTCTGCCTCTGCTACCAGCCAAAAGACTTCTGAGACTTAGTTCCAGAGAGGTGTACAGTGTCAGTATGCAACAAAGTTATAAGCAATCTTTCAGGTTCAAGGTGATGAGATCATCATCATAGAATTATACAATAAATATGAATTGCTAAATAGCACTCTAAAAACTGGTAAGTTCTCTGAAGACCAAGAACCAGCATGCTATGTCTTTACTAGTTCCCAAAGCACCACGCTCAGCCTTGGGCTCCATGGACCAAGTATATATTTTGGCCACTGTCTTCCTTGATTTTAAGGAGGTTGAAAGCACCCATTTCGTAACTCCTACTCCACTAATTTTATTTTAAATCCACTGCTCTACTAATTTTATCAGACACCTTGAGGCCAGATAAAGAGAGTTTAAACTCTACAGATAGTCATGTAAAATAAATTTAATGACCACAGATAGCTCTTGAACTTGAATTTTTACCTTAGCAACACAGCTAGAAAGAATAGAGAGATACACATAACCTTCCCATCTTCTCTCTAGAGACTTGATTCTCCTCTGAACTTCTCAAAAGAAAATGGTATTCTTCTCAGTTAGCTAGAGTTTCTGGATAATTAAATTTGCATCTTACTGTCAAAAACAATGTATGTATATAAAAAGAAGACCTCAAGACATAAAATATATAAACATAAAATATAAGTTCCCTGAATATTGTACCTAACATGGATACTCACAATCCATGTGTTTGTAATAAATATGCTGGAGACTTTGGGTAAGTTACTTAAATTTTTTGTGTCTCAGTTTTGTCATTCATTCATTCAGCATTTGTTTTATGAACCTACTACAATGGGAAGAAACATAAGAAATCATTGTAAGTTTTGAGCCTACTGAGCTGCTGTTACCTTTAAGTTAGGTAACACTAATAAAATGTGGAGGCAGAGACTGCTAATGCTTTGCAACAAGTATGACTCCTCTTCTTCCAAGGCACACAGCTAGACTACATTTCCCAGACTCTCTAGCTGTTAGATATGGTCACGTGATTTCATTTTGGTCAATGAAATATAAGCAAAAGTAATAAGTACCATTACTAGGATTGGCCCCAACAGCCAGCTGATGGAGAAAAATCTGAGAACTAAGAGGAAGACATAGTGACAAGATGGAAAGAGTCTGGGTCCATGAATGATTGCATGGAGTCTGGCCCCTGTCCATCTGAAGTACACTGTGTTAAGGGCAATGAATAAACTTGTTGTTAAGTTACGCCACTGATATTTGGGGTTTGTTACAGCAGTTACATTACTTTAATCCCCACTGCAAGCACTAAATCAATGACATGTTTATGTTTTAAGATAAATTCTTGCCGAGACTGGTTTGGCTCAGTGGATAGAGCGTCGGCCTGCAGACTGAAAGGTCCCAGGTTCGATTCCGGTCGGGGCATGTACCTTGCTTGCAGGCACAACTCCAGTAGGGGGCGTGCAGGAGGCGGCTGATCGATGTCTCTCTCTCATTGATGTTACTGACTTTCTATCCCTTTCCCTTACTCTCTGTAAAAAATCAATAAAAATATTAAAAAAAAAGATAAATTCTTAGTTCTCTTGCTATATGTTTTATAAGACCAAAGAGAGAAGGAGGGAGGGAGAAAAAAAGGGAGAGACAGAGAGAGGAAAGAAGGAAGAGCTCTTCTTGTAAATAGTTCTTTATAAATTTTATACCTGGTGCCATTTGATTATCCACAATTCCTAGGGAAATATTTTCCAAATTCCCTGTTTTCTCCACAACCAAATAATATTTATGTGTGAATTTGTGGTGCCAGGGCTTCCTTTCTACTATCCCAGTCTGCAGCTGTCCCTCAGCTTGACAACCTCCCTTGCATCAGATCCTCACAGCACCTGCTTTAGATGGGGGCCCAGTGACAGGGATGGGGGAAGCACTTTGCTATGATTTCACCAAAGCAGATGACAGCACTGGATGACATGTTTGTGGCACTATATGGTCTGCTCGAGGCCGAGGTCACTGGGCAGAGAAAGATACACCATCAAGCTCTGGGTATGCTCTACTTACAATATAGCTCAGCAAAGCGATCTCAAATATTCTAGTAAACAAAATGTACCTTTACTTGCTACTTAACAAAAGTGAGCTTTTCTTTTTTATGCTTTTAAGATTATGGGTGTAATACATGTTTGTTGTAGTAAGTTGAATATGGAGAGGTAGAAAGAACATTTAACTTTTCCTTTCTTCTTCTAAATTATCCCTGCCTTCTGGGTAATCAGGGTATTTCATCTTTAGACAAACCAGTGCACATTTTTTTAGGGTTAACCCCTCCACTTTGACATTTTTTCCCCCAACATAAATGGGATTATACAATATGCATTGACATTCAAATTGCTTTATTTAACCTAACAATTTATTATGAGTATGCTCCCAGGTGAGTATATTTAATTTCAATATATTCTTTGAAAATAACTGAATAACATTACCTGAGAGAAAAAACTCTTTGCTGAATTTCAAGATATAAACAATTTTAAGAGTTAATAATTGTTGCTTGTGTGTGTGTGTGTGTGTGTGTGTGTGTGTGTGAAGTGAAATGTTAAATAGACCAATTTATAGTAGGAAACATTCTGACTTAACATGAGCAAAAGTGTACAGGAAATATATGTCTATATATTATACACATATTGGAAATATACAGAAGCTAAGAAATTGTTGCAATCTTGGTGTCATGGTAACCACCATCTCTGAGGATATATCTGAAGCAAGTTTCTGTGTAAGAAACAGAGTTCTTAACTAAGTCTTGGTACCAGGAGCACCTCACCCCTCACAGTGGCATCTTCCCCTCTGGGGAATGGCTTGGCCTGGACTGACATTTGGCATCTCTCCTACTTTTTTGCATGCAGGGTTGACTTGATACTTCTGGGTCCTGGCTGATGGAGGAAAGGAAGGAGGGGAGGAGAGAGAGAGAAAAGATGCTGCAGGCATTAACATGCAACCCTCCCTTTGTTCTCTGGGCTGAGGTCAGATGGAATTAATCACTCAGCTTCTGCATGCAAAGTCCTTCTCTGTCCAAGTGTGCACTGCCCACTTCAAAATCAACAGAGTCAGCAGGAGCAAAAGAGAACCAAAAGACCCCTTTGAGCATTAAGTCACTGCTCCAAGGAACCTGTAGCTGTGGGGGTTCTCTGCGTATTCTCAGGGTATTCACATTTTATGTGGGAGCAGCCAGTCTAGAGTTCCAAGAATACAACCTGCTACTAGAAATTGTCATTTTTGATCATCTGCTGCATAGGTCTCTTCCAGACCTAAGTGCATGACCTAAGCTGTGCATTTAATATATATTGCTCCATCCTTCCTGGATCTATTATTATTATTATTATTATTATTATTATTATTATTGATTTCAGAGAGTAAGGGAGAGGGGTGAGAGAGATAGAAACATCAATGATGAGAGAGAATTATTGATTGGCTGCCTCTTCTACGCCTCTTACTGGGAATTGAGCCTTCAACCCAGGCATCTGGGTTGACTGGAATCAAACCTAAGACCCTTCAGTACGACGCTCTATCCATTGAACCAAAACAGTTAGGGCCTTCCTGGATCCTTTGAAAAAGGTATTATCTGTATGCAGCAGATGAGAAAGCCGAGGCTCAGAGAGATTCTGTGGTTTGTCTAAGACCACACGGTTTTAGGGTATAAGCAGCATGGAAGTGTGCTTCCTCATTTAGCCACCAGCCTGGCATTAACTGCAGGTGTTTCCAGATGTCTAAAGTTTCCCTGCAGGTGCCTTGGCCTCCTGCATCAGCTGTACCATCCATGTATTCATCTTTCAAGATGTGGACTCAAGTTGGGCCCTGCACAACAAACACTGTCTGTTTGTTTAAACTCCCTCAAATCTATAAATGCAGGGCCTTTCAAGTTCACTCAGGCATTCTGACCATAATGAAAAACTTTTATACATAACAGAATGCTAAAGATCATCCTACTCAGACCCTCATTCTATAGATGAGGAGACAGGGAGACACATCCAGCTGGTGGTAGAAGTTGGGGTGGGTGACAGGTGATGATGGTGAAGCAGTGACAGCAGGGGCTACATAAAGTACTAGAGCAGTTCACAAATCATGGCCTGTGGGGTGACCAAGACCACCACCTGACTTGGTAAATATGGTTTTATGGGAACACAGACATGCCCTTTTTTATGGATTGTCTATCTTTGGCTTCTCCCTATTTCAGAGTGGAGTAGTTGCCACAAAGACAGTAATGTGCTCTAAATATTTAAGGTCTAAATATTTATTATTTGTCCCTTTCAAAATATGTTTGCTAATGTTTGCTAACCCTTCGAAAAGACAGCAAAACACGGGCTGATTTGAGTTATTAGTAATTTTCTAGTTCTTAGAGTGATTGTTAGGTTCATAGGTGTTTGTTATGTTGTGATGAATTAATGACCGAAGGCTATATATGGACCATCGATAGTCATGTATCACCAAGGAATTATGATTATCAAATTCTCTGCCCCTGAAAATAGACCAGATGGTGGGAAAGAAGGGAGGAAGGATGGGGGGCTATTTATCCCATATTAAGATTTTAATGGCTCCTTGTCACCTATGTTTGACTTTCCCCCATTGTATGTCCCATGCTCCAAGGTGTAGGAGAACAAAAGATGGCAGATGAGTAAAGCAGGGTTTTCAGAAAGGGCACGGTGAGCACGTTGGATTCTCTGAGACAAGAAGGGGATTGACTGAAGATGAGGCTAAGGACAGTCACAGTCCAATTTTTCCACTTCACAAGGGGCCTCTTTCCCTGGGTACCACAGGAGTGACCCGAAAGGGCAGGACTCTGGGTCTATTGTCAGGACCTCACTCTATCTGTCAAGTCAAGGTTGGCCTTTGAAAGGCAGCAGCATGACAGTCCTGGCAGACATTCTCTTGGATAATTGTGAACATGTATGAAGGCACTCTGGGCCATGACACATATTGCTTTATTTAACTCTGAAACAATCTTGTGAAACGAGGACCACTGCTCTCCCCATGTTACATATGAGGCTACAGGGCTCCTGGTGCACAAGCCAGAGACATAGAGCTGATGAATGATGAAACCAAATTTAAATCCAGACTCATCTGACTCCAACTCCCACACTCTGCAGCCCCTTGACACCGGCTGAGGCCAGGGAGTCCATGCCACCTCAAGAAAAGCACGTTTTCACTATTCCAACTAGTCACCATGCCTCATAGAGCATTTCAGCATGTTGAAGGGCAGGTTGGGCCATCCCCACCCCAGCAAATGTCAGGGGATTTGCACATTCAAAGAAATGTTCCGGTCCCCGGTAGGAAAGTTCCCAACAGCTTCCATTACACCACAGTCACAGTTCATTGACCCCCCCTGAAGTACACAGGGGCAATTTTATTGTTTTATAGGTGAAAAATCGGAGAAATGTTGAAAGATTGAGAAGTATCTTTTCACGTGAACCAAAAGGTCAATTGAATGGGGGTGGAGGGGATAGGAAGGGGAAGGTGGGAAGCAGGCAGAGAAGCAGCTGAGAAGTATTTGTGGCACCAGGGAGAATAGACTGTGATGTGCACAAAAGGAAACCGTGGCTATGAATTTCAGAGCATCAAGGCCCTGTCAACACAGCTAATCCCCACGGATGTTGGCTGAATAAGCCTCCGATGACCAAACAAGTGCACTGTGGAAACCGTGTCAGCCTCCAGCAGGCCAATTTGTCCTCATATTACACACTCTGCTGGCTCCGTTGCCAGACCCCCAGCTCGAGGATCGACGGTGAGCATCCCCCAACCCGCCAAGGGTTGACACAGCACAGTTACTAAGTCAACAGAATTCAGAAACCACGAGCGGATTAAGCAGGCGGTTTTATTTTGGTGCCCTGGACTTCAAGCAGATTAACTAATCAAAAAGCTCGAGCCATCGGGGTCATGTTTGAATGCTACAGCTGTTCGCCGAGTTGACAAATGTTCTTTCTGTGGCTTGTCATCTGAATGGGACAGGCAGGGATGATCCTGGGGAGGTCGACACTTTCAGAAAGAAGAGGGGCACAGTCAAAAGACCCTGTAATGGAAAACAATCCCAGCCAGATGGAGACAGGCAGAGGACTGCTTGAATAAGGATCTCCTGAAAGCCACAACTGTCTCTGCATTGAAGAAAGCACAAGCAGACAGCAGGAAAAGCGAATGAAAAGCTGGACTGGGAGTTGACCATGCTCTCAGCATGTTGATCTGCTAATTAATAGAAGGGCTGCAGGTTCAACAAGGACGCCTGTAGTCATGAAAGGTGAGCCACACTGTGTCCATCCCCTCACCCTTTAGAGAAGTCCCCAAGGGAGGAATGCGATCCCCTCCAAAAGGCATCTGTGGGAAACCTAGTTTCACGTTGTCTGTCTCTAAAGACCGAACAGAGTAAACTAATGTCTCTGAGGGAGAATGTATGTGTGCCACGTTGAGTCAGAGGCAGGCATGGGGAGGAATGTGCCTAGCTATGATCAGACACGCAGTTGCCATGTCATTGGCCATTTCATATAAAACACCATGCTTAAAGCTGGAGTCCATAGGTCATCCTTTTGGAGGAGGGTGGAGTGGGACAAAAGAATGAACTAACTGGCTGCAATCTTGGAAAGATAAGCCTTTCATTAATAGATTAGTGAATTCTGGGGAAAACCTGTTCTCTTGCTGAAAATTTGGTTTTCTACAACCAATTAATGCCTGAGACCCACAGCTAAAGTGCAGATTGTTAACTAATCTCGGATGGAAAGATGTTTGTCTTTGAAAAGAATCATTTAGAATATTTGCAAAATTTAGAAAGGAAGACTAGGATTTTGCTCTTTTCTATTTTGGAGGAGGGAAGGGGCTGTGATGTCCTGCATCCCCTGAGCTCAACTACACTGAGCAGAACCTCCCCAGACACCTTTTGTTTGCCCCAGAACACTGCTCACACCCGGAGAGAATTCAAGGGACAGGCTGCAGCACATTTGACAGCCAGGCTTTATTTTCCATAGTTAAGGAAATAAATAAACAAACAAACCTCTTTCAAGATCATTTTTTATGAGTAGGTAATTATTTTGAGTTTTCAATATTATTGTGTGGCCTTGTGAATTCCTGTACCAATTGAACAAAATGTCCTTGACAGATATTTACCCTATTTCAAAATTCAAATCTCAGCAGAAAAGAAGGGATGATACAGCTACTCTGGAGAAGAATCTAGCAGTATTTAAAAAACTCCCATCCTCTGAACCTTCCAGTTGATTGCAGAGACCCTCTTCCATATTTCTTCAGGGCTACATTCCTCACAACCAGGGAGCTCTGTGCATAAATGCTCTTTGCAGTATCATTTCTAAGGAGGGAAGGCCTCAATGACTCAAATGCTCATCAGTAAGGGAGGAGCTAAATGGTAAATGACATGGTCCCACCATGGAATATTGTAGAGCAGTTAAAAGAAATGAATTAATGCTCTGTGTATCCATATGAATAGATAAGTTTTGAGTGACTAGAGTAAAATGCAGAATGAAACATGCTGCTGATTATATTTATGTAGATTATTATAAACCACTATAAAAAACAGTATTATGCATGTGCTTGTTCGTGTGTGTGTGTGTGTGTGTGTGTGTGTGTGTGTAAAAGTATTTGACAGGCAGCAAAACATAGCAGGTAAGAACACTGACAGGCTCTGGAAGCAGACTGCTTGCGTTCAAATCATGACTCCACTACTTATATGTGTGACCTTGGGCAGTGATTCGAAACTCTTCTTGAAGCTATTGTCTGTGCCTCAGGTGCCTCACCTTCAAAATGGGAATAATAGTAGAACAAGATTAAGAAGAATAATAAGAATATATATATATATTCTGGCTGGGTGGGGTCCAGTTGATTGGGGCCAATTGGGGCCGGGCTGGCTGGTGGGAGGGGCTGTGGAAGATTAGGGTATGGGGGTGATCGGGGTCGCAGTTCGAGTCAAACAACCCATCATTTTGGTTGCTCTAGCATTATGGTCACTTGTCTTCTATATATGTAGATACTAGGGCTATTATTTATATATAT
>JAAGEH010000020.1:17277915-17291546 GCA_011751065.1 Lasiurus cinereus
TTGGCCGTGGGCTTCTACTTATATATATCTCTCTGTATATATTACTTTAGAGAGGAAAGGAGAGGGAGAGAAAAATAGAAACATCAATAATGGTAGAGAATCATTGATCAGCTGCCTCCTGCACACCTGCTACTGGAAATCAAATCATAACCTCCTGGTTCCTAGGTCACCACTCGATCACCAGCCAGTCTGTAAGAACATGTTAGAGCAGTCCTATCCAGTGTTCTACCACTGGCACCATGTAGCTAGTTACATTTAGATTAATTAAAATTAAATGCAAATAAGAATTCAGTTCTTGGGCTACCATTGTCACCTTTCAGAGCTCAGTAGTCACAATGTGGCTACCATACTGGACAGCAGCTTTAGGGTGTTTCCATCCCCACAGAAAGTTCTCACGGCTCGCACTGATGGGGCACACCTTTTTTTAGAAATGTGACTACCTGAACTCCCTATCACCTGTCACACTCTGGCCCTGGTGATTTTGCTGTTCCCTACCAGGGCACGTGCCTCAGAAAGATGTTTTTACCTTTCTATTCAACATCCTAAAGTCTCCCATGTTCTGATTTTTGAGCCGCTGAGAAAGTGTCTTTTCCAAGGCTTCTGACAATGTTAACACAGAAGGTGCAGAAGGTATTGGCACTGAGGATGCACCAAGTCTATGAAAAGGGATGCAAGGTGTAAGCTAGCTTAGATTCGCATTGCCTGTGTTCCACAGGGGAGGAAATGATGGCACTACTGACAAGCTGGTTCCTATCCCAGTTCATTTCTGTTTGTCCTAGGTGAGCTGCTCTTACTCTCGAGTGTGGTTTTCCTGCTCCCAGTGGCTTGTAGCTGCCCTCAGGAGTGCCATTGTCAAGCGTCCTTGAATTCTGTAGACTGCAGCCGCAAGGGTCTGGCTGAAATCCCTCCAGATTTGCCTCCTCAGACTTTAACGCTGCATTTACAAGATAACCAGATACATCAGCTTTCTGCTTTGGCATTTAGGTCAGTGCCACAGCTCACGACCTTGAACCTGGGCAACAATTCGCTTTCCATTCTGGCCCCCGGAGCTTTCCATGGACTTCAGCACTTACGGGTCTTAAACCTGACCCAGAACTCCCTACATTCCTTGGAAAGCAGACTTTTCCATTCCCTCCCTCAGCTGAGGGAGCTTGATGTGTCATCCAACAACATCAGCCACCTTCCAACCTCCTTGGGTGAGTGCTGGGAGAACCTAACCTTGTTTGCGGTCCAACAAAACCAGCTTCAGCAGCTGGATCGGGTGCTCCTAGAATCCATGTCCAGCATGAAGCTTCTCTTTCTCAAGGACAACCTCTGGAAATGCAATTGCCACTTGCTGGGTCTCAAACTCTGGCTGGAGAAATTTATCTATAAAGGTGAGTAACGTCTGTTTGGAAAGCCTATCTGTGTGTTACTCGCCTGGGATAAACCTGATCTGTTCTCTGTATTAGAGAGGACCTTGAGGGGTGCTTGAGGGGCTGGAAGCTTTGTCCTCATTAATGTTATGTCACAGTATGGCAGAGACATGAGTCATTAAAAGATATTTATATTCAGGTTCATAAAGTCATTTCACAAATCCAGTTCATGGAGATAACTTTTCTTTTTTAAGTGACAACAGCATTAAATTATTTATCAGGAAACTGTGGGCCCTTAAAAAGGAGAAAAATGTGGTCTCCATCTGAATAACTGCTGAACTCCAAGCTGAAATCAAATTCAATTTTCCAATGTGACCCACCTGTGGCTTGGTATCTGTCCCTGGGACGTTCCCTTCTGTGTCTGCCTCCACCTACTGACAGCTACACATCCTTCCTGAGGGGATCCCTCTGCATTAGCAAATACCAGCTACTGCAGTTGGGTGTAACAGGGCCCCCTCTCTAAAGTGACTATTTCTTTAACCAGATGTCTAAAAATCAAAGCAAGAGATCCTAGAATATTTAAAGACTAGAGGCCCGATGCACAAAATTCATGCATGGGGGATGTGTGTCCCACAGCTCAGCCTGCACTCTCTCCAATCTGGGACCCCTTGAGGGATGTCCAACTGCCAATTTAGGCCAGATCCTGGTGGTATTAGAAAGTGGGAATTTTTGAGCATGCCCCATTCCGGAGAGGCTGTGGACTATCCCCTAGATAGAGTTGTCAATACTGACATCAGGCCAGGCTTGAGATACAGTCTCATGGACCCTTCCCAGAATGTAGGCCTTCTTTCATAGAATACTATCAGTTTTCTGAAGAATAAGATGACCCTGTAAATAACATCAATGGCATGATCCTGACTTTGCTTGGAAAAAACCTGTTTTGTCTTGGATTGCTTGTAAAAAACAGGATGTGGTAAATGTGCTTAAAAGTGGTTCTACACAAAGGGTTGCTGCTGCTCTCTGGACTCCTGATGTAGAAAAAGACAGAGCAGTTGCTGGCTGGCTGGCTGGCTGGCCAGCTGGCTAATAAAGGCTCCCTAAATTTTAATTTGGTCTGGACTCCAGTGCTTGTTCATTTGCATTTGCTCCAAAACAGTGGGATCGGGCCTAAACAGACAGTCCAACATCCCTCCCACAATCCAGAACTGCTGGCTATCAATCACTCGCCTACCTGCCTGCTTGCCCCCAACTGCCCTCTTCTGCAGACTTGGCCCCCCCCCAACTGCCCTCTCCGGCAGGCCTGATCACCCACAACTGCCCTCCTCTGCTAGCCATCTTGTAGCAGCCATCTTGTGTCCACATGGGGTTGTCCATCTTGTGTGTTGGAGTGATGGTCAATTTGTATATTATCTCTTTTTTATATAGGATTATATAGGATGAGGGGATTTGGAAATCCCCCAGCATCAGCAAGCAACAGCCCAAGGACCAAATCCAGTCCACCCCCATTTTGGTAAAGAAAAACTTAGAACACACCCATGCCCATTTGTTTTGCACTCTAAGGGTAAACTTGAATAGTTTTGACAGGATATATACAGCAAAGCTTACCATATTTGCTATTGGCTCTTTATAGAAAAGTTTGTCAATACTAGCTTGTAACCAATGGGAAACAGGCCCAGAGAGGCTCAGCAACTTGCCCAAGATGACAGATTGGAATCTCAGAAGAGAATAGAGTGAATGGTGTTGAGTCTTGGCCCTAGGTCCTCCCTCTACATCCCAATGATTCATTTATTCTTCCCTATATTTGGGTGTCTCTTATATGCCTGGCACTTTTCTAGGCATCAAGAAAAGGCAATTGAACAAGAAAACCCTTATCATCAGATACGGTCTAGTGGTAGGAACAGATGGTAAATAAGATAACAAATATCCATGTTCAGAAAGCAGTTAGTTAGGGAAACTGAGGCAGGGGAAGGGGAGGGAGGGATGGGATGGGGGGTCCACTTTAGATAAGAAGGCCAGGGAAGGCCTCTTCAAGGAGGAGACATGGGCCAGCAGAACACAAGCCATGAGCTAAGTGGAGGTGAGGAAGACATGGGCCAGCAGGAGGCACAAGCCATGAGCTAAATGGAGGTGAGGAAGCAGTGCAGAGGGCCTGACAGGGAGTGAGTGTGGTTTGACTAAGTTCAAAAGAGTGCCTGGAGCAGAGGAAGGGAGTGAGAGAGATAACAGAGATAAGATAACACAAGTACCCTGGGCCCCATCACATAGGAACCAAAAGAGCAGGCAGGGTGGTGGTGGTTGGGGGGACTTTGGATTTTATTTTAGGCGAGATAAAAATCTCCTGAATTTTACTTGGAGAAACAAAGTGATCTGATTACAATTTAAAAGGTCACTCTGTGGACTCCAAGGAGACCTGATCAAAGGCTACCTAAGAAGAAGCAGGGTAATGAGGGAGAAGTAATTGGTCATCCAGGGAAGAGGTGAAGGTGGCCCAGACCAGGCTGGTGAGAAGTAATCAATATTGGGATATATTTGAAATACTGAACTGATAGAAATTGCTAACAGATTGGACTGGAAGATAAAGGAGAGTAATCTTTGGAAGAAATTTGATTTAAATCTTGAGTCTGACCCTCATTTAACTGTGCATTTCTAAGAAAATTATTTGACCATTCTGTGCTCTGCCTGCTCATCTGGAAAGTGGGAGGGGGAAATAATAAAATTCACCCCATAAGGCCATTAGAAAACACAAATATTTATATTATGATTAATTAACAGTAGCAAAATTACAGTTATGAAGTAGCAACGAAAATAATTTTATGTTTGGGGGTCACCACAATATGAGGAACTATATTAAAGGGTCACAGCATTAGAAAGGACTGCTGGCTATCAATCACTCGCCTACCTGCCTGCTTGCCCCTAACTGCCCTCTTCTGCAGACTTGCCCCCCCCCCCCAACTGCCCTCTCCTGCAGGCCTGATCACCCACAACTGCCCTCCTCTGCTAGCCATCTTGTAGCAGCCATCTTGTATCCACATGGGGTTGTCCTGCAGGAATAACCAGATAAAGGATGAGGATAGTTGATAAGGGGCAGACTAGGGAATGGGGAAGGAGGAAGTGGGTGAATGTATATGAAAGAAAATAAATAACACCTCAGTTGGGGGGAGATCAAGTCTGAGATGCACGTTTCATGTCCAGAGAAGCTATTGCATTGGTGGATGTACATTTGAGCCTCTCGGATATAGGGAGACAGCAGAGCTACGGATGTGAATTAGGGAGTCAGCAGAGTTGGATGGTGTAGCAGCTTAGAGCACAGAAGGAAGCAGGTTAGAGTTCACCCTGAGTTCAAGTACATAATGTCGAGTTGAGAATCCCTCCCAACAATGTAGAAGCAAACAGCTTATCACTAAGAGTTGACCTACTACAGGGACTATATATGGTGGTAAAAATCTAAAAATCTTTCTTACATCTAGAGGAGAAATGGCTTCAGCTACTGTGTTTTAGACTAAATGGTAAACATGAGCCAAACCTCCATAAAAAGATAGTTTTTATGAAAGAATATTTCTTAACAAAGAAAGAAGATACTTCCTACGTTCAGAACACTAAAAGGAGCATAGGAGAGTGTGAAGCTCTGCCACAAACTTGCTGGTGATCATTGGACAGCCGCGCCCATCATCAGCTCTCAGGGTTACCAGGTGGAAACTGACAGTGTTGAGACAGGAGCTCCTGAAACCTATTCTGGTCCTTTGATTCTGTGACTCAGTTCAACGACCCCTCATGGCAGAGCTGCCTGGCACAGACAATAGCCCTTCTGTAGAAGGTGAAATGGATTTGGGGGTCACAAGATCTGGGGGACCCAAAATAACTAGCAAACTGCCCCTCCCTCCAAATAGATGCTAGATGTAGAAGACAATCTATTGACTTATTGAATAAAGGTAAAACGAAGGGCTAGGTACACTGGTCAAGATCTCCTTTACAAAAAAAGTATAAATAGATAGAAACCCTAGCAGTGTTAGTCAGGACAGGTTGTTTTATTGACAACCATCTCAGTGATGCACACAATAGAAGGCACTCCTGTCAGAGTCCAAGGGAGTTGGGGGAGAGGCTTGGTGCAGTCCTTCAGGGACTTAAGCCCCTTCCAACTTTCTACATTGCCAACTTGACCACATGGCCACTAAGGTTAACACCAAATGGGAACAAAGTGCTTGGAGGATTAAGCAGGGGTTTTGGGGCCTAGAAATGACATTTGCTGGTTCCAGTGGCCAGAATTCAGTCACACAGCCCCAACCTGACCAAAGAGGGTGGGGGAAACTTCATCTTCCTGTGGGCCCCAGCCAAAATGCATGCTGTGATGAATACTTAATAATGTCTTCCCCACAAAAACATGTACATAGATTTTTGTCATTAGTATTCCTCCCTCTCCATTCATAAGTAACAAATCACTTTTATGCTAATAGTTGTCTGTATTAAACATTTATTCAGGGCTAGGTATTGTGCTAAATACTTGATATATGTTGTCCAACTTGATATATGGGAATCCTTATGGGGTGAATTTTATTATTTCCCCCTCCCACTTTCCAGATGAGCAGGCAGAGCACAGAATGGTCAAATAATTTTCTTAGAAATGCACAGTTAAATGAGGGTCAGACTCAAGATTTAAATCAAATTTTTTCCAAAACAGTGATTAAGAGCTACCAGTGGCCAGATGGGGAATAATGAATACTTGGAAAGCTTGAGCTTCTTGCCTTGTCAGCTTCCATGAGTCTAGTGGTTCTCAACCTTTCTAATGCTGTGACCCTTTAATACAGTTCCTCATATTGTGGTGACCCCCAAACATAAAATTATTTTCGTTGCTACTTCATAACTGTAATTTTGCTACTGTTAATTAATCATAATATAAATATTTGTGTTTTCTAATGGTCTTAGGCTCCACAGCAGCGATCCAAAGGTTGAGAACTGCTAGAAGACTCTAGAGGGTGTAGGACCTTCAAGCTGTCAGAAGACATGCCTCCTGAGTGGAAGGCTGGGACATGAATCTTGGCTGAGGACCCAGGTGCACAGGAGGCCATGGAGCTCTTGGTGGCCAAAACCCCTGCCTTCCAGCCATGTCCTGGGCTCTAGTGTGTGTATTTCCTCGCCCCTGGATCCTAAGGCCATGCCCCACATCTGATATTGAGCAGTAGGAAGCCTGGAACTGGGGAAAGACCAGTGCTTAAGCCTGGAGTGATTGAGTAAGCCATCCTGGTCTCGGAGAAGCCAGCTGCTGGGCTGCTGGTCCCAAGGCAGGCGGGCCTTTGTCCCCTGGTGGAAGTCTCAGTGCTCTTTGGTTGTGTGTCATTACTTCTTCTCAAAGCCCCACACCCCATTTCTCCCTCTCTGGCCTTCTGCCTTATAACAAACCCCAGAGCATGGCATAAAATGGTGCATGAAGCAGGGATCCTTAATCGCACGCCGCGTAGTCTGGCTGTACCATGCCCTCCTCTGGAGTAGCCACCCTGCACCCCTGGCCACCTGCACATCCGTCAGAAAGGAGGACATTCCTCTGACACCTGCTTACTATAGAGTCGGGGCTCTTGGCTCAGAGGGTTCCTGACAAAGCCAGGGGGCCCTGGAGGTTAGCGGTTTCAGATTCAGTTTCAAGCAGTGGTAGCAAAAGAGGTGTGGGGTAAATTTTGTCAAAGCCTCTAGCTCCAATGTGACCTGGGCTAGATAACCCTTGCATTGCAGAATGGCCCCATCTACTAACGGGGCCATGTAGGACTCGGCTTACAAGGCTCAGGTAGAATGAATGTGATAGAAGGCGTTCCCTAATCACTGCAGTGCCATGAAAGGGAAGGGGTTCAACTCCTATTGAAGTGACCGCCTCCTGCGTGTGACTTTCCAGAGTTATTTCAGAGTTCACTTGTGGTATGCACCAAGAACCTGCTGTATCCCTTGGCTGAGAGTGGTGGTTGGCTTCACAGTCATCCTTGGGGATGGAGCAGGAGAGTTCAGGGCAGCCAGGGGAACTGAGCCACTGGTCATGGGGGTGGGTTTAGGCCCCTGCAAAGAAAGGCTTTACAGAGGGTCATTGTGTAACTCTGCTGACCTTGGAACACATCAGGAAGGAGGAAATAGAGAGAGGGGAGGAAGCAGAAACAGACACCGAGTACCGTACGGAAATCTGGGATCAAGGTTACTACAAGCTGGGTTTGGATGTTCTGTCCCCTTATAACCTGGGTGACCTTGGACAAGAATGACCATCGTAGCAGAGTTGTGAGGACTAATCTAACAGTGCTTCATAAACTATCTAGTTGGAAACAAATAGGTATTTTCATGGCAAAAGTTGCAATCAGAGAAGTTTATTCTCCCGAGGTCACATAGTAAATTGGTGATCAAACTGGGCTGGAAGGAACCTGTTAGCGCAATTGCTCTTTCTAGAAAAGAATTACTAGGCACATGGTCTACATATTTCAGGAAATGAGTAACCTTACAAAGAATAGTAACTGAGTCTAAAAGCCACTGGAAAGTTCTGTACTCCAAGTTCTAAATGCTTCAAAGCATAAAGAGACATGTTAATTACACTTAATCCCATGATTACATTTAACTAATATAACTTCCAAATCTTCAGATATGCAAAACACTTGAAGACCACGACCTCCCATTGTGTTGCCATACACATAGAGTCTTTGTAATTAACACATAACATCACAACAAAGGATGTTTGTTTTATTTTTATTGTGTTTTCTTTTTAAGATGTCCAATGGGAGCTTGTACAATAGGGTTGTTTGTGTAGAGGGCTTCATTAGGGGCGTGAGTGCCCTCAGGTTGGCCTCCAGTGCCCCTTCTTGTCAGCTTCACATCGCTTTGCCTTCGGCGTTTTATAAGGCAAAAGTGACCTGGTTTCTAATGAATTCTTGGTCAGACATAATTGCCAATTTAGTGTGACGTTTTTAGCATTTAGCCAATTTAGAAATCCTAAAATCATAAAATGTAGTTGTTAAGTTCTTTGACTTCAGGGGAGGAGAAAAGGTGCTTTATAAATTCCATCTGCCTAACTTTTCACAGGCTGAGTCTTTGGAATTCAATTGTATCAGGCTCTGTTATCATCCTTTGCTTTTGCTTTTTTTTTTTAGGGGGAGTCATGGATAGTGTCATCTGTGCGTCACCAGACACTTGGAAGGGAAAAGACCTCCTTAAAATCCCTCATGAGATGTACCAGCCCTGCCTTTCACCCTCTCCAGAACTGGAGTCCTGGCAAGGGGAACCGCTGAGTCCTGCCCAGAAGGCTGTCCTGAGGCCTCCTAAGAGCCACAGTGGGGAGGAGCAAGACCAGTCAGAGTGTGAGCTCAAACCCAAGCCCAGGCCCACCAATCTGCGTCGTGCCTTGGTCACAGTCATCATTGCTGGGGTTTTGTGTGGGATCCTGTGTCTCATGATGCTGGTGGCCACCATATATGGCTGCACCTATGCAGCTATTGCAGCCCATTACCGGGAGGCACCCTTGGCTCAAACCATAGAGCCTGCGAAGTCAGAAGGAAAAGAGCTGCTTGACAGCCCACCAGCTTGAGCGCTTTCATCTCAAATAGGAATAATCACTTTAGGCCAGAAGATAGTCTCTGAGGAGGTCTGATATGTCCACTGTTCCCACCTCATTTTGCTTTTTCCAACAGAAAACAAAAAGGATGTGTCTTTAAAAAATGTTTTGGAGACAAAATTTATGTTGAGGTTTTTTTGTTTTGTTTTGTTTTTTTAAATACTGTAGATGAACTAGAGATGATACTTGGGTTCTGTGCCTGAGAAGTTTATTAGACTTATTCTATGTGGGAGAAGGCCGTGCACAGAGGAAAGGGGGGCTACCATCTCTTTAAGGTCCTCTTCCCTGCATGAGCACAGAGCGCAGAAAGGCAAACACATTGTGCCAGTCAGCATTCCTAGGAGATTTATGGTCCATTGGAAAACTGCCCAATTGTGAGCGCCTGGGAAGAGGCTGGTGATCTTACCCAAGGGGCACCGAATGCCTCTATAATTCAAGTTCATGCTAGATTGGTGATACTTTTAGATGTTGTGTATGTTACATATTTAATGGGAGCGTCTGTTGGTCCGGAATTTTGTAGCCTGCCACAAGAGTCAGATTATATTTAATTTTCTAAATTAGAAAGCCATTTGGGGCTTTTTAGGCCACAGAGGAAGAAGAGGGTTTCATGTCTGCGTAATGGGACTTGGGCCCAGGGCCTGGGGAAGGTTTTAGATGCGAGGGTAAATAACGTATAAACAAACACAAAGAAGATGGGGAGCTGGAATCCGGGGCACATCTCATTGAAAGGCCATATCCACCAGGCGAGTGGAACCTTCCATTTGTAACTCACAGCAGGAATGAATTTAGGGTGGGCTGAGAGCGAGGGAAGGGTTTGTGTGTATCTGCATCCACACCAGAGTGCACGGGTGCGCAGACTTGGACAACCACACCCACGCGTAAACACACGAGGAGCAATCAGTTTACCCACTAATGAAACGCAGCCGTGGTGGGGTGGGAGCCAGCAGCTATTGACCACCACCCAGATTGTCTACTCAACACTCTAGAAGAGGAAGGAAAAAGGAAGTCTGAAGAGAGTGGGAATTATCAAGAGACTGGAGATATGTGGTAGCAGCCACCCTGAACAGCATGTAGGCTGTGGTTTAAAACAATCAGGTGGGGCTTGCTTTACTGCACAGACACGGTCCTGAAGAGTTGCATGCAAAGTGAATTTCTGTAAATTGAATCATCATTTTAATGCAGTAGGGGAGCTTGCTATTTAAAGGAACCTTTCATGGAATCTTTCTGTAATGACAATAATGAGCTCCAGATTTATGCATTTTGTAAATTTGCATTTTCTCATGCCAGGTTTTCTTAAAGTGGAATCTACCTGCTCTCTCTCACAATGGCCTGTCTCATATTTAGTCACCTTTTAGTATTAAAAAATCACTTTACACAGAAGAGTGAAAGACACATCAAAAGCACACAATAGCAACTAGAGAGCAAGCTATCCCTCCAGAGACCTTGACAGACATTGCTAATCAATCCCAGCACTCTTCCCAGCTGAGCCTCTATGCACCACAGATGCCTTCTTAAGACAGCACTGTAGGCAACCAGAACTAATCAATTGAAGTTGGTTCAAAGGATAAAATACATTTGCCATTCAGGGTAATGGCTCTACATTCACTCCTTCAGGCCATGGAAAAATTGGTTTGAGTCCTAAATCAGTAGTCCATTCCTGACCTGAAATGTGAATGGGAGGTCTGAACATGCAGGTGTGGTGACTTTTCTGATGTGGCCAGAGCTCTACCCAGCAGTATAAGGAGCTGAGGAAAGCAGACGATGAACCTACCACAGCTTACCCTGCAGGACACACACCAACCTGTTCCTAATCATCACAGCGGCCATCTACCTAACCTTGCCCTCAGTGCTTCACAGCTAGTGTGGGCTTCACACATACCCACAAGCTAATGGTGGACCATCTTTTCGAAAAAGCAATTTTGCTAAATGGTTTTTCTAGGGGGAAAGTATAAACTTTTATGTTAATTTTCCTGCATATTAAAATTAACCTGGATAAGTTAAAGAGTGAATTGAAAAATTAGCATGGATTTTAAGATAAAAAAGAGATCCTAAAGAAAGCCAGCTATTCCATCCCAGTCCTGGTGCCTTCTTCTGGCTCAGTTGGCAAGGCTGAACATCCAGTTGAAGAATGTAGTGAAAAAATCTTCCTTTCTCTTGCCTTGGACTGCAAGTCCTTGGATGAGAAAGTAATATGAGAAAGGAAATTCAGATGATCCTTTTTCATGTTGTCCCCATTTTACCAAATGTTTCCAGAGCTTGCACTATGTACCAGGCATAGTGCAAGGCGTTCTCTCAAGCATCTCTCATGTAATCCTGGCAACCCTGAGAGATACTTGAACAGATATTACATAAGCTGAGATCTACTGAGGCCAATAATCCATTTCCTCTCACTGCTGTGATTTTAGACTGTCAGCGCTCAGGGCTCTGCCAGAGGTTTGGTGACACTCCAGGCAGCCCTGTCCCCTGTCCACAGCGATCACATGGAGAGCATCCAATACACCACAGACAACCCTGAATGTGGCTAGAACCTTCACTCGTCAACACCCGTGTCCTATTAGATTTCTAAGTACAGATGATAACGCAGGCAAACAGATCCCTGCTTTATAAACAGTCTTTAAGAAAAATGATTAAAATGGTGCATACGTACATTCCGATTTCTATCTTTCGCCTACAATCACCACAAACAGCAGTTGGCAATGAAAATAATTACTTATCCTGAAATGTCAACAGCTTCTCAGCATAGAAAAATATAAATCAAATTGTTTAGATTAACAAATGCAGAGTTATCATTTGTTAATATGAGAAATGAAATGTTTTAACCGTAAAAAACATCGCAGATGAAAGACCCAATTTGCAGGGTATTCTGCGAGAACCACAAATTATCTTTTGCAACCACTACAGAGCATGAGGGTAATTTGCAAACGCCTCACAGATTACTTTCAGCTGTTTATTGCCGCTGTCTTGTCATATTCATAGATTCCCCTATAAAAATGGCCTTCCATCAAGAGTCTTGCTGAGGGTACACTGTGAACAAAAAGCACATAGAGTGTTGACTGTTTCTGAGAAAACCATCTACAATAGATTTTTTTCACCGTATTTCATGGAACAGTATGATTATAGACTGGCAATTTTTGCTTTGCCAGAAATCACAGATTCATAAAAGCAGAACCCAATGATGCTTGTAGCTTTCTGAAGTGAGGTCAACAGGAGGGAGTATGAAGAATGCACCCTGTGATTGAGATTGTGGAGAAAGGAGACCAAGTATCCAATCTATACTGAAAAAGCCTTCAAAATTAAGGCAAAGGTCCCTATCCCTACAGACAGAATCTTGTACTTATAATGATAAAATGCCAATGGACAAATGGAGGTTTTCTCTTTCCTTACAAAAAATGGAAGACTGAAAAGTGATACACAGCATCTCCTAAAGATTCATGAAGATCAAATCTCATTACTTGAGTTAACCAAGTTACTCCAGAAATAAGACATTCTTGTCTTAACTCCTAACTAGCAAAGGAAGTGGCTAAATCCATAGAAAAGAATTGATCTGGAGCACACATTAATACAGTTATACAACTGTTAGAAAGCTATAATGTTCTGTTGCAGATCAGGAAGTAAATGTTTGCAGTCTAGTGTGTCCATTGCTTAATAGAAACCAACAGCAAATGATATTACAACCCCACACGACATGACTGGGTTGTGACGTGCAACTTCATGGAACTAGCTTGTTTTCCCTTTTAATGAAATGCTTTACTTTTTTAATGCTCAAATTGCATTGAGATCTCAAACAAACCTCCAACCCATTCAAAGAAGCAGCTTTATAATCCACCAGTCTCCTTCATGTCCATACCTATTATTCACTCTGACAACACTGAATATTCATTTCAATGAATAAGATGTCACCAATCACAAAGGCCCATAAATCAGACACAGAAAAAAGACCAGAGGATTGGGACTTAGGAAGGTCTGTTGAAAGCATTTAGTCTACATCTGGCAAATTTCGAGATAGCTGTGACTAACCTCCTACCCATTTCAGACATTGTGAGTAGATGATAGAATGTGTATCTACTGAGCCCAGCCAAGGCCTCAGAATCCTTTTAAAAATTGTTTTATAGGTAATCTCTACTGATGAACTGAAGTTGACATATCAGATTAAATCTACTTGCTACTCCCATGTTCTTATTTTATAAACTAGAGGCCTGATACACAAAACTTATGCACGAGTAGGGTCCCTATGCCTTGCCAGCGATCAGGACTGATCTGTGGGGAGACAGGAAGGGCAATTGGGGTCCCTACTGGTACCCGCCTTGGCTAGCCTGGCTCTGCCTGCTTGCTGGCCCTGTCCCCTGCCACTGCTGCTGGTCACCTCCCTCTGCGGAGCAACCAGTGGGGTGACCCAGGGAAGGGAGGGCCTCCACTGGCACCTGCTGGCTGGGGCAGCTCCTGCATTGAGAGGTCAGTGTGCATCACAGTGACTGGTCATTCCACCATTTGGTCAATTTGCCTTTTAGGCCTTTATTATATAGGATGGGAAATAGAAGCATGGAAAAGGAAAGGAACTTTTCCAAAGTCACACAGATAATTAATCACAGGCCTGGTAAATGCAGTTTCAGGGGCATAGAGTTAGTATGGATGATTCAACTGAGTCCCTGTCATTCTTTCATATATATATATATATATATATATATATATATATATATATATATATA
>JAAGEH010000020.1:17291946-17377656 GCA_011751065.1 Lasiurus cinereus
GTGTGTGTGTGTGTGTGTGCATATATATGCACACACACACACACACACGTTTTTTATTGATTTTTTTTTTTTTTACAGAGAGGAAGGGAGAGGGATAGAGAGCTAGAAACATCGATGAGAGAAACACTGATCAGCTGCCTCTTGTACCTCCTTCTGGGGATGTGCATGTCAAGGTACATATCCTTGAGAGGAATCAAACCTGGGACCTTTCAGTTCGCAGGCCAATGCTCTATCCACTGAGCAAAATTGGTCAGGGAAGTCCCTGCCATTCTTTATTCACTCTGTGTGAATCACAATGTCAAGACTATGACATTATTATATTAATTGTTTGGATGAAGACAATTATAGTACCACCATAAACATTGACTGAGCACACAATTTTGTACTGGCTGGTTTCCAAGTGTATTACTGTTATTTTTTTCTAAGCCTCAGATTGACCAAAACATGCAGGCACTCTGCTGCCACATAATAGATGAAGAAACATGACCATTGGGTTTGGTTCACTTGTTCAAGGCACTAGTAAGTTGTAAGTAGTGGAGTAGGCGTTCAGCTGCAGATCTTCCTAAGACCAAACTCTCTGGGCACTTTTTGGAATGTGACAAGTTTGAGGAAGTCAGAGCTGGACTCCTTCCCTGGCACTGCCAGCTCTTAAAACATGGAAGAGAAAAGAAACCCAACCGCCAACCAGCAGGTCCCTGCCAGAGCTCTGGTCCCACCAACACCCAGAAAGCCAGCCTAAGAAGCCAAGGCAAAATGGGAAAATTAGGGCTTTCCTAGCACATAGACTCTGCTGGGCTGGCAAAGATACTTTTAGGTAGAAGCGGAAGAAACTCAGCTGCACTGCCGTGTATTATTTGAGAAAACAATAAAATAAACATGGCTGATAAGTAGTGTTTCCCATTGAAATCTTCATGAACACACAGAAGAAAAGTTGTGAGGTTACTAGAAATTAAAAATACTGGTCAATTCATATCCAAGTCTCTAGGAGGAATGCCCGCTATGCGAAGCAAAGATGTGATCTTCCGACAGATGAGTGGGATGTAAAGGAAGAGAGAAATAATCCAAAGTCTCCATCCTTATGCAGCTATTCCTTCCTCTGAGACATGGCTTCAAAACCAGAGGGAGACCATTCCTCCTACATGTAGAGCATGCAAGGACATTTTACTGCCACAACATCTGCAACCAGGACCTTGCTGTCTTCATCTACTAGAGATTCATGTCTCTATGATGTAGCATGTATTAATATGAAAAAAAGAAGGGAGAACAATAAGATACATACAAACTGGAATTTTTATTTACCATTGCTTACAAGGAAATGAAAACTACAGACTACTTTGGTTTATCTAGGTTAAATAGTCAGACCACCAAGAGGTGGTATCCCTTACCAATCCTGTTATTCCACACTAAATGGAAGACTTGTAGACACTGGGCATTTGTATAGAGGCTGTGTATATCAATTAGCCTTCCATCTAAGTCTCCAAGGAGGACTCTAAAGCCAACAAGAACTCTTGAGAAAAAGCTATTTACCCTGTTTATTGGCTAACAACCATATTTTAAGGATGGTTAAAATTAGGATACTTAAAGTACTTAAGTATACTAAAAGATACAGAAGAAAAAAAAATAAAGGAAGAAAGGCAACATTGCCCTTAACATGCAGAAGAAACATGAAAGATCTATTTTAAAATATATTTCAATGCAAATTTTAAAATGTCTGGTTGGTTTTGGTGTAGATTATACTAACTCACATTCCATTGACAAGATCATGTCATATGGCTAAGTTCAGAAGTGATGAGGCACAGAGCATACAGCTCCAATAAGAAGGTACAGCAAAGAATGGGGCAATGGGGCAAGTATATGCAACCCCCTATAGGGAATGAAGAAGTAAATAATTTCAGACAACCATAAAATAATAATAAATAAAAAATAATAACCTAGACAGTAAATAATGTGCAAATACAAATATAAAAATAAATAAGTGATAAATGAATAACATACCACAGTCATCATCAGAGGTATGAAAGAAACCTTGCAACATATTGAATCAGTGATGCAGAATACATATTGTGGCATACTCACTCCCAGGATAAAGAAGAAAAGAAAGAGATGAAAACAATATATGATACAAACGAAGGGACAATCATAAAGAACCAATATATGAATAACTGGTTTTCTCAATAAACAGATTAGAACATGTATAATGGAAGGAAAAAAATTTGTGAAGATATTTTCATGAGCTAAAGAAAATCTCAAGTTACAGAGATCAATGAAAGCTTCACATAACAAAGACTAATGAAAAAATATTAAAAGTTAGTCTAGATTAGTGTGTGGTGCTCATAAGTCTCAATCATAGAAAAAGAAATAAATGAACCAAATAGATTCCAGTAAAATTTTCAAAATTAAAGAACAAAATAAAAACTCTAAAGTCTAGGAACTAAACTAATAAAAACGAAATAGGCACCAAACTGAGATTGCAATTCTCAGATCTGCAAGGGCTCAGGAAACACAATACCTACATAATGCTTTGGAAAAAAAAATAAATCAAGTATACTTTAATTAATCAAGAAATGAATTATAGAAATTAAGAGGAAATGGTAGAGGAGAAAGAGAATTAGAAGAACTTAAAAAGGTGGAAGTCATGCCATTAACATGCTAGTGATGATCACAAAAACCCAGTTAAAGTCAGAGTGAAGTCTTAATGCTTTGCTATTTGGCTACCAAACAATGCAAAGTCAATACTTTAACCAATTTCAGAGCACCTGTTGCATGCCAGGCCACTTTCTAGTACCAATGATGAAGAAGAGAACAAGAAATATAAAGTATATTCCCCATGGGATTTAGCATCTTGCAGAGGAAGAACTTTAAGAAATTAAAAATATATTAGGTGATGAAAAAACAGGTGTGAGGGGTAGCGAGTTGTGGAGATATGTGAAAGGAAATGTTTCCACTTTATTTATGGAGAAAAATATTAGAGTAGATACCTGGGAAAAATGATGATGCCAGTGATGAAGATATCTGGAGAAAAATTTTCCCAGGGAGAAGGCATAGCAGGTGCAAAGGCCCTGAGATTGTGTGTATAAAAAGCTTTGGTTGTGGTTGAATGGACAAGGGCAGGAGTAGAAGGAGCTGAGGTTAGAGATGACATTCAATGATTCCCATTTCCTGGAATCCATGCCTTGGTTTAATCACCTGTCCTTTTTTTTTTTTTCTTTTTTTCCCCAAAGAAATATAAATGTGTCATTTCAGGGTAGAAGCATTTAATTGCTAGAATAAGGAGCCTAAATTATAGAGTTAACATCTGTAGGTATAGGCTAACTACCTATAAGAGTCACCTATACCTATAAGTGTGCTTTTTGAAAGCAAGAGATAAGTTTTCATTGTATTAATTTCCAGATTTTAGGGATCTTTGTTACTGCATGCTAAAGTTTTTCATCCTAATTAATACACCATCTAGTGAACTTGAGGGAAAAATTCCTCTACTAATAAATTTTTTCATGGTCCATTTAATCAATAAGTATTTTGTTATCAAAATTAAAGTAAAAGACCTTTTTTGAAAGTGAATCTATAATTGATCCAGTTTATTATAATCTTGGAATTATCTGTGATTTCTCAATCTTGATATTCACATTTAAAGATTTTCTAAGTTCTATTGATGTAAAAAATGGATAGCAGACAAATTGGAAACAAAAGTTTATGGTTCGAATTCTTGTTCTTTAAAATTGCTAATATATATTTTTGGGCAAGAGACTTATTATCTATGTGTCTCTGTTTCTTTTTTAAAAAAAATAAAAGTTAAGCTATAATATCTTAAAACAGAATATGGCAAATATGATAGGATATTAAAATTATATTACAAAATATTCTGGCTTCCATCTTGCTCACACTCTCTTGTTTGCTCTGATGGAAGTCAACTAACACACTGTAATCTTTCTTGTAGAGACATCAATGTGGCAGAGCAGTAAGGGAGGCCTCTGGCCAACAACAGCAAAGAATTAAGACTCTCAGTCTAACAATGCAGGAGGAACTGAATCCTCCTGATGATCTCATAAGTGACTGTAGAAGCACTTTCTCTGCTTGTTAAGCCTTCAGATTAGACCTCAGCCCCCAGCAACACTTCTACTGCAGCCTTTGTGAGAGATCCTGAGCTGCAGGATACAGCTTCCCTGACCTCATGCTTCACCTAGATTCCTGACTCACAATAACTGTAAGACAGCAAGTGTTTGTAGTTGCAAGGTTCTAAAGTGTTGAAATAATTTGACAGCAACAGACAGTCCATAAAAACATAAAACACAGACGTGTTTGCTTCTTTCACCATCTTTTTCTCTTACAAAGCAATTTGCCGCTCTGTTGACTGAATTTGCCGACCACTGAACTAATACATGGACCATTGTGAGAATTTTGGCTTTTAACTCTGTGTAAATTGGGAAGTCAATAGTTTGAACAGAGGTGTGACATATTATTCATCTTGTAATACAATAGCCACAGCAATTGTATTAAAAGGTAAGTAATGAAGAATAGAATGAGGAGAGCAGAGGTGGGATAAAGAAAGGTTACAAGTTGGAAGGCCACTGAAACAATTCAGGGGAGAGTTAAGGATGATCTAGCCCAGCAGGGTAGTATGAAAGGTACCAAGAAATGGTCAGATTTTGCACAAAATTTGAAGGAACAATGGCATTTACAGATTGCTTGTGGGTAAGAGCAAAAGGGAAGAGTCAAGAATGACTTTAAGATACTGATGTAAACAAAGAGTAAAACACTGAAAATGAGATTTTTGAGACAATTTTAAGCACTGACTAATAGGTAATTAGAAATTATTATTTTAGGTGTGGTAATTGTATTACTATATTAAAACACACAAAAAATTCTTATACTTTAAATATGTATCCTGGGATGTTTATGGATGAATGATTTCATGACCAAGATTTGACTTAAACTAATATGGGGGGTGTGGAAGTATACTGGGGTTTGAAGGGTACAATAGCCATAAGGTTGATAGCTTCTGGAATTGAGTAAAGACACAAGCAGTTTCTTTTTATGTTTCTGTCTACTTTTTAGCATATTCAATGTTAACCAAATATGTTAAAAAATGACTCTAAGATCTTTGGACTTATGAATGACTAGATAACTAGAATTACCTAGATCAACCAAGACCTGCATAGGAAGAGCAGAGATGAGGGTATAAGTGCAACTGGGACTTCAGCTTGAACTCTATTGCATTTGATAGGCCTATCTGAGAAGGAGTGAAGCTGTTGAGTAGTCAAAAAAGAGTCAAGTGAGAGAGCTCTGGCTTGTCATTGAAATGCCATGAATGGACCCTCAAGCATTATTAATTAGAGAGATGAGAAACCACTAAAGGAGATGTAGGAGAGGTAAGCATCCAGGTAGGCAATACCTCAAGGAGAACATGGCCGACATGGCCAAGAGCTGCTGACAGGCCAAGAAAAACAAACATATGAAGTTCAATTTTGGATTTGATTATGTGGAAGCTATTGTTACCCTTGATGAGAAACGTTTCACTGTGAACGAAACCTGATTGGAGTGGGTTCCAGAGAGAATGGAAGACAGGAAGGGGAAAAGGCATTTAGCATAAAAGAGTGACAAATACATAATACAAATAAACTAACATGATAAAAAATAATTCTGGCTTAAAAACCTGGATATATCTGCAAAACATCTGGAAGACGGAGGAAGAAGGTTAATAAAGTAAAAGCATATAAAATGACCATGCACTACATTTTTATTCTGAAATTTCTTTTAATTTTCAAAGACAACTGTACACTCCAATATGCCTGAGCCTGGTCACATTTAATTTGACCTTGAAGTAGGAATGATATGCAGATACTAATCCTGACCTCATGCAGATCATTTCACTCAGAGGAGAACCCAGGGGTTCTCGTTGAATGCAAACTTTGGGAGACTGGTCAGAGCATTTCTGTGAGCAAGGGAATCTAAGCACAGATGTGTTTATGCTCCTGGTGCAGACTCTGCTCATGATGTCCCTCCTTCCCAGGAGGGAAATGCACACTAGCTCACTTATCCTTTATGGCCTTTTACTTAGCATGAGTCACATATATTCCAATCATAACTGAGATCAAAATCCCAACAAGGTCACTAGGAGATTTGCCTGGATAGAGGCTGCTAAAACAGCCCCCAAATCTCTCCTGAGCCATGTTAGAAAAAATAAAAAAGAAAAGAAAATCCCAGAAGCTGTTTTCCACTAAAGCATGTGAGGGCATTTCCAATGTTCTACCAAGCATTATGCTGATTACACTGTTCAGAGTTTTATAAACTGGAGGGAAGATTAAGTAAATCACTGTCTTGACTGACAATGAGAGCATGTATTTTTAGAAAGCTCAGGATCTTAGATTGGGATTTCTGTGTAACCACATATACAAAAACAGTAGGCACCACTGATGGACAGCATCTGATACATAAAGCTTTGCCTTCAACATCTACTTACACGGCCTCTGATTAAAACATCCACTTCACTTTGTAAAAGAAAAAGATGGTGAAAGAAGCAAGCATGTCGGCATTTTGTTTTTATGGACTGTTATGTATTTTCATCTAAAGCAGGACTGGCATACTCTTTGCTGTAAAGGGCCAGGTACTAAATATTTTTGGCTTTGGAGTCCACAAGTCTCTATCCAACTATCCAGCTGTGCCATTTCAGCAGGAAGGTATCTATAGAAAATGCAGGTATGACTTTCTTTCAATAAAATGTTATTTGCAAAATCAACTAACCATTATTGAGCACTCAACTAGGAGCATTTACCAAGTACTTCATATGTATAAAAATTTTATTTATTTAATGATCATTTATATCTCTCAACAGGAACCGCAGGGGCTCCCTAAATCCAGACCAAATCTGAGTGTAAGCAATATCCCATTATTGGTTATTCATGAAATAAATATCCATCTTTAATACCAGGCTGTTAGAAATCCAAACAAAGTACAATCAACCTCATTTTTTAAACCTGAACTCAGGCCCAGAACAAGAGGGAGTAATGGCCCTATGGTCACTTCTAAATCTTCGGTTCCCAGTGGTTTTAATGTTCATATCTCACCGTGACCTCACTAAGAGGGGTCTTAACTTGCCCATACAGAACACACAAGGCAGGTATCAGGAACTGTAATTTTAAAATTCTGCTGCTGATTTTTCAGGGAAGGGCTTGTTGGGGCTTTGACTAACGATTATAAAAGGATAGTGACTCTTGGGAGTGAGTGTCCTGGAGAGGGTGCATGGAGGATCCAGTTTCTCAGCACTCTGGACTATTTCTATTCCTGGAGCAGTAATCCTCACCGTGCTCCTCTCACTGGCTATGGTGGTGTGCGAGCAGCAGATCTACATGTCAACTTGAACTCAAACTCTAACTACAGACTTGTAATACAGCATAATTGGGAGCTGCATCACTCATCCAGGTCTATGAAGATTGCTGTTGTCAGTCCAATTGGCATAGAGCTCCTTCTGTCCCTGGATTGCACCCATTTGTTAGCTTAATAAAACAAATGCCAAATACATAAAACCCCCCATCTCATAGTTGACATTTAGAGCAAAGATTTGCCTTGTGTTCCCCACCTTCCCAGATCACCTGCCATCTGCCATCAGTCCTGCTTTTAGATCCTAGTAAGTAGTCCCCAAACCTGAGAAACTCATTTCTGTCTCAGAGTACCCATCTGGAACACAGACATGACATGTATGAAGGATCTTGTTCAAGATTCTTGGAGAAGTCTGTTCCCTTTTCCTAGAATGCTCTTCCCACAGATCTTTGCATAAAGGCTGCATCTCGTCATTTCAGGACTCTGCTCATTTCACCTCCTTATGGATGTCTTCCCTGAGCCCCTACCCATAATCTGGAGGGACAATGTCTCTGCCACACACACGGGTATGCATGAATGTGAACTTGCATCCAGCCTTTGCCGCTGCCGACCACACTTCATCTCTTTACCTTGATCTGTTTTATATAGAGGATTTACCATTATCGGAAATTCCCTTTCTTTTCCTTCCTCTATTCATGCAATATTTATCCATATCCCACACAAATGGAAGCTCTCCATTGGCAGCCCTGGGTCTTGCTCAGTGTTGCAGCATTTGGGTGGCATAGTTCTTGGGACAGCATAGTTCTTCATCTCAGCTTCTGGAAATGGTATGACAATAGTGCCCTCTCATTGTATAACCAACAGTCCCTCCACAGTCCACAGTGTTCTCTGGGGTGCTTGCTCATAGGTGTATCCCCAATATTAGGTTTACAGTAAGTGTTAGATGTGTATTTACTGAATGATTGAATTACAAAATGAAGAAATGAAACAAGATTTTTCTGTAAATGAGCCTATAAAGGAAACCACTGAATATGAAGGCAAGAATTGGAGTTTGCCTGTCCATCTATATAGCATTTCTCAATCTTGCATCTACTGACACTTTGGATGAGATACTTCTGTGTTGTGGGTGGCTATCCTGTGCCTTGTAGGATGCTTAGCAGCACTCATGACCTCTACCCACTAGATGCTGGTAAGCATCCTTCCTAATCAGTTGGAACTATCAAAAATGTGTCTAGATGTTGTCAAATGTCTCCTGCAGGGCAAAATTGCTCCTGGTTAAGAACTACTGGTTTCATTGGTAAGTATTAATTTCTGCAAAGACAAAAGATTCCCTTTGCTCAGATTTAACAAAGTACTACTAGAGATTTATCCACGCAGACCGGATACATGATCCTAAAGTACTAATTATCTTGTATATACCAAATTTCTAAAACCTCACCAAAGAAATGGTGTCAAGCTGAATGTTTGCCTATACCATTTTGCCTATACCATTTTGCCAGTTCTAAATAAGGGTCCATATTAGTATAGTCAATTTAAATAAGTCATAGCTGACAATAGCTAATTGTCAGTGATGTTAATCTCTTTCCTATTTAGCTGGCTAAAATGGAATCTTTTGTCCTATTATCAAGCATTTCTCTTTATCACACTGCCTAGAATTATGCAAATAAGACCACATAACTCACTTTTTCAAATTTCCCCCAATGAATGAATTAGTATATCTAATGTTGTCTGTATTCCTTGCAAAGGAACAGACTGGCAGGTCAGAAACAATACCCTCACTCCATTTTATACTTTTAACAGGTAAAGAAGTGGCATGCAAATTACATCTCAATAAATCTGTTTTTAAATTTTTCAGTAAAAAATGAATGCCTCTAATACTATGATATCTTTCTGATCTAATAAGATAAGCTGGTTTAAGCATCATGTTATCCTTGGACCTCAGAAAAGACATCTGCTAATGCAGAGGTAACTACTAGGTTAACACAATTGCTATTAATAATAAACAGTTTTGTGGGTTTTTTATTCCTTAAAACACCCAGGTTGGTCTGTATCATATCACCATGATGAGGATTGGTGTTTTGACTGCTGAGTTGCCTTTCTTAATTATTATGATTTGAGTTCCATAAATTACCCAGATAATGGTATTAATTCTCTATTCTCAATGGAAAGACTGGGCCCCAGTGATTAATAGTCCTGGGCTCTGCTCCATTGGCTGGAGAGTAAATGTCACAAGCTTATGTGCCTACATACAGCAGGTAAAAATGAGTCCCCTCTTCCAGAGTCATTTTTTTCAGCCAATTTTTCTGACAAATCCATCACACATGAGCCCTTGTACTTAGCACTATGAGTTATAAGTTGATGGGGTCAGTCCTTACCTTTGGAGAGTTTACAATTTGTTTAAGAAGTCAAACTGGAAAATTTTTAGAAGAGATTTGAGATTTTAATATGTTAAAATTTATATTGTAAAGCAACTGCAAATAATTAGACATTTATTGTTTATTATTTTAAAAGTCCAGCAATCTGATAACAAAGACTAAGACTGGGTATGTTGCATTTGTCAGAAGGAAGGTCTATAAACAGAACAGCGAGGTCAGACAAATACTTCAGGAAGAGGAGGCAGTTACCTGTACAGTCAGACCTCCAACCTGGCTCAATCCCCCCCACACATTTCCTTTTTTTCCCAGGTAATTTCCATCTGAGCATGGAGGAAGCAGAGCCTAGACTGTTAGTCACTAGGGCCCAGTCTCTCCATTGAGAGTAAAATGGATAATTAACACCATTATCTCGGTAATTTATATAACTCAAGTCATAATAACTAAGTAAGAGCAGACCAATTGCTACAGGCTCAATTCAATTTATAGACTTCCTACCAATGATTGGTCTGCTATGCTTCAGATACCATTGGGTTATGCAGCGAAGGCCACATGATGAAAAGAACAAAGTCTTCGAACCTCTATAATTTTCTAGATCATTGGTTAGTTTTTCAATTCATTTGTCCTGTGTAGACATGGCTTAAAAAGATAATGTATTTTAGTCTCTGAGGCAAAGAAGGGTATGTCATTTATGGGGCCTGGTTGTTATTTATTTATATCTAGAGTGCCTGGTAAAAGCAAGAATTCCAAAAATATTTATTGAATAAATCAATGAACCAATAGATATGCTGTGGATGTATATATAAAAATGGGTTACTCCAAATCCTTACATTTGTATACATCTTCATAGTCAGGTATTTTCTTGTTTAGTTTCTCATTTTATCCCCAAGTCAACCCAGAGTAAGGTGAGCAAGGTAATGATCTTGATCTTATTTTAGATTGAACTTCGAGACCCAAGACCATACATTTATTAAGTTATAGAGTGAATGACAAATCCATGTGGACCTTCTAGGTATTATAAGCTCTATCTAGCTTATAATCATTCAGGAACAATAGAAAAATGGGTTAGGGGCCTGACACATAGCAAAGGTTCCTGTGCCAGAGAGACTTGGTAGGTCAAAGCGAAAGTCCAATCACATCTCCCTTTACAGTGGGAAAGTAATTAAGAGAATTCAGCATATTAGTGACAGCTGGGGAGCTGGCAGATTCCTCAAGAGGAAGACTGTAAGCAATGTCATAGGCCAAGAAGATGGATGGAGCCCATTTATGCACCGGGGCTGACATAAAAATGGAATCCTGCCCGGTTTGACTGCCTTTTCTTCAAAGATGTCATTGACAGATGAGTATCTAAATGTTTTTGTTTAAAAAATGAAAACAAGAAAAAAAGAAAAAAGAGAATAAAACAAAACAAAACAAGAATCTCTTTTTACTCCAAATAGACAAATGTATGCGGCGCGCACAAAAATGCCCAATGGGGCATGGGAGCCATACAGGCCTTTCAAAGGAGTTCTTGATAATTATTTGCAAAATTGTTCACCTTTCTTTTCGGATAAATTTCAATTTAATGCAAGGGTTTCATGGAAACCCCAGATTACTGCCAGTTGGCTGTATCCCATCTGCTGGTGGGGGACAAGCCTGCTCATAGATGCCACGCTCACCTGCCAAAACAAGGCTTCTTCTCCAATTAAAATGGCCCTTTTTATTTTTAGTGTGGTAAACAATGTCTACTTAATTTGAGGAAAACATGCAGAAGAAAGTTACGGAACCTAATCACACAGTGACATGATGGGTGAGTCAGAGTTTGTGAAACTTGAGGGAGTGCTGGAGGGGCCACGCTGCCTGTGGAGACAGAAAGGTCCTCCTGAGGTCATTGCCTTCATGGTACTGCATCCGTGGCAGCCTTCAAGATCAAACCAAGCAAATTTGTTTTATCTTATGTTTACCAAACACACTATAAGAAGGAAGATTAATAATCACCAGTTTTAAAAGGTAAGAACTAAACACAGTTCCTCAGATAACCTTGTGTCTTTATCTTGTTCTGGAATTTTCTTTTGAAAATGGGGGCACTTATCTTTTGCTCAGTTGACACTTACTGTGTAGCAATAAGCAGGAAGATGTCTTTTCCACCCACTCAAGGTGGCCAACCCTGCCTGTGGCCTCTAGCCAGGCGTGTATCTCAACAGCAGATCAGCAAACCCTTTAGAGAAGTCACGTATTATTCCAGACTGAGGTGCAATGCCCAAGCTGAGTCCATGTTTCATCCTTACTCAGCCAAACAGACATTTAGGAAATACAAGATCTTTAGAAACTTTTGGGCATAGTTTACGAATTTGGACAGAAGTGGCTTGGATGGGTACAGTCACCTTAGGGTCAACACAGAGCATTCTTTGTGATGACTGAGTGAGAAACCCACGGAAATGATTTTTAAAAGACATTTCAGACAGATAGACAGGCAATCTAGGTCAGACCATGTCACCGACAGGTGTTGTATGTGGCACCAGCTGTGGGAGATAATGCACCCTAGTTGGCTGGGTCGGCCTGGAGGTTGGCAATTCTGACGTCCTTTAAGCACAAATAAATCTTGCTGAGTTAAAATAATGATCCTGTCTCCTACTTTCCTCAAGGAACATGAGACACTAAGTAACAAATTTTGAAGACAGCAGCGATGAATCCTCAGAGTCCTTATCTCCTGGCTGATTAGTTACAGGTCTTCCTTGTTTGAGATGAGCTACAGGTCAGATACATAAGACTGTCTTCCTTGCTGTGCCCAACAACCCATAAACATCCAGGGCAACTAACTGTCCCCAAATCTTTTGATGCCTGCTAATATAATCATGATGCATAGGCTAAGTCGGAAATACAGTGCAGGGAGAAAACCCAGTGTTTCCCAGCCAAAGAACAACCACTTCAAACATTCCTGCTCTATTTGCAGTCCTTCCCACAACCCTTTGGGAAGACACAGAAGTTGATGTTCAAAGTCATCCTCCATACAAATTATTGACTCCCTTTGGTATATCTAGACAATGTCAGGATGATACTTGGAAGGTCTCACCCATCCATCAACTGATGGATTCAACAATGATTTATCAAAAATAGATGATGTGCCATTTTTTCTTAGCAGCTGTCCTCCAAGGAGGGCTTGTGGAAAGCCCCCAGCCAGCCACAAATACCTACTGACACTCCTGAGAGTGAGAGAGATGGGAAAAGCTAAAGACGAGTTTTTCTTTTTCTTTTCTTCCTTTTCCTTTTCCTTTTCCCCTTCCTTCCTTCCTTCCTTCCTTCCTTCCTTCCTTCCTTCTTTCCTTCCTTCCTCCCTCCCTCCCTCCCTCCCTCCCTTCCTCCCTCCCTCCCTCCCTCCCTGCCTTCCTTCCTTGACAATTTAAGACTCTCAATCATAAAATGTTTTGGCTTTTTCAAACCATGCACCTGCAGATACATTTAACTCTAATTCCTCCAGGGGATTAGGGTGATGAAATCTCAGGCTCGCTGGAGAAGGCACATTTTGGCTTGTATTTGCCAAAAACAAACCCACAATCTCCTCCTATGCCCACTGTGATCCTAACGATGTGGAAGTGCGCTTACTTTAAATGCACACGCAACCTACTGCTGGGAAAGCCTCTGCACAGCCAACAATGTCTTAGGGTTTATGATTACAAGTCCTTCTTCACATTGAATGTAACCAGCTCTCAGAACCCTGGGTTGGAGGAGATGACACCAGGCTGAAAGGGGAGTGATTTAAAATTGTATTTCCTTTGAAAACCAACTTTCTGTAACAAAGAAGTAGTTGAGTGGCCAGATAAATGGATGCTTCACTTGCTTTATATTCATTCATTAAAATCCACTGCTTACCTGCCACTACGGGGGATTTCCGCTCATCCAGGAGCTGGATGGAGGTACTAGCTGTCACCACATTACTTTTGTTGACTGTTTCTGCAAGAAGAAAAAGCAGAAATGGAGGGAGTTATAATGCCCATGTTAAAGAGTCATCGAACTGGCTCACAGTCACAGATTCTACAGATTGTGCTGGGACTGGTGTCCCAGAGCCCATAGCTGGCCTACTCCCTGAACAGTTGCTGGGCAACCAGTCCATGCCATAGGAGGCATCAATGCCAAGTGAGTCCTGACCACCTGCACTGGGATGACCACCTGACCACGTGGAGGGGCCACATTTTCTCTAATTTGTGGTTACTAATTGCAGTGTTTACTTGCATCGGTATTCATATTCATACTGTGTTTCTGAATATAAGCACAGAGAGCTGCAGGAGATGAAGTTTTAAAATTACTTTTCAAGTTGAGGACTTTAGGTCTGATTTATTGGTTGCAACTTGACTGACTTATAACATTCTAACTTTAAGCCCAACTTTTTCTGAGCAAAACCATTCTACACAGGGATAGAGCTGGAATACAATCCTGACTCCAAAGTCTTCTGACATTGGTAACAGTAAGGCATTGGTATGAAGAGATTTTCAATTACTCACAATGGTTCAAGCCATGGAGTAAAAGATGCTGAACCCACATTCCTCGCCAGTTCCTGCTTTATAAAAGGTATTCAATGAATGTCAGCTAAATGGAATCAACTGACTCAGGAAACAGGGAGAAGACAGACCTGAATTTGAACACCCCTGTGACCAAAGCAATGGAGAATTTCTCCTGGCCCAAGTCTCAGCTGTAATGAGAACAGCTTCCTCCCCAGTGTCCACAGGTCTTCAACACACAGTCAGAACAGAAGAGGAGCTCCATGGCAACAATGGTCATGCTTAACATTTTCCCACATCTAAAGGGGCCGCGACATCTCCGCAGATATTATGTCATCCAGAACTTCACCAGGAAAAAGGTAAATCCCTTTGCATTTATGAATTCATTGAAGTTCAGTGAAAACCCCACTTGCCAAAAGCCAAGTAAGTACCAGCCTTCATTAATCAGAATTCTTTGTAGGACTAATAACCAAGCAAACTGAAATGAGAGGCCCTCTCTCCTTTCTCTCTTTCGCTCTCTCTCTCTCTCTCTCTCTCTCTCTCTCTCTCTCTCTCTCTCTCACACACACACACACACACACACACACACCACACACTCACATCTCCCACAGCTCCTCTCTTTCCAGCTTTGGGCAAAAGCTACTTTGTCACAAAGAATAACTTTGAGATTCCAGTCCAGATTATCTAGGAAGCAAATTCTGTGTATTTTTTTTTCTTGATAGGACCATAAAAAAGAAAGTTTTATGAGACTGCATGATAAAAGGAGACATTATTGGTAGGTGTGTAGCAGAATGAGAGCATCCACGGTCTTAGTTGATATTTTCAGCAATAAAGTGTGATGCTGATAACAAAAAGTCATCTGAAAGCTTATGTTTGAGAACACACATGTGCATGGATGTGGCTAACACAGGCCTGTCAGCAAAGGAGCCCAGATTCCAAGAATCTCAGTTCAAATGTAACCTAATGGATAGTCTTGTTGTGTATCCCACCCAACAAGGAAGTTTCTATAATAAAATATCACCTTTTGTTAAATATCTTCATTAATGAGGGACTCTCTTTTTACTGAGTCCATTCAACTAATTATTAGATAACTCCTGTCAACATGTCTTATACAGGTTTTGAGAGAACTTTTTCTGAGGTGTTTACATTTGTGGAAATGAGGGGCTTTTGACACAGAGCCTCCAGTGGGGCTGACTTATGCACACTTGTATGAGGTTCATACAGAGTCCCTGAAAGAAAACGTAAGTACTGACTGAATGTCCAGAAATGTCCAAATTCATGGAGCTGGCTCATATTCATCTCTGGCATTTCTATGATGCAGAGAGCCTCACACTTACACTATTGCATGCATGAGACAAGAATACGGCAAGGACAATTGGAGAGATTTCTAGATTGGCTTGCTTCTAAGCTGGTTGAAATAAAAACAGTGTGCAGTCCTTTCTTGGTGACCTTTTTTTTTAATTGCAACATTAAATCTCAGGACTGGAAAAATCATTGGCTACATGCCCCACAATGACCACTACAGCCTCTGTGAGGAGGGTTGAGGCTGTGCTAAGTCTGTATCCTTACTCCTGTACGTTCACTTAAATCAGGGCCCTTCTCCTGGGAAACATGGGCCTCCAGAATGATATGACTTGCTGAAGATTTTGACAAAGGATGCTATGCCTGGCTGAACTTCTCGAAGTAGGGCCATGACTGCACTAAACAGAATCTACTGGGAAGTTTGCATTCAAATTCCACATGGTACAAAATAACAACCCTGCTTTTGAAACCTGCTTAAGGAAAAAAAAAAAGCTTCATTTTTATTTTATTTTATTTTGTTTTATTTTATTTTATTTTATTTGGGGCTGTTCACATATAGAACAGGTCACTGCTTCAGCACTGGGCTGACAGCATTGGCTCCCAAGGCTGACCTTGGCTCTGCTCAGCATGCAGGCCGATCCCCCATACTTTGCAGGCAACGCCCAGGCCTCCCAGGAGGACACCCACCTGTGCTGAAGGGGATGGAGTAGACGAAACTCCCCGGAATCTGCTCAGCAGCTCTTCTGTACCAGAGAGGGAAGTGGTCTGCATTAAAGATGTTCTCCTTGTCTCCAGCTTTCAGAAAGTCCCTTGAAATGGAAAGGAGTAAGAAGCGCATGACCACTCAGGAAGGAGAAGCCAGACACGGGTGCATCCCAACAGCCTTTGTTGGATAGGAACAGCATTGGCCACTGAGAACAGAACTCATAATTGTAGGTATTTCTAGCTTCCCAAAGCAGCTTAAATTATAATTTTTTGGCTCTCACAATAACTCAGGGAGATCATTACCCCCATTTTTCAGATGCACAGAGTGAAGGGAATGAGTGAGACAGCCAGCTGCTCATCCCAGCAGTCCTGAGTTCACATGGCCGTCTTTCAACTGTTGTGATAGCAGAGGTAACATACTGCCAATGTGCCATATTTGGTGGTTGTTATTTTCTTGTATGTTTGTTTTCATCTCAAAACAAACATCAGCCTTCCTCTTTGAGCATTAGACAATCTACCCTATGTCCTCCTTTGCCTCTCTGGATCCTAAAGGGTATACATCTGGACACTCCTATTTCCTCCTAGGAACTTGCCCTCTCCAAAAATACTATTCAAGGGTAAAGGGCAAAGAGGGTTTGAAAAAAATCAAGTCACAACTATAGTCAACTTCCTAAGTGACAAACTTGAGATGCTGGGGATGAGTCCTTGAACAGGAATGAGAATCAGGTCCACAAAAGGTCTACAAATTGATGGACCTGCCACACAGCAGGCTTGGTTTCATGAGGTCATCAGTGGTATGAGGTTCCCTGGAAACCTCTGAACTCCTACACTCGCACTTTACAAACTTTCTGAATCACAGGCTCCATTTGTCTCTGGCCTAATAAGGCCTCTTGCTTCAGAGAAAAGAAATGGAGCAAACTTATCAATGGGCTCAGGAATACCATCCCAGTTTACACCAGCTCTGGACAAACACCAGTTTGAGGAGTTAAGGGCCCTGGCTCTCTGGAGACACAGAACTGAGCAGCGATGTTAGGGAATCTGGGTCCTGGGTTCGGCAAGCCCTACACACTATCCATCTGGGTCTCTTTGGAAACGCAAGGAAACATGGTCCAAATGAATAATACCAGCCTGCCTACTCCTGGTGTGGGGCTCAGTGCAGACACACAGAGGTCTCTTAAAATGCACACAAACAAATGGGTACTGATTCCCAGACAGATAGGGACGGACAGGAATTCCTCTGCAGAGCTGCATGCAGAATAGCTGAATTCCCAGAAGCCACTTGTCAGGGATGAGCAGTCCTTCCTCTGGCTTCCTCTGGCTGCCCCCGAGCAGCCACACCATGTCCACAGTTCCTAAATGACTCACCAGGGTGGGAGAGGGCGCCAGGATGGTAGACAGAAGCCAAGAAGCCTGAGGAACAAAGGGTTATGGAAGAGCCAATAGGCAAGTGTACACACACGCTGGGGCTCCCGAGGTGGAACAGAAAGGCAAGTATCAATAAGCCTACGGTGGCCTGAATTTCACTTCAACCAGTGGTGGGATCAAGAAATTAAATAAGTGTCCCTTTGAAGTTCCTGCCTCAGTTTCTCTCTGGACCCCACAGAGGACCCCCTATTCCCCTCACACTTACTGATTGGTGAGCTGCTCAGCCCCAACAAACAGATTGATCCTTGAGAGGCCAGTGCGAGTACCAAGGAAGGCGACCTCCACGCCCTTGTCAGAATTCCTGAAACAGAGAGCAGGGGTCAGGGATTCTTCTGGATGGTAAACAGATAATCACCTTTGCATTTTAAGACTCATGGAACCTTTTATGAACTAGCACTTTCACAACCTTGGAAAAAGAAATTATAGAAACGCACATACCAGCACAGGATGCAAACTCTAATCACTTATAAAAGTTTTCATCCTAATTCTTGCAAGAAATCTAGGAACTCCATGGAAACAAAAGCATTATGAGAAAAAGCATACCCAAAGCTAAATCATCACACCTTTACCTCAAGTTCTTGGGTGCAAGTTCAGAGACAGCAGGCTCAGAATGGGAGCAACTCTAAGGAGAAGAAGCAAGTCCTGAAAGCAAGCTTTCTGCATTGATGCTACCAAGTCTGTTTTTGGTTCTGAGACCATTAGTGGGATCTGTCATTAGCAAAAATAAGCAAGTGAGGCACTGAACCAAATCTGCAGCATCTCACAGACTGGAAATGTCTAGGACTTGAATTCAACATCATCTGGGGGTATCATCTTGTAACTTCTACTGGAACAAGGGACCTTATCCTCCCTTCCAGCACCAGAGAGATGAGTAAAGACATGGCTTCTTCAAACAGCCCTGCAGATGCCATTCATAGGAACTCAAAGAATGGCCTTAGCAAGAGAAGTCATTTGAAAAGTCACTGAACATTTATTTTTCAACTTTCAAATTTATTTTTATGTTTGAACAAGTTTTTTAGGGTATTTTCAATGTACACTCCTTTAAAAAAATCAAATGGTTTTCTCAGCCAAGGCATACATTTATTTTCAATAAAAGTAAAAGGAAAATACTGATTATTGATTTTATTTCCCTACCCTAGATGCTAGTAACAATTGAATTGGAAGCCTTATCCATGTCATCTATAGTATATGACCATTTGGTTACTTGATCTTCGATGGTAGCCGAAGTGGTCAATACTACTTATAAGTATTTAAGGGGTGAATAAAAACCAACACAATGCATTTGTTTCTGCTTTTAGCCAATATGGAATTGGAGAGCCAGGCTGCCCAATCAGTTACAGATGTGGACTGCAAAGCAAACTACCATTTTGGAAATCTTTAGCATGTGTTAGGAGTGAATCAGCAGTCTCTGCACAGGATTTTGAGTTTCAGGAAAGCCTAAAAAATTCCACATCCACTAGAGAATGTAGTCCCAGGAGGGGCTTTGACTGTCTCCCAACGTTTCCGGGAACAACCCATGTAGGCAATCATTCCAAAAACGCCCCAAATCTAATGAGAATGGCCATCTTACTTTGTGCCTTCAGGCTCATATAAAAAATCAGCTTCCTCACATCTCCACTCCAGAGACTTTTAGTCAGTGCAATCTTAAAATGTCTAGAAATGAACTCTGGCTAATCCAGCTCCAAACCTGCTCTGCATTGTTTCCTGTCCTAGGAATTAGCACTGAGTTACTTATGTCATAAACCTGAGAATGATCCTTGACAATTCAGCTGCCCTCCCCTCAAGTGCTGGGGGTCTTACTTCTGAAGCATGCCGCCTGGACACCTCTTCTCCCTGAGCCATCCACCACTGCCTTGTCTGAGTGGAAAATCCCTGGGAATACTGTGGAGCTTCTATTGTTCTTACTCCATTACCATCTACTCTCCACACAGTAGTAAAGGGATCTTTAAAAATATAAATCTAGCCCTAACTCATTTGGCTCAGTGGGTAGAGCGTTTGCCTGTAGACTCAAGGGTCTCAGGTTCAATTCCAGTCAAGGGCATGTACCTTGGTTGCAGGCACCTACCCAGTAGGGGGTGTGCAGAAGGCAGCTGATCAATGTTTCTCTCTCAAAGATGTTTCTAACTCTCTAATCCTCTCCCTTCCTCTCTGTAAAAAAAAAAATCAATAAAATCTATATTTTTAAAAAACTGTCCACCCTCTAATAATGACCAATTATTTAAAAAAATACAAATCTAACCATGCCCTTATTAAAACCCTTCAATGATTTTCCAGTACTTTGAGAATAAAATCCAAAACCTTTAACTTGACTCCCAAGGTTCTGAACCACCTGAACTCTCTGCAGCCTCATCTCCAGGTATATTCCAACTGACCTTCTATTGGCCTTCTTTAAATTCCTCAAATACATTAAGTATTTTCTATGTCAGGGCCTATGCATATACTGTTCTAATTCCCTCAAATGTTCCCCAACCCTTGAGCTAGTACCTGCTCAGAAAAGCCTTTCCTGTCTTCCATCTCTACTCTAGGTCTTACTACAATCTACATGTCTTTATTTTTTCTTCAATAGTTATAAAAATTCTTAATAATATATCACACTATATACCATAGGTGCCGTGATGGCAAGGACCATGTTTAATGGAGTAATCTCCATTCACCAGCACCTGGTCTCATCCCTGACATATAACAAACAGTCATCAATATTTGATGAATGAATGAGTAACTGAACATGAGAGCAGAATGAATAATGGACACAATAGAAGAGAATATATGGAAGGGAAGACAAAAGAAAGGAAGAAAAAAAAAGGAAGAGCAGAAAAGGAGAACTGAATAATGTCTGATGTGAAGATATCAGAAAAAGAAATTATTATTTTTTTTTTACATTTTATTGATTTTTTTACAGAGAGGAAGGGAGAGAGATAGTTAGAAACATCGATGAGAGAGAAACATTGATCAGTTGCTTCCTGTTCACCCCCTACTGAGGATGTGCCCGCAACCAAGGTATGTGCCCTTGACCGGAATCGAACCTGGGACCTTTCAGTCCACAGGCTGATGCTCTATCCACTGAGCCAAACCCATTTCAGCAAAAATTATTTTCTTATTATTTTTAATCTTTAAACACCTACTTAAAATAGTAGCAATAATAATAATAATAATAATAATAATAATAATAAGCTGCTGAGGCAGTTCTCACCAGTCTTTGATAACAATTCCCCTTGCCGACTCCTGTCCCCTGACATCCTCTACTTCAGGAGCAGAGCCACAGGGTTACATCTGACACCCTAATGAAGCAGAGCTCCTACTTCCTATCCTGCTCACCAGCAAACCTGGCCTGAATCCCAACTTCCCAGCCTGCAAAGTAGAGGCAGCTACAGCAGGGCAGGAAGCACAATGCTCCTTTTGCTCCCCACCCCCTCGGAAGTGTCACCCTACCTCCGCATACTGAATTTCATGTAATGTTAAAACTCAAACAAATTACATGTCAAACCCAGTAGCTTGCCATCCAAGCCCCAGCCGCTAATCTGCTCTAGCTCTTGTGGTTTGGAGCTTTGGGGAAAATTAAAGAACTTTAACACCAAGATCCTCAAACAGTTTAGTTCTTAAACTATAACCATATTTTGGACTGTTTGTGGGGAAATGGCCATGAAAGGAGGACACGTGCAACCACTTACTCAGATTTGTTGAGGGCAAGGCTGGTCCAATAGGCTTCAATGGGAGCACTCACCACAGCATCGAAAAGGACCTCCTGGATCAGTTCTTTATCACCTGTCAGGAAGGGCAGGCCTGAGAAGATGGCTCTGGCCGGGCCCCCAATTGGGGTGTAAGAAGCATCCAGCAGCTCATTTTGCAGTATCTGCAGGCCACTTTCTCACACAGTGTGTTGCTTTATATACTAACCTCCTATCAGCTGAAAATATGAAACATGCCAGCAATCCAGAAGCCCCCTAAGAGTTTGGATGAGACAATAGTAAATGGAGAGTCTTGGGAACCTCACACTTCTGTGTTCTGCTCTCTCTCTCCCTTCATCTAGTAGTTCATGCCTTAGACCCCAGGCCAACCATGGGGTGTGGAGACCAGAAGCAAGCAGTCCTTGGAGAGTTTATTATTTTCAACCCATTTCTGTCCTCTATCAAAGCCTGTGGGTCTTCATGGCCCTGATTTCAGCCAGTTGCAAGAAGGGAGAGGGATATGATAACCTCCTAACTCCTAGGACTCTATTTTATGATTCCTTTAATTAAAAAACCCTTTCCCCTTTCATTTTAGAGGGGGAGATAAATCCCTATGCAAAGGGACTTTTGGCAGAGTTCTGGGCAAGAAGCTAAGGAATCAGGGGGACATCACAAGTCCAGCAGAGGTATCCTAGAGCCCTCCACCTCACAACAGGGACAACTCATCACATAAAGCAGGTGAGTCTCATGTAAACTGGAGGAAGAACAAGGTGGAGCTTGGTGGTCTGGCTAGAGGGGTCAATGCAGGGAGAGAGAAGGGGACATATATAATACTTTCAACAATAAAGATTTTTAAAAATTTTAAAAGTAAATAAATAAATAAATAAATAACCTATCACCAAAGAATGATAGAAAAAAACAGATAAATTGAAAAATTGTCATGCAGTGGAATATTATATAGTAATTCAAACAAATGAATCAGAGCAAATAAGCAACACAAATGCATCACAAAATTGCAATGAGTGACAACTCAAGTTGTAGAATAATGCATATAATATTATACAATATATAATATGTATAGTATACCATCTACATAAATTTTATAGAAAAGAAACATAGAAAAATATATAGGGTATCCCAAGAAATGTACATGAAAACTTTGATTATAAAGCCAGTGTTTATTAAAATGTATTTCAAAATTGAGCTATCAGCTGTTAAAGTGTGTGCACATTTTTGCAGACGTCTTATATTTTAATATAGAAAATAATGTTATATATTTTTAATGGATACCTAAATACAGGGTGGGCAAAGGTGGGTTTACAGTTCAGAGTACTTGAAACAATTTATTTTTGTATTATTATTTATTAGTTATTCCATTATTTTCCATTCAAACAATTGTAAACCTACTTTTGCCCCACCCTGTATATAGTTATGGCATAAAATGTATGGGAATGATGAACAAATACAGGATGGCAATTCTCTCTGGGAAAGAAATAGGACAGGACAAGGGTACTCAGGTTTCAACATTATCTGTTATGTTTAACTCCTTAAAAATGTACAGGAAGCAAGTATGGCAAAATAAAATGGTTTTAAAATCTAATATCTATACTTTAAAAAATATGTCCTGCAAAAAGTAAAAAAAAACAAACAAACAAACAAAAAAAAAGGGCTCCTAGGTTGTCCATCTGACCCTTTCTCTATCAGAGCATATCCAGAAAAGTTAATCCATTCCATGAAGATGTGGCTTAAGTTCTGGATAATCTCCTTATACCTCCCAGGGCTGCTGTGCTTATTCTATAAGACAACACATGTAAGGAATATTTCACATCACTGAATAAGTGATATCTGTTAAGAGTCAGGGCAGGGGCCATGCTCAACTTGGTTGAATCTCCCTCTGCCCAGTTTGTAGCCACTGCAACTAACAGTTCAAGAAACATCTATCAGATGGTCTAATCTCAGAGGGGAGGAAGAGGAGGATGGGGGTATGGAGGAGAGATTAACCAAAGGACTTGTAATCATGCATATAGACCTAACCAATGGATAAGGACAACAGGAGAGGGAGGACATGAGTGGGGGGAATGGGAGGGTAATGGGGGGGTAAGGACACATATGTAATAACTTAATCAATAAAGAAATTAAAGAAAAAAGATCTGATCTTGCATTTGGTGAGTGCCAGGCCTGCTGCTGCTCTCCCTGTCCTCCCTCTGCTTGAGTTGTCTGCCATTTCTGACTCACTGAGCTCCCTTTGAGGGCACTTGATGGGAGGAGAGGAGCAGCGTATACCCCACAAGAGGTGAAATGTAAGTGTGGCAATCCCATCCTGGAGAGAATCAGGAAACATAGATTATGTCCTTACTTTACCATTTATAAAATAAAAGAGCTGGATGAGCAGATATATACAGTCCCTTCCCAGTTGTAACATTTTCCTCCTATTCAGGTATTTGACTAAATGGTTTGGTATGGGATAAATCCAGTATAAGGGTTAATCTGGGATTGGGAATTCTACATGACTTTCCATAACCCACATTCTTTCTCTTGTTCCTACAGGAAGCAGACATTTGGCTGGATTTAATGTGACTGATAGTCTCTGCCAAAGCAAAGTTCCCCTGGAAAACTGAAGCGACCCATGGTTTTGCGTTCACTCCCCACCACCATCACATGCACACGCCGCATTTGGAAGCACACTCACATTGGAGTAGAGGTTCTTTGCCTTTGAGGTAGAGCTTAATCGCTTCTAACTGAGACAGATGGCGGTGCTCTGGGTGCAGGTCTGTGTTGCAGTAGGACCTACAAACATGACATGGCCCAGACAAGAGCATGTAAGTAGTCACAGCATCACCCTCCTTTGCCTTTGAAACAGGAGAACTGAGCATGAGAGAATAGAAATCTTGAGAACAAAGCAGGCACCAAATACCAGTACTGATAAAGGATTTTAATTCTTACCATTCGTCTGCCAAGGACACATCGGGGTGTTCTAAGTCATGTAGACCTGGAGGTCAAGGAGAAGATTTTAATGACTAAATGCCATCTGTGTGGGGCACTGACCCTCCTCATCCTCTCATGTTCCTCAAATGTCCATGGGCGGGGCCCTGGGGTGATTAAGGGTAGACATCAACCCCAAAGATATCTGCCTCAGAAAAGGGACTCTCATCAAAGGAAACAAGTTATTTTCCAGGCAGAACTTCTTCCTCACTCAGCCACCACCTTCCACAGCTGTGTATCCCAGGAAAGCCTCAACTCCTTGCAGAGAAATGATGCACCAGTGAATCATGGGAGAGGAGCTTAGAGTGATGGTGGAAACACTGCCTTTGGATCCCTATGCAGCCTGAGCTGGGGACTGAGCCAGGTCACCTAACTCCTGTGTGACATTAGCAGGTTACCTTACTTTTCTAAATGTTGTCTCTTCATGTGCAAAGCAGGAATAATAACAGTCCCTAACTGGTAGGTGGTTGTGAGGGTGAAATTATAAGTTGAATGATATGAAATTGCCAATACTCAACTGAACAGCAAACATGGCTAGTTGTTACAAAATCCTAAGTAAAAATGAGTCATCAGTCTGGAAAGGTAGCTAAGAGAACAGGGGCTAACAGAGAATTTGGGAGTTTGGTTCAGAAGACCCCAACTCTGTGAAATCAGACTTCATTTCAATGGGTCATCAGCAGCCATCCTTCTGAACGATGGCCTCAGGGACTCCCATGGTGCCGATAGCCTGTTTTAGGATGTCAGAGTTTCCCAAATGACCAGCACTGTCTCACTGTACCAGGATTCCAATGTTCTCCTCAAATACAAATGTGTAAAATACAGAAAAATAGTAGACCAATCAACACACACTCCTGCTTGATTTTACAGGAAGTAGGGGATACATTTGATAGAATATCATCATATATATTATCCAAGTGACCAAATCATGGCTCCAGCTCCTATTGGTTGAATGATCTTAGGAATGTCACTTCAACTCTGAGTTTTATCAGCCAGAAGACACAGGTGAACATGCCTAACAGTGAGACTCCAGGAGAAGATTAAATGAGATAGTAATTGATTCCTAGGATAGTTCTTCCCTTCATTTCATATGTTCACTGTGTGAAGGATTATTCCAGGCCCTAAAAATATAGCAATGAACAAAACAAAAAAATCACTCCTCTCCTGATATTTACCCTCCAGTGGTAGGAAAAAGATCAGTAAATAAAATTAAAATACATAGAGTATCAATTAGTGGTGAAGTCTATGAAGAAAAAGAGAGAATGTAACAAGGGTAGGGAGAGACAAGAGCTAGTAAGGTTGAGAAAGAAAGTTTCAGTTTTAGCCATGGATCTTAGGGAAGTCTTCACTGAGAAAATGACTTTTAAGCAAAATTCTGAAGGAAGTAAGGGAAAGCCATGTAGATACCTGGAGAGAGTGCTCCTGGCAGAAGGAAGTATGAGTGTGAAGGACCTCATGTGGGATCTTACTTCCTGGAATATGGGGTTAATTATGTCAATTCTCTTTCTAGTTTCTCCTCTCATCGGCTTTGATGCACAAAGCCCTCTCTGGCTATATTTCATAGGACCTATACATGAGACCCTGAAAGAAAGATCTTTTTTTACTGCTTCCTTTCGGAGTTCCTAGGGCACCAAATAAATTGAACTGTTTTCTAATTCTTCCACCTCTTATTTTGGTCCTCCTGACAAAATGATGATTGCTAATGCTCACAATAATGAGATAATCTCTAATGTACTGAACAATCATTATGTACAATAGATATTAAAGATGCTGAGAAAGCATCAAGGAGATTCAGAAGAGGAGCAATTTCAGCAGATAGTACTACAGCCCATAACTTCAATATCAGTAGCAACTCTTTACATTTGGAGCAAAGTCTATGTGTCCACCATCTTTGTAATATCTGGCATTTGAAAAGCACATTAAAAATGCCCAAATTCTCTGGGGCAGCATTCCTTATGGAGGATCCTACAGAAGTGAGGTTGTCTGTTCCAGGGTTCTCCTTCCTTCTCCAAGAACAAAACAGCACACCAATCATACCTTGGCCCTTAGTAATGACAACAGACTCTCCTAGTTAGCCTGAGGAGAAGCAGCTTTCTCTGGCTCTGTGACTCAGCGGAGGTGGCAGGACTGCAAGCCCTCTTATTCATAGAGGACCAACAGAGAGAGAGAGAGAGGAAGATCTGACCTCATTTTTGTGGATAACCAGACCCTCTCCCCCGTACTGAGGATTCAAACTAATTTCTTGCATGGTGGTTTATAGTTAGCTCTGAAATTATCTCTACCTGACTCTCAGCCTAACAGCTATGGGGCATACAGGGAGAAGAGAGTGACTAAAAATATGATCCAAAAGACCATGCAAAACAACTTGCAGACCATGTATTGAGGATTGACTAAGGGAATGGACACATGAGAGACCCATAATCTATTCATAATCTTTGATTTTTTTGACCACGGGCTATTTCCTCAGCTTGACTTCAGATGGCTTAGACATATATGTTCTGGCTTCACAGGCAGTGATATCCATAGAGCTATACATGGCTTATGAAGTCAGAAAATTCTATAATTAAAAAAAAATTGGATAATACATCCTATTGAGTATTTTGTCCACATCACCAAGTTGCCCATTTTCTCTTGTATGTATCTGGGAAGAGGCCACATAATTGATTGGCTCTTCAGCGGGCATGCTCTGAGTTCTGACCAGGCCACTATGGCCTCCCTTCCCTCTCCTTTCTATTCCTTGAAATGACATGATTGCTTGGGAGACAAAAACCAGCACCTGTGGAACACAGCATGGAGAATCAGTAGTAAACCAGAAGACTATCTATGACTGGCATCTCAGGGACAATCGATCTCATGCTTCCTTCTCAGCTACATCTGAGCCACAAGGTGGTTCAGTTGCTGGAAGTTCTTATCATTCATTTGTAAATAGCTTTAATTAAAACCTGACTTTAAACAGACCTTCTGCCCTTGGCCATACCCCACGGGGACACCCAGAGAGAGCACTGGTCTGGCCCAACTCCTTCTTTGTAGAGACACAAAGCTGAACATTCAGGTTGCCGAAAGGACACACTCAAGGCTGCCACTTTGGGAGTGAAGCCCTTCAGAGGCCAGCCCAACCCTCCCTGTGAGCTGCTGAAATACAAAGGTAACTTTTCTGAGCTACCAGGTTGTGGGGAGATAAAAAGGACAGTATGGGTGTGACAACTATTATAATCTTAAAGAACTATAACAACTGCTACCCATTATTAGGAGTTTACAGTGCTTACAGAGGGCCTGGGAATCTGAAGGGGCCACTTACACCTTCTGACCTATAGAAATCATTGACATGAGCACAGTTCCCTTTGGACCCTTTGGATCAGGGCTGCCCTGAAACACAAGTGAAATTTGTGGTTCAAATGTGTAGGAGACCAAGGCTTGCATATTTTTGTTTTCATTTTTTTCCTTGGCTTGAGTTTTTACACTAATCTACATTTTTATTGGGACTAATTTTTATGGGTGAGAAGCATATAGAGGATGATTCCTATGAGTGACCTCCATCACTCTGTGGATTGAAGTAGAATATAAATAAATGAAATCATAAGGAAGGCCCCACTGTTTGGGGTTCCCACCATTTGGAATCAGTGTAGGAAAGCAGGTGACATCAAGTTGCAATTAGTTGAGTCAAATGTCCGGGGATTGGCCAGAGTGTTGGACAGATGCCCAAATTCTTCAATGAACCCACGTACCCAGGCTTCCTTCCCACAGTAAGAATAAGACTGAGTATGGCAGCATCTTACCTTCTTCAATAGTTACATTCCCTCGGAAGAAATACTTCCCATGGCCCCTGGAGAGCGCCACACCTAGACTGTGCAGAGAAACAAAGCAGACCTTGAGACCCATGGCATCGACTGGAATAGACTTGTGGGCTAACTTCTTATTTTCCATTTTCACATTGCCATTTCATGTTCTGTAAACAATTTTTCCAACAGTTTATTTTCAAAATCCCACTGATTATAGTTGGTGTTGGTTTTTCTTAGGTTCAATCACTGCTTCAAAGTACATTTTTTTGATTGGAAGTGCCCACAGCAATTGGCGGCTCTCGCTTGTTTACAAAGAGGTGTGGCAAGCTGCGCAGCCCCCTCACAAGCCCTTTTCTTGGACGCCCTCAAAAGGGTCACTTGCTTTGCTCTTCACTACCACCTTACGCACCTCTGCACTGCTGCCCTGCATTCATTCAGCCAAAGGCGGGCCTCTCCAGACCTTAGAGTTTGGGACCAGGGAAATTAATCCCTTCCCAAGGGCAAAAAAAAAACTTCTACCACCACTTGAGTGTAGCTACATGACTATTCTGGGGGCTTCTTTGCTCCACTATCTTCCTAGCCTAACAGCGTTATCATACCCTCATGGGCCTGATGTAAGCTGCTTTCTGCATTTGTCTAAAGTAAGAGACCATGCTTTGAAAACACTGTCTCTTCATTTGGCAAATACCCTTAGCAGTCTAGTGTTCCCTGGGTTGCTCTGGTTCTAATGGAACCTACTCATGATCCCTGGCCATATGTGACAGCAATTCATCACTTAGTTTTCAGATTAACCTAAAGCCAATAAATTCTTTCTCTCCTTAGCTCTGTGAAGCAACCATTCCGGAACAGGAAGTGGCCCCACTAAAATCACTTTTGACAAAAGGTATCCCCACAGCGGGAGATGTCAGAATGCCACGTGCATATCTGTAAGCAGGCAGGAGGCAAAGCCATTTTCAGGACTGTTACAAAGAGAAATAACAGGATTCAAAGGTGGACAAGCACAGAGGACAATTCAGAAGAATTAAAATGGAAGTACAGCATGTGGTGATGGGTATGCTCCCTCCAGGTTTGAAGGATTCTTTTTATTTTTTAATTTGGGGTCATGGAAATAAAAGGTGAAATGAAACTCACTAGGCAGCAAGTTAGATGGTTAAGGACCCTGCTAACCCTCTGAAATTGTCTCTCCCCACTTAGTTGGAACCCCCAAAGCTTATTTGCTGGATAATGAGATGCAAAAGCCAAGACACTTGAGTGAGTTGCCCTGCGTGAGCCTGAACCATCTTCCCCTCCTGGAAACCAAAAACCAAAGCAGCCTGGGCAGAGGCCCTTCCTCACTCGCTCCAGCCTTTGGGCAGGGTGCCTGGTTATCTTCAGATGATGAGCTCTGAGGGTGTCAGCAGGTTTTGTACAAACACAACTGATGGGTCTGATGGAATGTCCATGTATTATGGTCAGCTCTACCTGAAAGGAGTACCCTTGATGTCTGTATAATAGTAGTCATTTGTCATCACCAAAACCCGTTTCTAGATTGAAAAAAAAAAAAAAAGGTCGTAGAGAAAAGAAAACATGGTTAGTCTGCTAGGTGACGTTTTCAGAAATAAATAAAAATAAATGGACACACTATGATCAGGTTAACAGTACTACATGAATCTTGTTTGAGATAAGTAAAGACAAGAGAAAAATGATCTCAGCGAAAGATATTTATTCCAGGTAGACCTTTCAAAAGCTAATTTTTCACAGTGGTTTGTTTTAAATTAAGCGGCAAGAATGTTTGAGAAAAATGTACCCCTTTGTCCACTGTCTTCTTCACCTCCATGGAAAACTTCCCTGTCTTTCGATTCACCATGGCATTTCGTAACTAAAATGATAAAAGAAAACAGTGTTAGCTCTCCTCTGCGTTATCAAACCATAGGGACACCTTGCACCCTCCGGCCTGGGGCACAATGGAGGCCTGTGCAATGCAGAGGAAAGACTGGCTGCTTCCTGCCACATCATGGCTGCTTTCATGGTGCGTCTGCATGTGGCACTCAGACCTCAGAAACAGGGCTTCTGCAAAATCAACACCAGTGGCTGTTGGACAAGGAGAGAGAGGCTAACTGCAATAAATAAATAAATGACTCTCAACTTCAATTTGGGGTGCTGGGGTAAACCTCAGGCAACACTGGCAGAAAAGCTTATGCAGTGTTGAGGAGTCCAAGGACAAATCCCCAACACACTCAAGGAGCAAGAATGTCTCTGGGGATAAGTTACATTCCCTCAAACGGCAATGGATTGTCATGGAGAAATAAATTTTCAAAATGTGTGTTAAAGGCGTTTCCTACACAGTAGTTTCAAACACTCCTTGTCCAGCCCCCTTCCCCGCCACCCCCCACCACACACACACATGAGGCCAACAACTTGGAAGCCAGGGATTAGCTTTTCTAGCATGAATCATCACCAAATGCTCTCAGAGAAATCAGGGCCAATTAATGGCTTTGCTGACATTGACAGGCAGGGAACAGGGTGACCTTCTACCTGATTTCTGGAGGTCCCCTTGGAACACCCTCCCCCACCCCTGGCTGACCTCTCCTAATTACGTGTGGCCCTTCCATGAGTTCAGAGAAGGACAGCAGACACAGTGATGAAAGATGTGCTGTCATGGGCACCAATGGGAGACGACAAGGAAGGCCATTTAATGGAACAGGAGCAGATGCTGACGTGCCACAGCCTGTCAGGAAAGGCTCCTTCCCAGCCCTGTGCTGGGTTTTCTTTCTTTTTGCTTTTTTCATCCTTGCCCCTCTTCATTGAAGAGCTTGAATAAGATCTAGGTGATAGAAAACTGCAACGCTTGCAGGCAACCTCACTTTGATTCTGGGTGTCTAGAACTGGGTTCGCATTCCCATCCTCTGTGAGACAGGGTAAAAGCATAATTTTTATCTGGAGGCATGCATAAAATAAAACATTTTTTTTTACTCTAGATATTTTTGAACAACACATAATGGGCATTTCTGGAAATATTTTCCCATTTTAACTTTTGTGGTTTTGGATGGGAGAGCTGGTCCTAATTAAGTCTACTTTCTAACTTTTAAGAACTGCTCCATTTATCTTTAACATGGTTTTCATTTTTCCTCTTTCTGGTGCCTGCCTAAAGCCATTTGGGACCTTCCCCTCTCACATTCCCCAGGCAAGACAGAGATTAGGTAAGCCTCCCCACCCTCTGTGCCTCCCCACTCCACCTCCCTGTAGCACAAAGCAGTCTGGGAGGATCCTGGGCTAGGGTCATGGATGCTTTCTGAAAGCAAATGCTTAGATGATTAGTCTGGTCTTCCCCTTTTCTTCAGTATGAATGAAAGTAGGTTACACTTACTGAACACTGACCTGTGGGCAGGATAGCACTGCAGTGAAGGGATGGACTCTGGAATCCGCTTTGAGATCCTAGACCCATCAATTATCCCCTCTGTACCTCAGTTTCCTTTGTGCAAAATGGAATTAACGACAGTACCCATCTCACAGAGGTGTAGGGAGGATTAGAGGAGCTAATATTGATGAGAGGGCTTGGTACCCCCTTAGCATTCAGTCAATGTCAGCTGCCCTCCATCAACATAAGCAGCAGCAGCAGCATCTTCCTTACCACACCCCTCACTTTCTTTACCATCAGACCCCTCTCAATCACATCATGAATCAGGATTCAAACTCTAGTGTGCTTGGCACTGATGCCCGTGCTGTAAAACACTGTTTTTCAGACATTCTTGATGGTGAGCCACGTGAGAACTACAGCTTCTCTGATGCAGCCTGGTGTCTCTTGGTCTTACAGATCCCCCATAGCCTCTCCCTGCTGCTCAGGAATGACCGAATGAAGTTGGTGACTACCCCCTCATTTCTCTGGTTGAGAACTACTTTTCTTAGCCACCTCTGGGTTGGCACTGACTGAAAGAGCCAGCCACGGGAAAGAGAAGTAATGCAGGACATCACGGCTCACCTGCCAGGCTTTACCAGGACACATGTATTGTCCCATGACCTCGTGGTGGCTCAGTTTCACGACTTCATTCATCCAGCCGGAAGTGTTCATGAGTGAGGACGTCCAGACCCCCTGGTCCCGCCAGGTGCTGTCTAAACTGTGTAGCAGGCTTAGAAGGCTTGGGTAATAATGACAGACACTGAGCTCTTACTATGTACCAGGCACAGGTTTTAAGAGTCTCAGAATCAACTCTTAAGGGATCATTATTATCCCTGCTTTCCAGGTAGGGAAACTGAGGCATGGAGTTACGACACTCACCCACAGCCACACAGGCTCCCTGCCCCCTGAACCCACGCTGTTACTTCTGCTTTTCAAATCAGAAGAGAAAGCATTTGGACAAATTTAAAACATTAATAGAAAAGTTGTGTAGTATTAATAGAAAAATAATTTATTGCTATTTTTGGCATTTTTTTAAATCAAAGGAAATGTTTTACACATTGACCACGCAGTAGTCTGAGGTCTGAAGTCCCAGCAGGCTCTCCCACAGGCTGAGGCCCTGCGGCCTGGGGCTGGCAGGAAGCTGGTTTTCCATCTTTACTGCCAGAGGACAGAGGGGGTTGGTACTTTTTCAATAGGCTAAACAGTGATGGTACAGCCTATGGGGCTGGAGCACAGCAATGTCACTTTCCCATCCTAGGGGAGTGAGGCTGGAGAAGGGGACAGCCTGCCCCAGTGCTATGGAAAGTCAGGGGTACCACTAGCCCCAGGGTCTGGGTTCCCATGGGGTACCAGAAATAAGGCAAAAGAGGAGGAGAGTGACAATGCTATCAGCTCCCTTCCAGCAGGAAGGGCGTGGTCAGTGGTGCTGCCCCGAGTGTTTGATTTCCCTGGACCCCACCACACCTGAATAATACAGGAGCAACTGGAGCAACGAAGATGGCCTGACGAGGGAAGCCTCCAAAGGAGCTAGGGTGTGCTCCTGTTGGAGTGTTATGTAGTGGACAAAAAGTCATCTGTGCAGCTTTGCCAGTGTGGCTCAATGGTTAAGCATTGACCTCTGAACCAGGAGATCATGGTTCGATTCCTGGTCAGGGCACATGCTCGGGTTGCAAGCTCAATCCTCAATGGGCGGCAGCCTACCAATGATTCTCTCTCACCATTGATGTTCTATCTTTCTCTTCCTTTCCCTTCCTGTCTGAAATCAATAAAAATATATTTTAAAAAGTCACATGTGCAGATGTTCAACTTGACATACAGTCAAAGAAAGGCAAATTAAAACATCAATGACATTCATTTATGTTCCCCTATCAGAAAGCCAGCATTTGCTAGTGAGCCCATACAATGGGCATTAGAGCAGCTCTCACCCCAGCATGGTCCATAACATACAGGACAAAGCTCTGCAGGTTGAAAACAAGAATCTGGAACCATCCTCTTCCCTGGCCCTGTCTTATCCAGAGCAGACGTACTTCCGGAACGCCAGAGGGTCCGTCTCTTTCACCTGCAGCCCGAAGTTGAGGCAACTTTGTTGACCACTCAAAGCACCCACTTGTCTAACAATGACTGGTGGCCACACTTCCAATTCCACTGTGAGCCTGCAGCTCTCCTCTTGTGTCAGAGCTCATTAAGGAAGCTTCCTCCAGAGTCTCTGATCACCTTAGGTTCTGTGTATAATTCTAGAAAGAGAACTCATTCTCCTAATCGGAGGTTCATCATCTGCATCAGAACAGGAGCCTCACCTTTGCGGGTGCACAGGTGGCATGCGCTTCTGGCCTCAATGGGTGTGACCCTGGTCAAGCCAACAGCTTCCAGGTAAGGGAGGTCAGTGGATAAACAGGTCTGTTATTCTTGAGCCAGCCTTCAACCGGAAGGTGAAAATAGACTTGGACACAGAGCTTGCATGTGTACAGCAAAATCCTCTCTCTCTCCCTGCTTCAGCCTGGGCTCCCAGGCATGCTGTGCTGGTTTGGGGTCCCAAGGCTCAATCATGAGCTGAAGAGGTACAACAATGAGTGTAAAGAACAAACTAAACAGCCAAAGTTCTCAGAAATACGTTGTAGGAGAAGAGGTCGCTAGAGCTTTGGGAAAAAAGGACTCAGAGGAATCTTTCCATCAGCATCATCCCAAGTAAGAAGAAGTGAGTTGGGGGAGTGGGGAGGGCTTATACTGCAACACAAGGGATTTCAGCTGGACTCAAGGCAGAACCAGTAAGGGGCCATACTCACACCACCACCACAGCATTTGTTCAGCAGCTATGTGCCAGGCACACCCCATCTTTTCTGCACCCCCTTAGGGAAAGATGACACATATAAGGCACTGATACAGGGTGTCTCCATGGACTCTTGGATTCAAGGGCTCCTTCTAAATTTTACCAATGTGGTCAAGAGCATTGGGGCCAGATGCCTGGCGTGGAATCCACACTCAGTGCTCTTGGGCCATAACAGCAACTCTTTGCCTCAGTTTCTTTAGCTGTAAAACGAGGACAGCAATCACATCAACATCTCAGGATTGTTATGAGGAATAAACAAGTTGGTCCACACACAGCACTTATCACATCACTGGCCTGTAGGGAGAATTCAGTGTGTGGGAGTTCCTACTGATATCAGCTTTCTTCTGTTTATAGAAATAATCCTGCTCATGATGGAAAATCTAGGAACGACTAAAAGATAATAGGAATAAGACAAAAATCACTCTCAATCCCTTCAGCATTTCTGAGGATTTAAAGATACCTCTTTCTTCTAAAAGGTGATCAGTATCGGGATTTAGTCTGAGCTCTGCATGTGTCAGGCTCACTTCCTGACTCACCATGCCCACCAGAGCTGTCCTATTCATCATATTGTTGACATGATGCCTGGCTAACCCTGGAGCCAGAAGTCTCACTCATTCTTCTATAAATGATTTCTAATCTTAAAAAATTTTTAAATTTTATCCAGCCTTATTTGGCATGTGTTTTAATAATATATGTGAAGAATAAAGAAGTATAATAATAACAATAAATAGTATACGTGATCTCACACCTTTTTTGGAAGTACATAAGATCTGTGAATAAACATGGTCATTACATTCAACAAAAGCCTAGCTGCCCAGAGGAGGGTGCCTCTTCCAAGAAGTTCTCTACAGCCAGGCAGCCTTGCACTGCTTCTTCTTAAATGATTTCTGATTGCCTGGTCTTTCCCAGGTCTTAACCTAAAGCCTGCCTTTTGCTACTTCATGCAAACACTTATGGTAGGCACATGAGCATGTGGGACTTTGTATAGATTTCACAAAAATGCTTGGTGCAGATTCTAGAATTTTCTAATCAGTGGAGTGCAATTCCCTGGGAGAGAAATGGCAACTTGGACTTTTCCACTTGAGCATATTGATAGTGAAGAAACTCACATTTCAAATGTACTGTCTCCCAAGGTGACAAGAAAAGACAGGAGACCCAAACTAAAGAGACAATCAAAGGCCCATCTGTGCAGAGCAAGAGCATTGGACTTGCTGGGGATGCAGGAACTCTTCGGATGGACACCCAGACCCAGCTGTGAGTCAGATAAAGGTGAAGGACACACATAGGGATGGGAACCTGATACTCTGCAGCTCCTATGAGAAAGGATGATGAGGCAAGGAAATAAAAGCATATTCCAAATCATCCTTAGTAAAAGGAGATACCACCTCACTGTAAACTAACTGGGGCACAAGTGATGACTAGGGTGAGCCATGTAATAAATGTCCTCAAGTCATAGACCCAGGAGAAGTGAGTGTCAGCCCAGTGGTGACTAGTGACCAACAGAGGGTTGCTTCCTGGACATGGGGCTCTGGAGAAAGAACCAGCATCATTAAGTCCACCCTCCACATTCATTAAAGTGGGAATGGGGAAGGGATGGGGAAGCATTCATGCCTTTTGGAAAAGAAAACCTAAAAGTCTAGTGAAGGCACAATAAACAACAGATAAAGTGAAGGTGGAAGAGAAAGAAAACAATGGGAGGTACCCTTTGGAGATTCCTGAGATGTTTAGCAACTATAATTCCACAGGACAATAGCTGATGAGAAGGTCTCCTGAGGATTGATGATGATGACAATAACAGTGGCTGCCACTCATAGCGCTTCCCATGCCCACACATGGGCACTTTCATTTATATTGTTCAACATATCAAGACACTTAATATTCAAAACAGCTCTATTAAGTACAGTGGTACCTCGAGATACGAGTTTAATTTGTTCCGTAACCTTGAGGCATGGGAAACTATGAGACGCTCGAGTCTCGGTAAACTGGTGGGTCGTGTGCAGCCAGCTGATCTGCGCGATTACTCCTATCTCAAATGTTGCTCATATTTCAAAGCAAAAATCGCTCACTCGATGGCTCGTATCTCAAAAATCTCTTATGTTAGGGCACTCGTATCTCGAGGTACCACTGTAGTTACTATTATCATTAGACTCTTTTAATGGGACAAAACTAAAGAACAAGAAACAAAATTGAGGTGCAGACAGGATCATTGCTGACCCGGGGCTAGGAGCCAGCAAGCAGCAGATCTGAACCCAGGCTGCGCTCTTCAGGGCTGGGCTAGCTTGATTCTTGGGATCACAGGTTGAAAAGAAATGACATGTACATTAGGTGCAGCACAATCGAAAGAACCTGACATGAATCCTGACAACAATGTGTAGAACAAGAAAATATAAAATTCTACCAGGCCACTGACCCCCTGCCTGTGTGCTAGAGTGCAGATGAAGAAGTCGCTTCTTATCAAACAGCAAAATCATTTTGTCTGAACCTGGGTTTACAAAGACTTAGTACAAATGTAGAAGAAAATAGGTTACCTTATGAAACAGAAATGGTTTTGGCATTTTGTAAATAAGAAAGAAAATCAGTGATTTATGCTGGATGAGATGTCCAGGGAGTGAGGATGAGAGAAGAAAGCTACAGCAAGAGAACAACCAGGCCAGCCACATTTCTGAAAACATGAGAACCCGGCCTGGGGACATAAATGGCTCCCCACAACACCCCTCTGGAGAGCAGGACAGAGTGAGGGATGGGAACAATGCCAACCCAATGGTGACACTTAAGAGAAGAACCGTACAAATCGGGGAGGATGAGGGAAGAAGAACACGGCCTTGGTAGAGAAGCAATAGGAGACAGTGGGGAAAAGGTGAAGGGCAAGTATGTGCACAGAAATACCTGGGTACTTATGGCTTAAATAAGGAGCACCCGTCTGCATTCACACAAAGGCAGCCATGTCTAACAAGTCTGACTTAATGAGGATATATCACAAAGGCTAATGGGGTTAAGCTGTGGGCCTAGGGAAGTTCTGGATGCAGTACCAGCGTCTGAATCGGTGTGGGAAATGGGCATGTGACTTTGGTAATGGTCTGCGAAGAAGGAAAGGCTGTTCCTGCCTAGGAAAGGGGATGGCCCACTGAGCAGAAACATAAAATCCTGACAAGTGAACTCTGACTTTGCCCAGGGCAGAATCCCCACCCAGGCTCCCTGACAGGGATGGTCCCACCAAGTGCACTGAAGAGGCATATGGATTCATCAGCTGCAGAAAGGACCAGAGTCCACCAGGGGTGGTTTTGCAGATTGTGCAAAGCAGGGTGGTGGCCAGCCTGTCGGCACCAGTCTGACCAGCAGAAGAGTTATAAACTCCAAACTCAGGACAAAGGCCCATTGTCTCTGTATCCCTCTGTGGCCAGGTGTCCCTCTGGTAGGCCTCTTGGGGCAGCCTCCAGGTACAGAAGTGGGTACAATGGAGCTTCCTCCTCACCAGGCTTGAAAACAAATCACTTACCACATCATCTCTATCTTCCCACTCGACCTCAGAGAGGTCCACGCTACTGTAGTTAGGTTTCCTTCGTTTTTTCCCTTCTTCATACTAGCAAGGGGAAGAGACAGAAAGAGAAAACATTTCCATGAGATGACCAGCTGGGCAACTTTTATCCTCCCCAGTCCCGTTCTGAGGATGGGGGCCATGTATGGAGGGTGTCAATGAGAGGTCCAGCTGGGTACCAGGCCTAGAGGTTTGAAAGGCAGGAAAGCTGAGGCCAGATGTCTACGAACATTGGCTGGGAGAATATACAAGTCCACTCTTAGCTTGGTATGAATTTACCTAGTGAACCTCATGGCTCTAAATCACCAGATGCAAATGAGAGTTTCCCTTCCTCAGAGGGCTTGTATGTGAGATGAGGAAGAATCTTTCCTCTATAACAAGCTCTAAAACCTCCAATTTAAAACACAGGAAAGGGTGTCTTACATATGGTACCAAACACCCAGTGGCATCCTTCTATGTTTTATGCTTCTCCATTCTACCTCCTATCTCAACGTACTCCACACCCTTGGTTAGGCTACAAAAGCACTGATCCCACAAGTGGGTTCAACATCCTACTAACATTGTGCAGATACACAGAAACTTCTACCTGCCACCCCAGTGGCCTGGCAGTCCTGAGCTCAGCACGCTGACTCCCCTGGGCTGGATGTGGGTGTTGGGGATCGCTGCCAAATCTAAAGGTCATTTGAGCATTTCTCTGGAAAAATGGGTGAGTGGATTCATAACTGGGCATGTAGTTTGAGGATTTCCCCCCTAAATCACTGGCATCAGTCACCTGCAAGCCCACCCTTTTATCACCTGGATGTTCCTGATCTGGACACTCCTGTCTCTGGTCTTCAATGTTGGCTAGTGGGCACTTATAATGTGGGAAAGTCTGCCCTCTACTGCAGATTGAGGAGAAGCGATCCCTGTGCAGTAAGATGTGGCTAACGTCAGACTGGGGGGAATATATGTATGTAGTCTTGTCTTGTTTGCTTTTCTCTCTAAATTGGCCATCTTTGGATTTAATTGGTTAGATTTTATGACTCTGAAATCACAAGTTAGCATTTTGAACATTGGCGACTATGGAGACTGGTGCTGAGGGCACATAAGACGTGATGGAGAAAATAACTCCACAGATGGAACCAGACAGGTCCAACCTGGTCCCAGTGATGTCTGAGAAAGAGAGACCTGACCAAGAGCCCCTATGTAGCCAAGCAGGGTCAGGTGGTCCCCTATCCTCTTGCCTTCTTCATTCTGACTGCATTTCTGGAACTCCAAGACATTTCTGGAGACTGCCCACCCCCAACATCGGGAAGGCCACCTTGCCTCCAAGGGGCAGGGCCCCGAGGAGCCCTTCTCCCCAGCCTTCCCTTCCTACCAGCAGGCTTCCAATTAATAGCTTTCACGGTGGGTGCTATGACATCAGACCCACTCCAGATGAAGAGGAGGGGCAGTGGTTCCCTCAGAAGCCTCTGTAAATGATAGCAGACTCTCGGTTGGATCTTGTTATGGAAAGTCTGTGTATACAGGGAAGCTCTGTGCTAAGGAAAGCCAGGCCAGCTGAGTGGAAGAAACAGGACGAGAGCAGGGCCTGTTGTCCATGTCTCAGTGAGGAGGTATGATGGGGATTCAGACATTCTTAGACCATTGTTACCTATGCTAATGGCCCAAGTCCCATTTTAGTAAGAGCCATCACAGAGCCACCAGTCACTCCGAAGTTCATGAAGCCCAGATCCCAACTGTTAAAGGGGAACCATCACAAATTCTTGGGTAGGTCTAAACTATCTTTTTGGTGGAAGTACTTCCTTTGGTTGCTTCAAAATGCCCCTTTAATCATTTATTCAACCTCCATTTAATGGAAATTCTTCCCCAAGGGCTTGCTGACAGTTTAACACCTTCTGCCTCTGGAAGGTCAAGTCCTTGCCCATCATGCATATAGGAAAACGGGCTCTAACATGTTAAATAATACATTAAATAACAAGATATATAAGATCTTATAGCCATTATGGGGGAGGACACCCCCACCTACTACAGCCCTTGACCAAAATGTCATTGCTAAACCTCCTATTATTTTAACCACTATTAAAGAAACTTAAAAAATATATATATCAAGGTCCAAAGCACCAAATGCTCCCTCAGCTCAAAAAAAGTATCAACCTGTCTTCGTAAGAAGAGGGGAGCACAGTGGTCCTGCCCCTTATTGGGCATGTGATTGAACAAGATGTCCAGCTGCTCCAAGTTCCATTTTTCTGAGTTGCTAATGGGAAACATAAGAGCACTTCCACAGCCAAGGGAGGTTGAGAGGATTAAATAGATGCTACATGTGAAGTGTGGAACAGGCACAAAATAAACTCTTAATATGTAGCTAGCATGATTCCTGAAAGCCCTGGACTTCTTGGTGAAGACACAGGCTCACTGTATTCAACTGGCTAATATTTCATTTCCATGAAATGAAGGGGACCCATGCAATAATTTGGCAGGTCACTGTTCTGCAAACCATAGATAGGTTTGAGAGTTTTGTTGAAGAGGATAATGTCGGACAATCACACACATATGTCTTCACCTGGTGTGTATCTTTTTTAAAAATACACGTTATTGATTTTTTTTTTACAGAAGAGAAAGGAAAGGGATAGAGAGTTAGAAACACTCATGAGAGAGAAACATCAATCAGCTGCCTCCTGCACACCCACTACTGGGGATGTGCCCCCAACCAAGGTACATGCCCTTGACTGGAATCAAACCTGGGACCCTTCAGTCTGCAGGCTAAAGCTCTATCCACTGAGCCAAACCAGTTAGGGCCTATACACACCAAGTGTTGTATAATAAGTTGGAACTCAAACACTCCTGGTAGAAAAATGTGTACTTGCGCTAAATAACCCATGTCCTTTTAGATGGCACCTGGCACAAGGGGAACTGCAGAGAACCCTGGATTTGTGACCAGTCCTAACATGGCTTTCCTTCATTGTTTAAATAACCACTCAAGAAATGCAGTACATTGTATTCCTGGCATTCATGAAACTTGAAAAGATTAGACAGTCAAGGGAAGTAAGACTTCCCAGCATATAGATCAATGAGCCACCATAGGCCAGCAAATCTCTGTAATTAAATTTCACTGAGGAAACAGACAGGGCTGGGGTCTTCCTCCCAGAACCCCATTGTAGGAATGGTCCTCTGCAATGTATCCTTAACCCAGCACGTGTAACAGGTCTGAACCACTTTCCATGTGGGTTTTTAGTAATGCGTGAGCTCCTTTAGAATATAGTATGTAACCAGGTGATTAATATGGGTGAGAAAGGAAAAGCCAGTGGTCTGATGCATACCTGAAACAGGTTGGGAATGATGAGTAAATGCTAGCATAATTTGTCATGTCCCCCAATAAGAAACATATTAAATGGCCAGAGATTGGACCTTCTTTAGGAAGACATTTGTCTTATAGATTGTCACCATCCATCCCTCTCTCCCCGACTTACATGGTAATCTTTCATTTTTTCCTATATGGAACCCCTTGACCCCACTCTCAATAAATGTAGTTCTAGTGGAGGTAAGACCTCCTTGGTTCAGAGGTAGGCAAGTGACCTGAGCATAGGAGGAAGACCCAGATCCCTCCAGGACACAGAGATTGGTTCAGAGGCCAACCCAACTGAGACTCTATCTGGAATGTTTTCCTGGATTTGCCCAGAGAAAGAGGCTCTCCATCCACCAGCATCACTAAGGTGGGAGGATGTGAAGTTGAGCTCTTCGGGGTCACTGAGGTCACTACTTCCTGGGAATGATGTCGGGGCAGAGAATAGATAGGAAGAAAGTCCTAAAACCGTGTATGCACACCTGAATCAAGCTGTGCCTGAAATCCATATTCTTCCGATGTTTCATGTACCGATACATTCTCTCCATAAGACCCTCCTTTCCTTTTTAAACATTTGTAAATGCAGACTTGAATTTCAAGCATAGGTAGTCAACAGGGTTCCAACTTGTATAGAGTGTTTCTTTATTTTTTTTCTTCTAAAATGAACTACTTAACAAGTACGCTTTAAGTGAACTGTTCACAAACTTTAATAATTATTTAGGAACATGTGATTTGGTGTTTCTATAGAGAACCCCTCGATTACATTAATGCTAATCGAGGCAAATTACATGTTGAAACAGGCTGATCCTCTATACCTATTTTCCCCTTGAGAGGACATATGTGTGTGGCCACAGACAGACAGAGACAGAAAAAGAACCAAATTCTCAGATCTCCCAGGGCAGCTCTCCCCTCTCCCATGGGACTGGGCCTGGGACAAACCCCAGGTCCACCAGCCCTTCTCCCTCTTCCCTGCGTGAGGATCTTGTTACTGGGGCTGAGGCACCGTATATGGCATTTGTTAGTGTATCTGTAATCTGTAACTTCCTTTGAAAATGTGATTAACGAATTGCAAACGGTTTCCAAAGGTTTATAAACAGATACTTTGAGAGCCACAGGTAGGTTTGTAGTTTTTGGTGCCTGTTTTATGAAAAAAATATGTGAGGGAGAATTTAATAAGGAAAGATATTCTGTGCTATGAAATACTTTGAGGTGGAGTTTTAAATAAAGGCCAGATGTGGTGAACACACAAGCCAGCCTGTGGCCTAGGAGGATGGGACCAGAGGGGCACCCATCTGAGGAGGAAGCTGGAACCATCTGGGGGCGTGCGAAGGGCCAGGCCTTCCTGCAGTGGTAACTGCCTGGATAGGAGTGCCTGTGTTACCTGCAGACCCACTTTGAAATCATAATGGGATGGGCTATAGTGGTGGCCATGTTCATGTTGGTTTGAGAAACTCCAAAATGCCTTTTGTTTTTCTGTGTTCTTTTGGGAAGGGCCAGAGGAAATCAGCCACACACATCCATGCAGCCTCTGTGAAACAAATATTGTGTGTGTTAATAATTGATACACTGTACGTGCTGCTCCGTGCTGCCAACAGGAAGGAAGGAGATGGGGTGGGAGGCCCACAACTGGAGAGGAAGAAGCTTTGCCCAAAGCTAATGCCATCTGCAGAAAGGGAGTATGGCCACGGGCTGGGAGCCAGCCGTTGTCTGGGCAGATGTTTCTCCTCCAGGGTAGCCACGGTCCTCAGCTGGCGAACACCTTGGCCACATCGCCTGCGGTCCTGGCCTCCTCTCATCTCAGAGGCCTAACAGCCACGTCAGAGAAAGAAAAAAGGCATGGCTTCTCTCCTCCATGAAAAGAGAGTGGGGTCTGATGGTCACTGGGCCCTTCATTCTTTCATCCCTTCATGCCCTCACTTGCTCATTTTTTTTAATCCACACACCCTAAAGTACTATTGGACACTGAATATTTATCAGTACTGAGCCAGGCCCAGGTGAGCCTTGGGAAGGCATGGAGAAGTTGTCAGAGAAGGTTAATCTGACGCCCTCGAGTAGCACATCGTAATTTACCACCAGTGAATCAGGCCAGTTAGGAGAGTGGTTAAAAACTAGGACCCAGAGTGCCAGTCCCACCAGGTTGTCTGAGCTCCTCTGGGCTGGTGTGCAGTTGTCTGAGCTCCTCTGGGCTGGTGTGCTCCCTGGGGGCTAGCCTCTAAGATGAAGGTAACAGCATCCAGCTCACAAGGCTGTGGAGAAGCAAATGTGTGCAAGTATGGCTGAGCACACAGTATGTCCTAGTGCATAGGGCTTCAGAACATGCCCGCTGGGCCAGCACTCTTAATTGCTAATGTCATTGCTGAGATATGACAGCCCCTACATCACTGAGCTCATCCCAAGAGAATGCATTCACAGAATAAAATAGGTCTTAACAGTACAGTTGTTTATTACTATTTTTATTCCTTTAAAGAGACAGTTCAGCCTGGCAAGGTGGCCAATTCTTCTCAAGGTCAAAGGGAAAGTTCTCATATAAAGACATGGTTTCCTGATCAGATGGCCAAACAGATCTTGTCTCCTACAGTCTACAAATCAAGGTTTGTGTCTGTCATAGTATGTCCAGCCCCAGTGGAGGGGACCCCAGAAAAAGGGGCTCCCAGTAGCCAGTATCAGTCACTGTTCTCTTGGCTACAATTTAAGTAGTTTGCATATTGCTGTGTTGTTTTTTATTCTCCTTCTGAAAAAATTATTTTAAGTATTTTTTCAAGAAAAAATTGAAAAAAAGAAGTGCAAGAAATTAAAAAAATATATTTTGCCCTCACTCCCACAATGCAGGGATCACCACTCGATATTCTGGTCTCTTTCCCAAGGATAAGTACTTTGAAGCAGTTACTGTTTTCAGTTTTCTAAATTCATTGTTTCTCTAACAAGAAATTTATAAAATGTAGCAACAGTCTGACAATCTGTCCTGCTTTCTAAGTCACTGCCTTTAGCAAAAAACAAACAAACAAAAAAGCAACCATTTTTGCTGGCCAGCTTTGCCCTCATAACCTCTTGTTGTCATGAAGAGTAATTGTTTCTTGTGCCGGGCACTGAGCTTGGATAGATCTCATCTCATTCTCCAGCTCCACCGGAGAGACCATTGCTTCCCAGCTGGGAAAATGCTGAGCCCAGGGATGTAGGTCCCTTGATGACAGGCTAATAGGCAGTGGGACTCGGGTTCAAAACTGACTGCGTGGTTTCTGAGCCTCCAGTCTTCAACTCCCTCCGAACTGCCACCTGGATGTGGTCTCCTTGCCAACACATGTCCTCAGCCCCAAAGGCAGCTACTGATGAATGGACTGCATTTAACAGACACACGGATGGTTCCAGAACCACTCTGGACGACAACTCCGGCCAACCAGTCCTGTCTCTGTTAACAGTGGACTCGTTCAGGCTGCCCTGAAACCAGACTTGATGGCCAAGGATGCAAGCATCCCGTTTATTTAGGTCAAGAACTACAACCTACTGAGTGAGTGCAGCGAGCTAAGTATCATGCGAGTCACACGCCCAATGTACCATGTCGTATTTATACGACATCCAGTGACCAAAACCCAACGCTTGGCTCAGAGAAGCCATGCAGGGCCCTGTGACACCACTGTGGCTCGGGTGTCCACGAAAGTAGTGCTGCCCCTCCTGTGTGACCCCACAATGGGCTCCACTGGAGAAGATGCGTGCCTGGGAGAGAAATGCTGACCATTCTGAATTCCCAGATGAAGTCCTTCCTGCTCAAGGGGAGAAAGATGAGAAGCCTAGATACATGGAGGGAAAGCAGGCCACGAGGGTGTGTCCGAAAGCACCCGGAAGGTGGGGGAGAGGCAACGGGGCATGTTGAGACAAGGAGCCTTTTCCTTTTTCTAAAAGGTACCACACTCTTATTAATTAGTGTTTTTAAGTGTCTCAAAGATGAAACGCCCTTCGTGCTCTTACTGTGATTACAAAACCCTTTTGATCGCTGTAAATCTAAAACAGCTTTGGTATTTTTTAAAGAAACAACAATTAACAGGCCGCTTTGAAAACCCAAATGACCTTTATCTTAAATCAGTGTCCTCCGAGTCTCCATGAGTCACAGGCACTGTGTGTGGGGAGGAGGTGGCCAGCCCTGCTGCCACTCTTGTGGGTCAGACTTGGCTTACTGCTCGGGGCTGGGTTTCAATCCCCCTGCTCCAAAAGCCAGTTTGTCCTAGGAGAGTAAGTGAGCCATAAAAATAAAAATCATGCTGAGGGGCCAGGTGGGAGGGACTTGTTGTGTCAGCAAAGGGATGGGGGCAGGGACCCTGATGCAGGGAAGAGAGGGGCCTCTGCTGACTGGGGCAAAGCAGTGATGAGCTCTCAGCAGAGCAGGGAAAAGCACGTGGATGCTACATATAAAGTAAAGGTGCCTGAGGACACCTGGGAGCCTGCTCCTCCTCCGTTATGTTAGAACACTTTGAGACAAACCTGCTCTAAAGTTTCCTGAGCAAAAGTGGATGCAAGAAAGACAGCCTTCAGGAGGAATGTCAAGTTTCAAACAGACTTGCACCCAGTCCTTGAGCACAGGCATGTGCTATGTGCCATGTGCCAATTACATCCTTTGTTTCGTATACAGATTTCAAATACTACTGCCCTTAGGAGATTACATTTAGGATTTGAGAGTTTGTCTCTGACATTTGATAAGCAACTTTTTATGTGCATTTACAGAACTTTATTTGGCACGATTCCTTTGAGAAACTAATGATGTATCAAAAACCAAACCAACAAACAAAAACAATTTTGAGTATGTGGAAACTGTCAGATTAGTTCTAGTTTAGAAACGGTGAAGACAATGGATTTCCTTTTCGCATAAGTGAAATCAGAAAACAGTATCAACCAACACTGAAACACCATGTGTCAGCCTTGGGACTCGCTGTAGAAGGAACTCTTCTGTGGGTGGCTTTCCAGGACAGTAACCTTCCATGGTCTCCCTCCCCAGACCATCCCTGGGGAAATGACTCCAATCTCACCATCCTAGCTTGGGATGGCAGTCAGAAGAGAGTGGGGAGATCTCTCAACTTCAAGGTTTTTATGCTAAATGATAGGAAGGGCAGGAGGAAGCTGGCAATGAATTTGCAAGTGAAGTAAGAAGAGAGATGCAGAAAAGTGGGAAAGGGATCCTTTCTTCCAACACTTGATGGGTGGTTGCCTGTGACAATATCACCCTATATCCGACCACTATGCCTTCATCAAATCCCGCATGGGAGGGAGTGTGTGCAGCTTTTTTAGGGAGCTGCTTGGCACTATAGTTTTATTTTGTTCCTCCATTTTCTGCTATTTTTTTTCCCCTAGGTCCTTGTGAGGAAGAGAAGACAGGCAGAGGTCCATCTTTGTGGCCACATCCTCTGACTGTTTCTCTGATTCTTCCAGCTAGTCTCTCTCCCTTCCTCCTGGGGTGGCCCTCACTCTGCACCTTCCCCAGGACACAGGGCTTTGCAGCATACACACACATCTGACATTCCTTCAAGCCACCTGCTCTCTGCCCTAGCCATTCCTGACCACCAAACTCAGTAGGCTCTCATCCATCCAGGGTCCATCCAGACCTCTGGACTGGTGACCAAGCAAAATGTTTCCTTTTGATATTTTTTAATGTGATCCTCAGTTCTACTGATATATCTTAACACACACACACACACACACACACACACACACACACACACACTCACACACACACATACACAAATGTTTCTGGATGCATGCTAGTCTGACTAAGCCCAAGAGACCTCTGGCATCACTCATGAGTCAGAGGAAAACCAAAGGCCCCTGGTAAGGCTGACAGAATCCCCTGGGTCTTATATTTGTCTGTGATCACAGATATGTGGGCAAATGCTGGAACAGGCAGGTGTAATCAGAGAAAAAGGCCAGTGGGCCTGGCAAAGCAGACAGGACGCAGCAAACTGCCAACTCTATTGCTTCTAAGTAAGTGTCTCTTGAAAGTGAATCACATCTCTGCATCCCTCTAGCCACCAGGTAGTGTCAGCCCCCATGATACCTCTGTCCTTGATGGGGGAGTGCTTGCTGCTCTGGCCTCTCTCTCACCACTTCCTGCCTCTCACCATGCTCCCTGGCTACACTGAGCCAGCTGCAAAAAGGCCATTACCATTCTTGCCTTCAGGCCTCTGCACACACTGCTCCACCTATTTCCAACCTCTTCATCTCAACTTAGAAATCAAGTGGCCCCTCAGGATTCAGTGGAGACATCAGCTCCCCGGGGAAGCCCACACTGGCCTGACCTCCATCAGTTCAGGTCCCCCTGCATCCTCCTTCACCTCCACACCCACCACACTGCCCTGCTAATGAGGGGCTGACTCACAGTGCCCAGGAGCTGCTGACAAAGAGTAGGTTCTCCACAGTATCTGATGGATGAGCGAACAGAGTAAATGAATAAATGAGGGTGTGTATTCCCTTAACAAACACAGGTATGACACTTACTCTGTGCCTGGCCTGTCCTAGGCATTTTGTGAACATGAACTTGTTTAATCCTTATAAACCCCCATGTAGTTCATACTATTTGTGTCCTCATTTTTTTCAGCGAAGGAAATTGAGTCCAGGGAGCTTAACGTTTCCAAGGTCACACAGCTGACAGTGACTAGAGCTGATGTTGACCCCAGACATCTATCCTCAGAGATGCTCTGCTCTGTGGAGACCCAGGTACCTGTGGACCTGAGGTTGCTCTTGGCACCTGCCTGAGATGTCTCCTGCCAGGGCACAGGAAGGGGGTGCCCTGTAATTCCACACTGAGCAGAGCTGAGTTTCAAATTACCTCTCAAAGGAATCTTTCCATTAAAAAAACATATGTATACACACGCGCGCACACACACACACACACACACACACACACACTAGAGGCCTGTGCATAAAATTCATGCATGGGGGGGAGGGTCCCCTCAGCCCAGCCTGCACTTTCTCTAATCTGTGACCCTTCGAGGGACATCCCTCTCAAAATGCTGGACCACTGGCTCCTAATCATTCACTTGCCTGCCTGCCTAATTGCCCGCAACTGCACCCCACCCCCCCGCTGGCCTGGATGCTCCTAACTGGCGCCCCGCCAGCCTGGTCACCCCTTACTGCCCGCCCCTGCCAGCCTGGTAGCCCCCAACTGCCCTCCCTGCTGGCCTGCTCGCCCAAGAAGCCTGCTTGTTCAGTCCATCTTTTAGTGGTCCCTCACTAACTCTCCTCCTGGCCTGGTCATAGGCAGCCATCTTGTGGGAGTGTGAGCATCAATTTTCATATTACCTCTTTATTATATACATAAAGGAGGGGAAAAAGTAGGTTTATAGTTCATATGGAAAATAATACAATAATTAATAAATAACACAATAATAAACTGTGTTTCCCATACTCACCACTGTAACTCTACTCTTGTCTTTGTGTGTGTGTGTGTGTGTGTGTGTGTGTGTGTGTGTGTGTGGTGTGTGTACTTTGGTTTCATAATCTTTGGCCCCAGAGGGAGAAGTCATGTGCCTATGGCCAATGGCCTCTTGACTTATTTCTCAGGAGATCTCCACCCATCCAGGGAGCGACAGGTACAAAAATCATTGAATTTCAGACTTGACCCCAGAGCTACCTGGTTGGAGGCTGGCAGGGCAGCTTGTTCTTTGGGATTTCTGACCTGGCCAGCTGGTGCACAAAAGCATTCAGTCCTGTGTAATCCGCAGCCCCAGGCCAAAGTAATGCCAGCTATGAAATGACCTATCATGTGATCTATTGTGTGTATGTGTGTGTGGTGGGGAGAGGGTGTCATTAGGTCAAGGGTAGGGGTAGAGCCCCTCCCAAAGAGAAAGAGGCAAGTGAGATCCAGACTTCCAGCTGAAAACCTGACTGGCTTAGTCAAACTACTTTCTTGTGTCAATATTCCAAATGTGTGAGTGCCTCCATTGCCCTAAGGATGCCACTGAGGTTGTGGAAGTGGCACTTGGAAGGGTGTTCCCAAACACATGTGCCTGGGGCAGCTGCTGAAGAGCTCGTGGCCAGGCACCTCCTCGGTAAAGTGCAATGGTCAGTTCAGGGTGTGGCAGGCATTCAGTTATTGGGCCAAAAAGCCATGGTCTCAACCTTTTTATTTGCATTCTTTGGGTCTTATCATTTAGGATTATGTAAAAAATGGCAGCTGCTTATAATTATTTGGAGGTTTGAGCTGCAATAATTAAAAACAGCTGCCTTTATCTTCCCACTACCAGACTTAACCCCAAAAAGTTGGGTCTACTGAACTTCAAAGGAGGAAGCAAGAAATAAAAGAAAACTCCACACATTACTAACAAATTTCTAGTGATTCATTTAAATGTATAACTAGTTATTCCAACAGCCTTCAAACCTTTAATTATCTTTTAAATATATATAATTTGGGGTTGCTAATTAGATAGCAATTTAATGCTCTCATGGGGATTCAGATGCACTGTCTTTCTGAAATGTAAACTCCCAGAGGAACACACATTGGCATTCAAATGATTGAATTCTTCAGATATTCAAATGAGCTTGGGCATTCAAGGTTGGGATCTTTAGGATATTCACAGTCAGCCCAGCTGTAGGTTTTACAGAGCTTCCCCTGATAGACAGAGGGTAAAGCTAGCCTTCCTCCCCAGTCTTAGTCTAACCCTCTGGAGAGAACCGAGTCAGGGCCAGGAGGCCTAACTCATTCTACAGCTCAGTGGAGCCTCCTCTTAGGTGCAGGTGGATCTGCTTTCTGGTTTTAAGGAGGAACCCTCCTTCCTGGAGTTTAAAGTTAAGAAAGCTTTAAAGTTCCCATCCCAGGAGTCCTCCATACTGCTACCCTCTGGGCAGTTACCATTTTAATTAATAACTCTCTGTTCCCACAGGCTGCTGCAGATGGAGGAGGTGAGGGCTTCACTCTGCCTTGAGCTTCCATTTCCTGCTTATTCCTGCCCATTGAGATGGTCCTTTAAATTATATAAAGATGTGTATTGTATCATGTGGAGAAAAGTAATTGATCAATTAGATGACATTGGGCAATGACAGAAGCCAGCTCTCCAGTCTCAGTCCAGTGGCATGGCTCCTGACCCTGAACCTGGGGTTGGGGTCAGGAGCTAGCAGCTGAGCCTCACTTTCCCCACCAGGGGAAGGAGGTGCAGACAAATCCATAGGAATTTTTAAGAGATCATTATTCAACACGTTGCATATAATTACATTTTGATGAGCTTTTTATTGCTAATTCATCATCCAAGATGGGGCACTCTAGATATGAAATTAATCTAGTGAAACAAAAGCCAGAGTGTGTCCAGTGCAAAGAGGAGCTTTGTCCTCATCAAATTCTTCTGCCAAACAACAAAGCAGCAAAGAATCCTATCTCTAAACTAAATTTCCTTAAAGTGCCTTCTCGGTGATGAATGGCATAAAGATGTGCATTCTCCAAGCAGGCTGGGATGAGGTGGAAACCTATGTAGAGGTCTGGAACAGAGTGGAACATGTGCCTAATGCCACCATGTTAATGAGAAAATCCGAGTGGGTGCACGGAGGCCTGGAGTCGAAGCTCTAGGCCAGAGCAAATCAATTTCTGCAAAGAAATATGGACACACTGGTGTCTTAGCTTGACTTCTCTCTGAAGTAGACCCTAACCCAAGAATTCAACAATAAGGACTTTATCTGAGATGGAATCCCAGGAAATGCCTGTAGGCACATGGCAAAGTGACCCAGAGACAGAGAAGGGCAGGCACCCAACACAAGGAGCAGCCTGAGCACTTTAGCACCAGGGGCACTGGGAGCAGCCTGAGCACCTTAGCGCCGGAACCTCTCAGTGTGGAGCAGGCACCTGGAGCTATCCCACCTGGGAGGTGCCAGTGCTCACTAGGCTTTGATGGAGGGAAGCTGATCCTAGCACATCTGGCCTGTTGCATGTCTGAGAGAAGCTAGACCCAGGAGCCAGAGAATGTCTTCGCCCAGGTGCTGGGAGCTGCACGCAGGCTGGCATGAATGGAAATGGTCAGTACTGAGGGCAGACAGGCATGGGGCAGGAGCATGTTTCAAAGTAGAAACATCAATACAACCTCAAGCCGCTCTTCATTGTGCTTTAGAAGTTTGTTCTAAGTCTACCAGCAGATTCCAGATAGGACACATTGAACATCCCCACGCCTCAGGGTTTGCAGACATGGTTCCCTCCACCAGGATCAATCTCACAACCTCGGCACAGCATATTCTCTTTCTTCCCTTGGGACTTTAGAGGTCATCTTAAAATGTCCCCCAAAGAAGAGTTCTCCCTGACTATCCAACTAAGGGGGGTGCCTCTTCTAACTTTTTTAGTTTTCTCTGAACCTGTTTCCTCTGGAGAGTTTATCCAAAATGTGTACAACTATTTGATTACTGATCAGCTGTAAAAAAAACAACACATATCTTCTCCATGAGACTGCATACACCAAATAAAGGGGGAATTATGCCTGTCTTGTTTTATCATGAGATCCTCAGCATCTAATAGGATGCCTGACATATGAGAGGTGTTTAATAAATACATGCCAGATGAGGAAAGGGAGAGGGGTGGATGGGGGTTAAGGGAGGGCAGTAAAGGAAAGAGGGAGGGAGGCAGGAGGCAGGAGGCAGAAGGAAGGGAGGGCTCCAGAGGCACATTCTGGTGCATCCTGGTGTCAGCAGGGCCCTTTGCAGCTCCTGGTTGTGCTGGACTGCGTCACCCACTGTGACCTTCCACTTACAGGCTGCAAACCAGCTCCCTGCAACCTTCTCAGCCACCCTTTCCACAGCCAGACATCATGTCTTTTTATAAATGCTACATTTCTACCCTGATGCTTAATAACATACTGTCATTGTGTGATCAATCTCCTATATGTGGGTGTTCTCTCCCCATTTATTTGTTATTCCACTTCCTCTTCTAGGCACCTTACCAGGCCTTGTGTGCATAGGGTGAACAGACTAACTTGCCTGGAGTCTTCAGGTTGCTTGCTGTGAGTGAGGGAATGCCTATGTCAAGATATTTCTAAGATGTAGCGGAGCTCAAACTATAAGGCCTGGGAAAGAGGCCTGGTGAGAGGAGCAGAGACCTCTGGGGGTATTGGGTTGTGAGATAGAGAGGAAAGTTTTGTGGGGAGTGAGAGGGAAGAGGTGCAGACTATGATCTCCTTTGGAGCAGAGGTCAGAACCACACCCAGAAGTGGTTCCCAGACCTGTGGATCCTGAGGGTATATCAGCTAGGCTACTCTGGTTGTAAGCAACAGAGTCTAATTATTTATCCCTTGAACAAACGGGAGTCCTATATAATAAAGCATCCTATATAATAAAAGGCTAATATGCAAATAGACTGATCAATGGAATGACAGTTCTTGCTATGATGTGCACTCACCACCAGGGGGCAAGGAGGGGGGATGTCATTCAATGCAGGAGCTGCCCCCTTGTGGTCAGTGTGCTCCAACAGAGGGAGTGGAGCTCAGCCAAAAGCTGGGCTCATGGCAGCAGTGTTAGGAGCCTCTCCGTGTCTGTGGCAGGACTAAGGATGTTTGACTGTCACCTTAGGCCCATTCCCCATGGGCCTAAGCCATCAGTTGGACATCCCCCAAGGGCTCCCAGACTATGAGAGGGCACAGGCCAAGTTGAGGGACCCTCCTGAGTGCAGGTTTTCATGCACTGGGCTTTTAGTAAATAAATAAAGGAACTGATAGAGGGTCTTTTCCTCTTGCCTTTACTCTCCCTCCTTCCCTTTTTTTCCTCCTTTCCTTCCCCTCTCTCTCTTATTTCCTCTATTACTACCCTTGCCTTTCCATCCTTTCTCTTTCCTCCCATTCATCCTGTTTTCCCTCCTTCTCTCTGGATGGAGTAAAGATTTAAGAAAAACCAGCCTTCCATCTACTCATACCTTTGTATCAGCCAAGGCCCAGCAGGAAGCACATGGCATAGTCAAGCCAGCTAATTAAGGAAAGTTTAATAAAGGGGCTATTGTAATGGTGTAGGTAGGGTGTGGAAAACTACAAAAAAATGGGGCAGTACCCTTGGAAGTAGAAGCAGTGGGAACCTTTCTCTCCCATCTGCATGAAGGGACAAAGGAAGGAGCAGTCCCAGGAGTCCACAGAGAGCAAGGGAGGCTTTGTGGCTTTAGACTGGGTGCAGCCAGTCTCAGGGGACACAGGACTGAATAGACACAGACCTCACCTCTCCCTTCTCCACTTCTTTTGGGTGGCCCCCAGGAGCAGGCCCCACCCACAGCCCAGGGCCAAGGAATCACTGCTGTGCTCCACACAGGTCTGAGTGTGAGTGGGCCAGAGCAAGGGGAGAACTGTGGGCTGCAGCCCGGAGGCTCTCCAGCCCAGCTTTCCTCTTGTAAAAGAGCCTTGCACATCCCAGCTTCAGAACTGAGGGAAGTTCTCCCAATTGCATGGGTTTAATCTTATGGAAAATGACAGTGCCCACAGTCATCTTTTTTCCCCCTGATGATTGGCCCCATTGTACTTTCTAACTGACACCATCTTGGGCTCAGCATCAATTACCATCTCTGAAATAAAACACTAACACTCAGGATGCTGTCAGGACGTAGGAGGCAAAGCACACAGGGTGTTGTTCAGCATTGTGTCTGGCCCCTAACACCCATTGGCATTACTGCTAGCCCCTTACTTACTAATCCCATCTATGCCCTGAGTGCCTAAGTACACACCCGGCCACAGAATTTGAGGACTAAGAAACTGTTGAGGTTCACAGATGGGACAGAAATCCAGGTGCCACACAGGAGGGGTAAGCATCCCCAATTCCAGGCAGCAATGCTTCCACTCAAGTGTCCAGACTCGCACAGTGCAAACAGTGCCCTCAACAATGTCATCAAGAGGAAGGCATGTGAGGCTCTGATTTCCCTTTTGCCAAATGATGTATTTCAAAAGGAACAGGCTCACTACGTGGGGGTCATGCAGTCTTGTTTATTTTCTCTCTGGGAACACGCTCCTCTGAGCACATACATTTACTAAGCATCCCTTAATTCTTTCTTTTAAACTAAATGGGATGGATTCAGACCAGGCCTGTTCAGAGAATGTGTGTTGGCAGGCACTGCAGCCTCCACAGGGGCACACGGCAGTGCCCTGGCGCCACCTACTGGGCATCTTCCTTCAGTTCAGCAACCTGAAAGAAGGGCCTGGAGGCTGGGAAGGGATTTCAGCATTTAGAGCCCTGAAAGGATTGTAAAGAATACCATGTCCACCCCACACACCAGGACAGGCTGGGGCCAGCAGAATGCCTTTTTCTGAGACCAGAGGCAGAAGTCATGTCTAGTCTGGTTGGAGGACAGCCGTCCTGGGGACAGTGTGGGGCCTCTGCTAGGTGGGAAGAAGTGTATACCAGGGTGGAAAAAGGATGCAGTTGGTGTGCTTGTCATCTCCTCTGGGTAGTCCTCCTGTATCACAGGGTGTCCTTCCTTGAGCAAAGTAGACAACCTCTTCCCCTGTGAGCTCACAGACCTTCCTTGCCCCTCTGGCTGTCAGGGACTCTGGCTTGGTGCAGTGAGCTTCTTGTGAGCAAACATCCTTCCACCTGCTTCTATGTCTCCATTGGCCAGCACAGTGCTTGACCCCAGGAACAGCTGATGAATACTTGCAGGCCAGTAGGGCAGAGGGAGAGGCCGAAAGAAAGGTGTTTGATATGCACTGTCATGTAGTATTGATTGAGCAAATGCCTTGTTTCTGCACCTCATGTAGCAAGGACTCAAGAAATGTTTCCTGGGCGAACATGTGGCACCTGCACTTTTAATTTATAGTAGGGAATTGGTACCCAGACATCTAGTCATCAGCATCCTTCAAACATCATCAGGATCATGCCACAGATATTTACTATCTCTTCTGTGCAGAGCCAACTCCCAGGAATTCAAAGGGGACAGCAGGGTATACTTGAGCATATAGACCTTTCCCCAAGAATGATAAGTGAATCAATGAAAAGAAAGCAGGAATATGACAGGGAATGGATAGAGGAGGAGTGTGGCTCCTTTTGATTATAGGCAGAGGAAAGAGCAGGTACAGGATTCCACTGGGAGATGGAAGAGGGCCAGAGATGGCAGGAGCACAGGGGAGTATGGGGGACAGCCACACAGGCCCAGCAGATCAGGTCATGGAGTAAGATCTAGTGTGGAGCTGGGGTCATGCTGGGAGTTTGTGTTTTATTCTAAATGAAGCATAACATTAGAGTGATGTTGGTGAAGGCCCTCTGACTGCTGAGTGTATGGTGCTGGGATAGGGTGGTGCAGGTGCCCATAGAGGACCTGAAAGGGGACTGAAGTCATCTAGGAGAGATGGCAGGTGGCCCTGCTCAGGGGGTAGCGACAGAGAAAAAGGGTAGGCTTGGAGCACTTGGGAGCCAGATTCTAAGTGGACATGAGAGTGGAGGACTTAGGGGAGAAGTCCAGAAAAGTCACTGCTGGGGCACACCTATACCTGTTGAACTCAAAAGAACCCTTAGCCTTTGCATTGAGTAGCTGTGGATGGGCAGAAAAATGAAGGAAAGTTAACTGAAGCATTGTGGATTCAAGAATTATACAGCAAAAGAAAATCAGGTGTGGGATGGAAGAGCGTTAAATAATTGAGGATCTGCATGATACAAAAATCACATTTAACCTCGCCTGACCCATTGCTTGAGCCAAGTCAGTGGGTTTTGACAAGGATTTTAATAGTGCCCCTACCTTTTAAATTTCTATTTAAACTGGTGTTTGATATGCACTGTCCATGTAGTATTTAACATACATTTACATGTGTCCATAGGAATATCCACTTAATCCCTATGAGAGGACGGTGGTGTAGAAATGCCTATTAGCATGTCCCCATGTCATTTGTGTAGTGGACCTTGTGCCAGGGTCCGTCTGTAACCCAGTGCAGTTACAAAAGGACATGAAAACATAACTGCCGGGTGTTCACAAAGACTAAGCAGCAGGATCAGCATCCCGAGTGGGGCAGGGACAGTCAGGGAGCAATACAGGTGAAAGGCAGTGACCCTAGACAAAGCTCAGACTGTGGAGCACCCAGGGCTACACTGCCAACAATGCTGACCTAGCGGGGGAGGAAGGCTCTGGAATAGGTAAGGAAGACAGATGACCCAGTTATCTGTGGAATGTGAGTTCCCTAAAGAGTTAACCCGAGTTTTACAGAACAAGAGAAGTGATATGTGTCTCAATATTCCTATGGAACAACCGGAAAGCCCAGGCTCACCCACGTGGCTGAGGCTTCCTGCCCCCTGGCTTGTGTCGCACAATTTGGTTAAGGAGGCTGGCATGGCTTAGGACTGAAACAGTCAGAGAAGCACGGCCACACCGGAGAGAGCACCTGCCCATCTGCCCTGGCACTGACTTGATATCCTAAGTTCTGGACAACTCTCTGCTTTCACTCTCAGGAGGCCATAGCCTGGGGCAAAGGGTTGGGGAGGGGTGGGTAATTGTGGCAGATAAGATCACAGTGAAGGAGGCTAAGAAGCCATCAACCTTTTGCACAGACTCCCCAGATGAAATAGTGCCGGTGGCAGTGCTAGCATTTGTTCTCATTCATTTTCAGAAAGAGGAGCACCTATAACCCAGCATCTTGTTCAGAAGGGTCCAAAATAGGTGGCCATGCCCTAGACCTGTGCTGTGCTGTCACTCGGGGCTCTTGAGCAACTGACATGCAGCTGGTCAGAACTGAGATGTGCTGTGGGTGTAAAATACATATCGGAGCTCAAAGATTAGTATGAAAAAAGGGTGTAAACTATCTCATCAATCATTTTCATATTCATTGTATGTTGAAACAATGTGATTTATTCACCCCAAGTCTTAAATATCATCTGTCTGTTAGATTTGGGGTTCTTTGAGGCAAAGCACATCTCTGTAGCCACTCTGAGCAGCTTGCTCAGGCCTGGACCTTCAGCAAATGTTGAAGGAATGAATGAAAATTTCTCTCCCCGATTCCCACCTCCCATGTTGTCCATCAGCACACCCAGTGGCCCATGTGGTTGGCAAATTTTCAACCAGAACAGAAACCTGCCAGAATTCTTCCCCACCTCCCGGGCTTGCAAACACACAACATCCTTTGTCAGATGCCACGTGAGCCTCCTGGAAGCAGGTCTCAGGTTGTGCCTGCTCCAGGCTCCTCCGTGGGCCCGGCTGGTCTTGGGGCCCCTTTGTTCTCTCTTGGTGGTGTGACCAGGCCCACATCCTAGGCCTCCTTGAGGAAGGAAATCAACTTGGATGTCCTTTCTTCTAAAAAGGGAAGAGAGGGGGGGCACGGAGGGAGAAACCAAAGTCTCAAAATAAAACAACATCAGGTCATGCTAGAGGTGGCACCTTCCTGGTCTTATCTCCTTTGATGCCCTGTTGGGCAAAAGAAAGAGACATATTCAAGGTTCCACATTAAAAAAAAATCTATTAAGCTCTGAAAGACATGGGAAGAAGTAACTGCACAGCAAATCAACCTAGACAGTAACTATATGTAACTGTACTTTGAAATATTTTTAATCTGAATGTTAAGAGTGGTTGAGACCAAGAAAAAATTTCCAGATGCTTAATAACTACTCGAAAGCGCTCCCTAAGTTCTAACTTGTATCCCTCTTACTCTGCTGTTTTCCTATTCCCCACCCAGAGAATAGGTAGGGCCCCCAACTGTGGGAGGGCCCCAGCCCACCTGTTGCCACATCAGCCTTTAGTCCAACAGGACCCCGCACCCCAGGCCCAGGCAAATGTCTGTGGAATCCATGTCAGTCAGCTTACCAGCAGTGACAAGCTGGTGGCAGGACAGAGTGGCTGAGAAATAACTGAGGACAGCCTAAGGGTGGTCCAGTTATCAACGGGAAAGTGTTACTTTAGCAGTTTTGCCAATTAAACCAAAGTGAGTGGGCTGAGTAAGGCCCCTACATCTGAGCTGTTTTTGGAGACACTTCATGATTCACACCCAAATCATACAAGATTAAAGAAAACACTGGATAAAATCAAGCCAAACATTAAGGTCAGGGGAAAAATCTTATTGGACAAATTAGAAAAATATTGGTATTGTGCTTCAGAGAAACCCACTTCTTTCCTCCAGCTGCAGGGGCGGAAACAGCCTCAGTGGCAGAGGGAGAGAGAATATGAGTTGTTTTAAGGGAGTTTGCTCCACCCTCTCATGCTGGCCTTAGCCCCACACTCAGAGCCAATGTGCTAATTGGTGACCTCGGCCAGAACTGTTGAGAACATGCAACTATAATAAGTATTCTATTATATGGCTGGGCTCTGGAGAAGGGGCACCAGGTTGGAATGAGGCTTCCTTGCCTGAATCCTCAGCTAGTCAAAGGAGCTGCTGGCCACTGGTTGTCCCCAGCCATGTGTGAGGCTTTTGACCAGGGTGGATCACGTCTGGTGGAGACCCCAGTTTCCAGGGGAAGCACACAAATTACATCATCCAGATGACCAAATGTGAGAAACAGTGAAAACAGTGGGTTTGGAGGATGCCTTCATTCACTCACTATCCAAGACCCTACTGTGTGCTGGTGGTGAGGGAGGGAACAAGGAAACACTTCTAGTTTTTGTTGTTCAGATGAACAAAAAAAGAGAGATGAACCAATGACTTGTACATGCCAAATTTGGCAGGTGGTCCATCCTTGTAGCTTGACTCTTAGCATTATCTCCTCTTACTGTAGCCTCTATTACTATCCTTATTGCTACTTTAAAACCACAGCAACCCACACTTTTGCTTCCTCACAAGACAGGGTTCAAACTGAACCTTATACTAGTCATATAGTTGTTGTCTGTCTTCAAGACAAAAGTTGGCCAAGAAAACTGAGAATATGTGTGTGTGTGTGCCTATGTGAGAGAAAGACATGAAAGACAGAGAGAGACTGAGAGGGGATCGGACAGAAAGACAGGCACAGACAGGCTTAGCTAAGGTTTCCCAGAGTTGATGGCATACAGAAAAGAAGATTGAATCATTGCATGATTCCAGGACTCTTTATCTATCTCTGTGTGTGTGTATCTGTGTCCACAATCCCTCACCAATTTATAATAATAAAATCACAATATGCAAATTGACCAAAGGATGGAACAGCAGAACAGCTGCCCAGACAATAGTTTCAAAGACTATGTTATGACATGCACTGGCGCCAGGCCAGCCAAGGTGAATGGGATGCAATTGGTTCGGGCGGGGGGTGGATGGGGGAAGGAGGAGGGGAAGAGGGGCTGCCATCGCCCCACCATCACTCCAGCAGAGAGAGGCCCAGGCTGCCCAGTTGCCCAGCTGGTGGGTGGATAGGGCCTCTCTCTGTGGGGCAATCACTTGCAGGGCTCCCGGCCTATGAGAGGGCACAGGCCGGGCTGTGGGACCACCCCCACACCAAGTGCACAAATTTCATACACCAGGCCTTTAATGTTTACCGTAATAATCTGAACCAAATGAATAAAAAAGTTTTCTTTAGAACCCCCTTAAGCATCCACCACCACCATGTCCTCCCAAACTATTTTATAGCAACTGAGCTCAGATCCATAGAGCCAATAAAACACACACAGGTGCCAGGTTAACCACCACTGTCCCCACCATGTCCTGGTCCTGCTTTGTCACACAGAGCTCTTGGCTGCCTTGACCCCATTTTCTCTGACAACCAAGCTGAGATACATACACTATGGTCATGGCAGGAATGTAAGATAAATGGATGCTGCCCTAACCAGTTTGGCTCAGTAGATAAAGTGTCGGACTGCAGATTAAAGGATCCCAGGTTCAATTCCGGTCAAGGGCATGTACCTTGATTGAGGGCACCTCCCCAGTAGGGGGTGTGCAGGAGGCAGCTGATCGATGTTTCTCTCTCATTGATGTTTCTAACTCTCTATCCCTCTCCCTTCCTCTCTGTAAAAAATCATAAAATACAATTTTTTTTAAAGAAAAGTTCCAACATCAAGAATCAAGGGTCTCCCTTAAAAAAAGGAAAGAGAGAGAGAGAGAGAGAGAGAGAGAGAGAGAGAGAGAGAAATGGATGCTTAGAGAGGCTTGTGACTTGCCCAAGGTCGCACAGTTGGGATGTGGCATGTGGCAGGACTAGGAGTCAAGGGCAACATGTGTGTTGCTGAAGTTGAGTTCCTTCCACTTTCCTGCCCTTTCTTTCCCCGAATGAAAATGCAAACCTTGAGGCACAGTCAACATCCACATATGATCCCATTCAGATGGGCATGCTGATGTAATCCTCTAAATCTCCTAGAAAGAGCTCATAGCCTCAGGGTCAGAGGCAGACAAGCTGCCTGGCCATTCCTTAGGTCCTTATCACAGGTCAACTGCAAAATAGTTCATCAGGGTTAGATTTTCACACATAAGATTGGGGCATTTGAGTGGACCACCCCCTCCTTGGGAACTTGACCCTGGTTACCACATTTGGTAAAACCATTCAGTATACTGTTTCAACAGCAAGGGAAACAGAACTAGTCTGTATTTGCACTGTTAGGATAGATTGGCCCTGGCTGGTTGGTCTGGTTTCTGAAAGCCCTTCCACTAACCTCTCAGAGGCCACAGCTCTCAAAAGAGCATTACTGGACTGTTTGCAAACAGACCTTATGCTGCACGACCAGAGGATGTAAAGGAGCAGAAAGACCTGTGGCTGACTGTGCAGGAGGAAGCCGCTCATCCCTGTTGCCGCACAGAGCGAGAAAGTGCCTTGGTGACTTCTGACATCTGGTTCCATTCCATCCCTTCTTTAAAAGCTGATAAATAGGAAGCTAATTCACTCACTGGCAGAAGATCCAGGTTTGATTGTTTCATTTACTCGGTTCCACTCCCACTTGGAATAAATAAGCACTAGGAGCCAGAATGAGCTGCACCAAACACACAACGCGTCCTGCGACCCACAGACAATCCCAACTGGAAATGGGCAATGTGCTTAGCTTTTAGGCCTAAATGTTTCCAGACTTAAATATCTTTAGAAAATTAGTATATTTTTCAATCAAACTTTTCAATAATTTGGAGTTACATTTGGAACTAGCGAACCAGTTAGCCCAATCTTTTTCTGTTAAAAAGATTGTGGGAATCAACTGTTACCGTAATTCCAGTCTTAACACATGCATATGGGATCCACATGACATGGCCATGACTCCATTAATACCGGGGTGATTAGAGCGAAGCCAGATGATAATAGAGCTCAAACGTGAACTTTTCTAAACAACGAGTCAAAGGAGGAGCAGACTGATACCCACAAAGCTTCACCAACAAACATTTGCGGAGCAGGCACTGCCACTCTTTGCTGATTTTGATGGAAGAGAATGAGAATTCTGGGTAGAATGAGAAGTCCGGGTATGTGTGAATATGTGGGTGTGTACGCGTGGATTGCTACAGGAAACAACCTACACTTTCTTAACTTCCAAAAGCAGCACTTACTGTGTTACTCTTTATACCTTTATAACTTCTGTAAAATGAACTAAACACACAAACCAAAAGGGATGTCCTTTTTCAACACATTCCAACTAGTCCAGAGATGGCAAAGACATGGCCCCCTCGCTATCTTCGCCCCTCTGGCGCCCACAGGAGATGCCACCAGGGAACCAGGGCCTCTGGTCCATCAGTCTGGCTGCCCTTCAGAATCCTGCTTAACATGGGGCTCGAGGCAGCCTCCCCACAGGGAGCAGGGAGGACCGTGAACCCATGCTCTGTCCTGGATGTAGCCTACCCCACTCACTGCAGAGAAAGTGAGGTTGCTGAAAGAAAATTGTCTACATGTTGGGTCACCAACAATGCTACCAGATATGGCTTCGGCAGGAAATAGAGAAAATATCAACTGTTTTATAGAACCAAAAATCTGTCATTGAATTCCTTCAACACAGGTGGCACTGAGCTTAGGCTATGTAATTTGGGGGCAAGTCCTATGGTAATGAATTTCCAGGGATCCCAGGTATAGTTTATTGTATCAAATGCAACTTGCAACAAGTCAGTTTCTGATTGGAGAGTCAGACCCATTTGTTGTATAAAGGTACCCATTGTGATGTGTTTCAAATAGCCCAGAGTTTAAAAAAATCTCCATAAATTTGAAGCTGTGAAATAAATGCACATAGATATGTATGGATCCTATATAATAAAAGGCTACTAAGCAAATGGACCAAACTGAGGAATGACCGGTCCTATGATGCATGCTCACCACCAGGGGGAAGATGATCAGTGCAGGAGCTGCCCTCAGTGGTCAGTATGCTCCCACAGGGGGAGTGCTGCTCAGCCAGAAGGCAGGCTCATGGCTGGCCAGCTCAGTGGTGGTGGCAGGAGCCTCTCCCGTCTCTGCTGTAGGTGGATGGTAAGGAGTGAGGGACCCAGGACTGCAAGAAGGCACAGGCTGGGCTGAGGAACCCTCCCCCCACCCCGTCCCCAATGTATGATTTTCATGCACCAGGCCTCTAGTTTATATATACAAGCATGATAGTGACTGTATCTACCCAACATTATTTATTTACTAACTGTGAAAACCACCTTTAGGAGATAATATTATCCATTGAACTTTTAATGTGAACACCACTGCCAAGTGTCATCCCTGCAGCACTGAAGGAAACCTTTTAAAATCATAAAAGAAGAAACACAGAAAGAAGCCTTTCTCTTACCAGTGGTCTGAGTTCTGGATGCGTCAGGATATATCCATTATTTGTGATTGCAAAGGCATAACCATGAATCCCTAACTGTTAAAGGAACACAGAGAGAGAAACCTTCATTAGCTTGCTCCCTGGTGCATTCACAAAGCATAAAGCAGCCCAGCATTTAGTAATTTACAGCTTAAACTTGGCATTCATAACCCTTATCAGCACAATATTTCATTAAAATGAATGTGAGGTGCTGATCCTTGACATTTGGTGGAAATGAAGACCTGTCACAGGAGAAGCTCAGCAAATAGCACAAAGGCTTTTTTGGGGGGTAGGGGACATCAAAGGCTTTACTTTGATTTATTTAAAACAAAAACAATTACTTTTTTTTAAAAAAATGTGGCTAATGTTGCTAGAAAGACCTTTTGTCCAAGTGCACAGAATTTTATCACCCTGGGTGTCTTCTCTCTTCTGTGATAAGGAAGGAGGTGACCTCATTCTGATGCACATGTAGGCTGCCTGCAATTCCACACCCACAGGGGCCACCTCAAGCACGCACTCTCCTAGGCAGTCATTTTTTATAATTCTTCAAGGATAAAAGTGTCCCCCCACCCCCAGCCTGCAGAGGAGCCTGCCAACCTCTTTTATATCCCTTTGTCTTTAAATTGTGAGGCTGCCAAGCTTCTCTATGCATGCTTCCATCCTCACAAAGCCTGGGTAATTTTCTATGCAGAGCCTCACTTAATTTATGTTTTCTGACTAAATGGGACTATGGGAAATAGTTTGAGAGCAATGAAATGTTTTATTAGCTTTAAAAAGTATGTAATCAAATTTAACACTGCACTTATTTAAATAATAATCCTGGCTTTTTGACAATATTTCTATTACACAGTTGACTGCACCCATTGGCTACAATAAATTTACCTACAAATCATTCATGTATTAAAATGGCCTCTGGCATAAAACCCATACTGATCTCTCTCTCTCTCTCTCTCTCTCTCTCTCTCTCTCTCTCTCCTCCCCCTCCCCCCTCTCTCTCTTAAAATATAACCCACTTTTGCCAGAGCAGTAAAAGGGCAGAAGAAAAAGAATCCTACATTTTTTTCCAACAAGTTATTTCATAGTTCTGAGCTCTCACTATTACTTTTCTTTAAAATCCTCTACTGATCATGTTATTGAATATGATACTATTAAATGATCCAGACAACAGAGTTTATAAAGCAAGATTGACACAGTCTGCTTCTTAGCTTATTGTCAAGGTGATGTGAAATTGACTTCAGAGAATTTAACACTGGCAATTAAAAGTTTCCTTTGCATTAGTTACATAAAGCAAATATGCATGTGGTAGTCAAGGCAACAGGCATTTTCTCCTGCAGTTACCTTGCACAGCAAGTTTTAATTAGATTCTACTTGGGTCTAATGATAAAAGTATACTTCATTATGCTGAGAAAGATAAACCAGAGATTTCCTATCCTTTGAGATGTATATTGTCTCTTTCATCTTGTCTCTTGGAAAAATGTCAGATACAGTCAACACTGCATTAATTACCATTATTATGTCCCAGTTTAATATGGACCAGAGGGGTCAAAAAGGACTCGGGGAATCTGACTTTTCCCATTAAAAGCAAAAGTAGTATTTCGTTGGAAATTCAAACTCCAAATTAAGCCCAACAAATGATATTTTATAGTCAGCTAATATAGTCAGTACCTTCTAATGTACATTCCTTCAGATCTTGGCTTGCTTGTTGGAACTAATACTAAAAAGAAGATAGAAAATTTTGCATATGCTCCCTTAATGTCCTCTACTTTTCCTATATTGCACTTATCAAAATGACAATAATCAGTTATTGGTGAGTTTAATTATATGTTATCAAGGCATCAGTCAGATGATCAATATCTGTCTCCCTACTTGTCCATAATGGACAAGGTAACACCATGTGGGTCAAAATATGTGAAGGGATGGCTAGGTGGAGGGAAAGGAATCAGGAACACCAGGGAGAGTAAAGGGAGGAAGTAGGGGAACAATAAAACACATTGAATTGAGCACAGATCCTACAAAACTACCCTAAACTCTCCGCTCTCTCCCCTGGAATGAGGGGCTGAGCTGACCTCCCCACCCAACGTACTACACTCACTGTATCATGGCGCTTCTTCCTTGTTGCCCATTTATGCCCTGGCCAACTAGAATCTGCCTCACCCACCAAGATGCCACCAGAACGTCTTTCCCCACAGTTGCCAATGGTGGCCTAATAACCAAACCTAGAGACAGCTCTCTCTTTAATCTTTCTAGTTGTGTTAGCTGAATGCCCCTTCTTCCTTCACACTATTCCCTCAGCATCTCGGGCCTAGGCTCCCGGGTTTCCTCCTTCTCATCCTCCACCCACTGTTCAAGCACTCATTTTCCCTAATTTCTCTTCCAGTGCCCTGCTCTCCCTTTAGCTCTCCCTCCCCAAACAGCTCCAGAAACCACCTGGATGCTGTGATTGGCCCCTCCCCTCAGTGGCAGATCAATGTACTCAACTGTGTGTCATGCCTTTGTGATGGAGTGATGGTCAATTAGCATATCCCCTCTTTATTAGATAGAATGATATGGGACAGAGGAATATCCCTCAGGCACTGCATAGATACCACACCCAGACCATCTCGGCACTCTCCCCCTTCGTGTGGCTCTTCCTGCCCTTCTCTCTGATGGTGGCACCACCACCCACCCTGGTGCCCACATTAGACATTAGAGCATCATCCTTAGGCTTGTTTCTCTCTTGCCCAACTTCTTGATCCAAGTAATCACTAATTTTTATTCCAGAAATTACCCACATTCAACTCTGCTTCCCCATCCTTCCATCCATGTAGATTTAATGTAACAGATTTCCACACTTGTCCTAACTGTTCTCCTGCCTCAAAGCTTGACCTCAACCAAGTCCCCTCAAGACTGATCAAAGGTAACTCTGGCCCTGTTGTTCCCCTTTGTAAAGAGCTCTTCTTGTGTAAGATGAAACCCATGTGAGTGTCCATCAGGTCTCCCTGGGGTCTGGTCCCTACCTATACATTCAGCCCTGCCTCCTTCCACTTATTGCCTCTCAGGGCACATGGCAGTGACAGCAGCCCTCTGTGGTTTCCTCTCCCTCCCAGACCTTCACTCACATAGTACTAGCAGCCTGGAGCATCACTCCACCCCATCTCACCCAGATAATTCTCATCCATACTATAAACTCAGCCTCAGGATCATCATGGTCTATTAAAAGTCTCTCCTTCTCAGCCAATATAGCTCAGTAGTTGAGCATCAACACATGGAGCAGGAGGTCACAGGTTCAATTTCTGGTCAAGGCACATGCCCGGGTTGCAGGTTCCATCCCCAGTGGGGGGCATGTAAGAGGCAGTCAATAGGTTCTTTCTTATCATTGATGTTTCTACTTCTCTCCCTCTCCCTTTCTCTCTGAAATCAATGATAAATAAATAATAATAAAATAAAAGTCTCTCCTGACCTTCCCCATTGTTTCCTCCTTCCCATATCATCCTATCTAATAAAGAGGGAATATGCTAATTGACCATCCCTCTGTCACAAAGATGGTTGCACCCACAGCTGGAGCCAAGTTCCCATATGCAGCCTTAACAAGCAATCAGCAGGGACATGAGGCTATGCCCTCCTCTGCTCCTATTGGGCTTGACAGGAGATCTCAGGCTGCGCCCCTACCCAGCAGGGCTTGACAGGGTACCTCAGGCCTCGACCCCTGCCCTGGTGTCAGGCTGGGGTCCTCAGGCTGCACACCCCTGCCCCAGTGCTAGGCTGGGGGACCTCAGGCCATGCCCCTCACCAGGTGGGGTTTGACAGGGGACTTTAGGCTGTGCCTCCTACCCCAGCACCAGGCTGGGAGACCTTAGGTCATGCTCCCTACCCCAGCACCAGGTCATGGGACCGGAGGCTGTGCCCCCTGACTGGCTAGGCTTGACAGGGAACCTCAGGCTGTGCCCCTACCCAGTGAGGCTTGATGGGGAACCTCAAGGTGCACCCCTAGTGCTGGGTTGGGGGAACTCAGGCCTCACCCCTGCCCAGTGGGGCTTGATGGGGGATCTGAGCTGCACCCCCTTCTGGTGGTGGACCTGGGGACCTGAGGCTGTGACCTCTGCTGGGTGGGGCTCTCAGGCCATGTCCCCCACCCCGGTTTGGGCTGAGGGACCTCAGGCCATGGCCCCCATCCTGGCGCCAGGCCAGGAGACCTGGGCTATGCCCCCTGCCCAGTAGCGCTTGACAAGGGTTGGACTGGCCAGGTCTGGATCTAGCACAATGCAGTAGGGGTTGTGGGGGGCAGCCAGATCTAGTTCTCATGCAATTTTGAGGTGCATGTAGGTGGGCGAGGACTTGACTCTGGGTCCCATGGTATGCCCCAGACTCTAACAGGAGGAAGGTTTTCATATACATTTTACTAATTTTATTTCATCTTTGACACTTCTATTATAGAGAAAGGGCAAATGGTAATATTAAATTATTTGCTCTAACTAATCCCCTTTTAATGTGCATGAATTTCATGCACAGGTCACTAGTGTTTCCATAAAACCCTGAGAATTTCCCCATTGCTACCTTCACCCTAATGCATGAAACTACATCCTTAATGCCCTCTACTTTTCCTGTATTGCACTTATCAAAATGACAATAATCAATTATTTGTGAGTTTGATTATATATTACCAAGGCATCAGTCAAGGCTTTGATGATTTAATACCTGTCTCCCAATGCTAGCAGGTTCCCTCTCCTTCCTCTGCCCTGTTCCAGGTAAGATAGCTCCTCCCCATCAGAATGGGCTCTTGGTGGGGAAGGAGCCATTTCACTCATTTTTGATTTCTGCAACCCCTGACATTATGTCCTGCACATAGCAGGTACTCAGGTTAAGGTCTGTGTGTACTTAAGCTGTTTTTCACTTTTTACTCAAATATTATCTAATTCATATTTAAAGTCTAAACAAAAGTTAATGTTAGAAATGAGCTGAAAAGGTGAGGTTAACTTGCAGTGGCAGGTATATACTCCATCCTTCTCAAGGCTATTCCTGAGAAGGTCTTTCTGACATTCAGAAATGATCTGGTGAAAACCCTTCCCAGGAGAACAGCCTAGGAAAATAACATCAGAACGCTTTGCTGGTTGGTGGGTGACACATGGATATAACCTAATGTAGATGTGCAAAGACAAACTCAGAGCCAATCACCAAAGACATTCTGTGGGTGAATCTCTCAAAAAACTGAAAGCTTATAATGTCACGATGTCCAAAATTTGTTTTTGGCCACAAATCAAAATACTGATGAAATATCTCATTTTTATTTCATCTGAAATAGAACCAGTGTTCCCGTGCAGTCCCTCGGAGTAACAGAACACAGATAGGACACAGGCGGCCCAGCACTCAGGGCTGTTCAGGGGGCTTCAGTCCTGAAGCCGCTCTCCTGAAGGCCAGGAGCCTCTGTCCCACAGTGAGGAAGGAGGTGCCTCCCTCCACGTGCAGGGCTTTTGGCTAATGAAGTGAACCCGATTATAAAATGGCTCGTTACCTCAACAGAGGCTGTGGTGTCTGGAAACTTTTGCCTGGGGGTCTGGAATTCTTAATAAAAGTTACAGGAAGTCTGATTGCCTTGTGGGAAAATCTATGCAGTGAAGGGAAAAGAAAGAATTCTATCTTTGGGGAAAAACCCACAAGCCAAGCGCTGACTCATCTTTACTAGTACAAAGTATAGATCAGGACAGAAGGTATGATCCGCACTCTGCTACCCAGAGAGGCCTCTTCCACCCTGGCTGGGCCTGGCTGACATGCATGGTCTCCCAAGGTGTTTTCTGGGAATCAGAGGAGGAATGATTTAGGTGTAAATATGTCCTACCTCTGTCTCCTGTTCCCAGCCTACCCCTTGGGAAAGCAAAAAACTGAAATGCCCATATGTCAGGCACCACTGGTTAATTCCTGGAGCTGTTCTTCCTCTATTCTCCTGCTACACTTTGCTTCATTCATCATTTACTAGATGAGTTATGTTGAGAAAGTTATTTCAATTTTCCTTAACTAAAAATGGGGTCAAGGAATATCCACTCCATGGGAGCCTAATAAGGATTCAGTGGGAATCGTGCATGTAAAGAGTTTTTACCATGCTACATAGTAAGCAAGTTCAATAAACCTTACATTGTTTTATTTTATTTTAGCCATTATTATTAATATTATTAACTATTATTTAAACTATGATTACTATTATTGTTATTTATTGTTCTTAATGGCTTTAGGGTACTAAATAGTGGGTAAAACTATGGCTCACTAGCCCTGAAACTTGGTGAGATATTTCCATTTTCTATGCCTCAGTTTCTTGAGTTGTAACATGAGGGTAACAGCAGTGTCTGGCACTTATTAAGTGAGAACATGTGACAAAGAGTATAGCAACTTCCCCAGTAGAGGAAGCTTTGAGAAATAAACTCACAGGGTAATAGTTATCAGTTTCATATTATGATCACAGTTTCTTGATTTGCTGGGCATGTTTCAAGTAGTGGCCCTGAACTTGGGTTTCTATATCTTGTCATCCTATATAATAAAAGCTTAATATGCTAAGTGCCTGGTCGTCCAGTTGGCTGTTCAAGCAATCAAAGTGTAGTATGCTAATGACATGCTAAGGCCACTCAACTGCTCATTATGATGTGCACTGACCACCAGGTGGTATACAGTTGACCAGTAGGTTAGCTTGCTGCTAACAGCTGTTAGCAGGCTGACTAGGACTGAGTGAGATGGGCCAGACATGCTCTGGAGCTTCTGCATCCATCCCTGGCCCCTACTGTGCACTAGTGGGGTCCCTTGGCCTGGCCTGTGCCCTCTCAAAATCTGGGACCCCTTGGGTGATACCAGAGAGCCAGTTTCAGCCTAATGATGGATCGGCTGGTTGCTATGATATGCACTGAGCACCAGGGGGCAGACGCTCAATGCAGGAGCTGCCCCCTGGTGGTCACTGTGCTCTCACAGGGGGAGTACTGCTCATCCAGAAGCTGGGCTCACGGCTGGTGAGCACAGTGGCAATGACATGAATGGGCCTAAGTCATCAGTCGGACATTCCCAGAGGGCTCCTGGACTGCGAGAGGATGCAGGTCTAGCTGAGGGATCCCCCGCTCCAGTGCACAAATTTTGTGCACTGGGCCTCTAGTATGAAATATGAGGCTTGAGAATTGCTTGGAAACATTATCTCAGGGCAGGATATCCTTCCTTAAACAGTAAGCCAGAGATTCTGGGCATCTTTAGGGAAGTCAAATCTCTTTCTCATCCTTTAGCTGTCAGTCTCTGAAAAGCTCCACAGTTTCCAACACTTATTAATATGGGTTTGGATCATCCAGATCTCCTAACCCAGTGGTTGGCAAACTCATTAGTCAATAGAGCCAAATATCAACAGTACAACAATTGAAATTTCTTTTGAGAGCCACATTTTTTAAACTTAAACTTCTTCTAACATCACTTCTTCAAAATAGACTCCCCCAGGCAGTGATATTTTGTGGAAGAGCCACACTCAAGGGACAAAGAGTCACATGTGGCTCGCAAGCCTCAGTTTGCCGAACACTGCCCTAACCCCAACTCTAAGAGCTTTGATGGGGGTGAGTCTGGTTGTCAGGACCCCTGGGGGGCAGTAGGAAGAAGGCCTCTATCATCTCAGTAAGCCCAAGCAGGAGAGTTCTTGGGCTATGGAGGCCACATTTTGTGAGCCTGGACACCTGATTCTAGCTTCGACTTTATTTCCTCTTTCCTGTAAAGGTGGTTCTCTAATTTGGTCATTGAAATGGCATCAGCATATGGGAACAGAGCTGACTTGTTTGTTCAAAGGAGCTTCCTTTTCTTGGAGTGGAGCAGGTGCTAAGGGCCCACCAGGAAGTTCTGAGACCCAAACTCTCTGGGGACTCTGGGGAGCCCTGGATGACAGAATGGGGGTGCAGCATGGGCTTCTGAATGGTGGTAAAGGCACGGATGCCCAGAGCTGAGGGGAGCCTCAAGAGCGGGGATACCCACCACTCCAAGATGAACACCTTGGATCTCACTTCTCAGTCCTCCATCATGTTCCCATGGACTGTTTTGCTTTCTTGGGAAAAACAGAATGTAAGCAAGATAATTTAGGTGGCATATGGGCCCAGGATTAAATTTAAGAGCTGGGACCACTTAGTGAGAGTGAACACTTTTCCAATTCCTCTCATCCTTTCAATGATATAAAAAAGTTTCATTTAGTGCAGATTTAGTACTTTCCTTGACTACTAACTTAAAAAAGGAGAGACCAGACCTTGAGTTCAGAACCTTGGGTTACCAAGCAATCACTTAATACTATTATTTTGTTTTCATGATTTTTTTTACAATTGTCCTCTATAACTGGCTTTACTTTTTAAAGAGAGTTTCCTATTAAAACTGAGTTAAGTGAAGAAAGTTCTGAGTTGATTTACAAGTGATGGTTAAGTAAAGAATGGTACAGATGGTCATCTATGAGCGTGGCAACACATCACAAAGTGGTGGAGATCTTCTTTCAGCACTGTGGTCAGAGGTCACAAAGACCTGACTGAGATCACGCCCACCACTATCCTGGCCCTGCACTCTGTGACCATTTCCCCTTTGAACCTGGGTCTCCTATGAGTAAAATGGACCCAGGAGCACAGCCCTTACCTGAGGAGGATTTGCTAAAGTGACATGGGGAATGCACTTTGCACAGCATTGAGTTCTCAGCCACTGTTACCTGCTAATATTGTACCATGAGGCATTGTCTTGGACCACAAAATAATGACTTTTTTAACAGCCATTTTTCTGCACTTCTCATTTTATAGCCAAATACTCTGAAATGCGCCCTCATCATTCTGGCCACATCCAACCATGCAGTTGACTTGTTTGAACAATAGTTTGTTGTGATGCCCAGTAATCCATTCTCTTGCTCTTATTCCAACCCTCTGTCTAAAGGTGGAGCTGTGCTTGTCATCAAACTTAAGAATCCTACCTGATACACATGACCTTGGATCATAAGCCTTTCAAAATTCTTAGAAAAACTCATTTTTAAAGGTGGTCAAGGATCCCGGATTGTGGTTGGGTTTTCTCTAGGACAGTGGTTGGCAAACAGCAGCTCACGAGCCACATGCAGCTCGTGAGCCACTGTTTGCCACTCCGTTAACTAATGAGTTTGCTGGCCACTGCTCTAGGGCATTCTAAGTTAGCAATGGTTCAGTGGACACGAAGCCTACGGGTGCCTGAATCTGGGGTGGGAAAGCCATGAGCAGCTCCATGCAGCAGCATTTCATGTGGAAAGGGCTATGAGTACCAGGAGGCTGCCTGTCACAACGGTCCCCGTGACCAGTGTGCTATAATTGTTTTCAATTAATGATAGTGATCAATGCTTCACTCAAGTCTATGAGCAGGTTCTATTGTTATCACATTGGACAGACAGGAGTTGGAGATCTGTCCAAACCCAGCTGCACAGCAATGGAGGCAGGGCCCTGTGTTTGGCTACTCCAGAGCTCTATGCTGAGAACAGGGAAGGCCTGGGGCCCCTCAAAATGGTGATGAATCAGGCTCAGCTGGATAGAGGTAGTAAGGAAAGGGGCCCTGCCAGTCAGCCAACTAGCCAACATTCCTGGCTAAGAAAGCTTCCCTCTGTCCACATGGGAGGCAAAGGGAACCCCTGTCAGTCTATGAGAGGACCCGAAATGAAGACAGGGGAGCCAGTCTGCTGGGTGCTGGGGAAGAGAAGGCAGGTATGGTCTCAACCCTGTGTCTTCAGGGAACACCTCTTAGGACCAGGAGCAGGGTTCTGTCTGCCCCGCCTCGCCCTTCATACTCACATGTAGTCCTGAATGGCTGTGAAGGGGCTGAGGACCGCATTGCCTCTTCCCACCCTTTGCCTTGCTTTTCTGAGGAGCCCCTACTAGGGACCAGGTGAGAGTTTTCTGTGTGGGGGTCAGAGATCTGGGCCATCTTTTCAAAGATGTGCCTAGCTATGTCACTCCCCTGGCTAACCTGTATTTCAGAGACTAGAATGAGCACATCTCCACTTGTGCTTCACATGTGATTGCCAGGCAAAGGTTAGAGGAGATAAGCAAGAGAAACAGTGAGTCTGTTTACATTTAAAAGGACCTGCACAGTGGCTGTGTGAGCAGCCTGAAGTCAGGCATAGTGTATGGCGGTGAGTGCAGGGCTGCAGTCTGAACAGCACTGCTCTAAAGGAAGGAGAATGTCAAGTCTGGCGGGGGGGGGAAACCAGGCTTCTGGTGTGGCTATTGCTCTGATTTCATTAGTGTGTTTATTTCACCATGGCAGCATACCTCACACAGCCGGAGAACATAAATACCAATCAGTTATCTCCATGGACCCCAGCATGACTACTAGCACCACATCACCTCCATAGGAACTGGATGCCCTCTGAAGCCAGCCCCAGAGGCAGTGCAGTCTGTCAGCTAAAACTGGGTTCCTGTGTCAGGCCTACCTGACCCAGACAGAGCAGACACCAATCCACAGACCCTGGGGAGTCGTGTGGAAGTCAGGATGCTTGTTCTCATGGGAACTGGAGTAGGTCTGGCTGAGGGTGGCACTGGGACTCATGAGACCCCTTTTTCTCTCCAAATGTAGTAATGGGAAGAGGATGCTGGGCATGCAGTATGGCCAGGAAAGGGGAAGGCATGAGTCTCTTCCTGATGCTGGCTGGCCTCACATACAAAGCTAGGTTCCAGCCTTTCTACCTCCCCTTTCTGAGTCCCTTTCATCTAGTGCCCCTTCTCCATGGCACTTGCTTTTCAATGCCCCTCATATTGTTCTAAACTCCCAAAGCAGTGGGCTACCAAGGTCTGTTCAACCTTTGTTCCAAAATTACCTATTTCACCCTCCCCAGTTATGTTTAAAGATAAAGAAAGTCTTACAATTTTTTGGGGGTACGTATTTTAATTTAGCATTAGGAGATGAATATTAATATATACCCCATTGCCTTCTGAGACAGAGGAAATACTCTTTCAATATGCTCAGTGACCCACTTTTCCCTGTGCCTCACTGGGTTTCTATTAAGAAGTAACAGATCTTAGAGGGTCCTCAGACTGGGTGAGTCAGGAATGGCTTAGGAGATGCCTGGAGAAGTTAGATCTGTGGAGATCTGCATAGAGTTGTATAGATTTCTAAGGCCCACACAAGTCTGGGTGGGCATGCATAGACCTCCTCAGATCTTCCCCCACAAAGCAGAGCCTTCCAGAAAGAGAAAAGAAGGGCCTCTTTACTTTGTGTTTTAATAGTTACTATGTGAAACTGTCTTGAACATTTGGTCCTTGACTCTTAAATTAGTGACATGTTACCTTGTATTTGGGGATAGTCTTCAGCAGTTCTTTCACTGGGACATCTGTGCCAACCACGCCAAGAAGAATGCCCTTTGATCTCTGTTGAAAAGCATTAAACAATAACAACAGTAAGTTAATTTGGCAGAAGAATCAGAACCCTCTGAGAAGCCACAAGCCTTAGGTCACTGTCTGATGATGCCTTCTCCAAAATGATAGAAACTGAGGATTAACCCAAGTGTCCAAGAGGAACCCTCTTCTATTCCCCACCCCCCCAACCCAAAATGTTACTAGATAAGCCTGGTAGCTTCTCAGGCCAAACATTAACAGCTATAACTCTCAACACACACTCATACCAAGACAACCTCATTCTCTTCTCTCTCCTAAAAATGAAGAATTGATGTGCAGAAGCACTAAAGTTTCAGCAGCTAAGGCCTGTGATCATTAATCAGTTTCTCTTATGGAAGCTTTCTACAGGAAAGACTTATAGTGTGTTAACTGCTTTCTCAATTTACACTACCATCTGGTGCCCAGGAGAGAGAGACTCAATAGCCAGAGAAAGAAGAAATAACCCAAAGATTGTTAAGCAGCCAGTTGAAATAAAAAACTAAAGTGAAGAAAGAGGCCTTTGGGGCCCCAGTTTCCAAGGTCACTGTGATGTGCTGAAACTTGCCAGTGTCAGAAATGCTTTCTGGAAAAAAAAATACAAATGGCTACTGCCCATTGTTTTCCTTAAATCTAAGCACAAGCAGAACCTCACACTATGATCACATTTCGAAACAGGGTCTTAGCAGGTATAATCAGTTAAAAATTTCCAGATGAAATCATCCTGGATTTAGGATGGCCCCTATATCCAATGACTGGTGTCTTCCTAAGAAGAGGAATGGACATGAGAGAAGAAGGCCATGTGAAGACTGAGGCAAAGGTTGGACTTATGCTGCTACAAAGCAAGGGAAGTCTGGGCCCAAAAAAGGATTCTTCCCTAGAGCCTTCAGAAAAAGCATGGCCCTGCTGACACCTTGATTTTGGACTTCTAGCCTCCTAAATTGTAAGAATAATTCTTTGATTTGAGCCATCCATTTTGTGGGACTTTGTTATCCCAGGCTTTGGAAGCTAATACGAGTTTGGCAACTTCAAATTGGAGACAAGCCATTTACCATCATCAAGGAGTTTCTCTGGAGTTGTCCTTCCTCTGGTCATTTAACACTTAAATGTTATAAAAGTGCTGCACACTGTAACATGGTGCCTGCTTGAATTCCTCCCATCTCTGCTTGATTTCATGATTCTAATAGCAGGATTAAATGTGAGGGAAAATGATAAATCCTCTGTCCTTAAAATAAATCAATAAATGAAGACCACCAGAGCTACAGCCAGAGAAGTCTCAGAAACCAACCCTCCTGGCATCACACAGCTGTACTCACGGTTTCATTCTGCTTACTAAACACGGGCATGGCGACTGTGGTCATCAAGACAAGGCCCTGATCATCGGCAAGCTGGATGGAAAGAGAAAAGCCAGTTACCTAAGACTGACCTGGAAGAACAGGGCCGGAGCCATCTCTGTGGCTGACCCTCCTTCACAGGCCAGGGACTTTGGAAGTGAACCTGCACCAACTCAAGTCCTCATCGCTGGAGGAAGTGCAGAGTCAGGATTTGGATGAGAACCTAGGCCCCTGGCTGGGGAAACAGTCAGTCACTCCAGCTGATCAGTTCACTGTATTAGGCCATTTGGGTTCAAATAAAGCCTTGTTGAGTCTTAGTGACTCATTTTATTGTATTAATGCAGGTTGATTTTACATGGTAGACATTTATGTCCAATATGTGCACTGCTAATGCTTCTTATATTCTGGAAATAGAGGATCAGAAAGCATGAAGGTAAAGGTTCTATACTAGGCCCTATTGAAAAAAGTGGAATTTGGAAGCATTTACTCTCCCCAAGGTAGGTGAGTCAAGACCTTTTTGGACTTCTACAGATTTTTGCATGCCAGTCCCAGTTGCAAAGCACACACAAAACAAAAACAAAAATATAGTCCTAACTGGTTTGTCTCAGTGAATAAAATGTTGGCCTGCAGACTGAAAGGTCCCAGGTTAGATTCTGGTCAAGGGTACATGCCTGGGATGTGGGCTTAATTCCCAGTGTGGGACATGCAGGAGGCAGCCAACCAATGATTCTCTCTCATCATTGATGTTTTTTTTCTCTCCCTCCCTTTCCCTTCCCCTCTGAAATCAATAAAAATATGTTTTAACCCCCCCCCACAAAAAAAAACATAACTTGATCATCTGATCCCTGAAATCCACTGCTAAGAAGCTAAACATTTCTCCTAAAGGAACAACCCCTGAAATGTGGCACAGAACATGCTCTGTGACCCTCTGACTTGTACACAAATGCAGAGACACACCACACATCTGCTTCTCACACAGCTGGGAAACAGACCAGACCACAACACAAATGGAGAAACAGAGTCCTAGACTATAGGAGGCTTTGGTTCAAGACAGACCTCTTTTAATTCTCAACTTGAATCTTTATTAACTGCATTTGCCAAGCCTCCATGTCCTCAGATAAAATAATGCCAATTATGCTCCAATATTGTTGCTATGAAGATAAAAATTGAAACAGCCTAGCATGGTACCTGGCATATGAAAAGGCTTGAAAGATGCCAATTCCTTCCCCTGCCTTCTAGGCCACATGGCTAGTAAGTAGCAGAGTCCAAAATGAGATCGGGGCATGTGGCACTGATGATAGAAAGCAAAACTGGTGTGGAAAGTGATAGCAGAATGATGCTTTCTCGTTTCATATCCCATTCAAGCCTCAAGTCAAGCAATTTGTGAAGGAGACTCCGCTATTTTCATTCTAGAGAGTTTTCTGATATTTGGACACCTCTCTATAGCTTTAATTCCATAGCAAAATCAGGTACAGCTTCCTCAGTCTTCTTGGGAAGAGGTGTTATAATGAGAATATCCTAAAATCTAGAGGCTCCCATGGACTGATGTCCCATAGACTAGTAGTTTTCTTGAGAAAGGGTCATTGAACCCAGCCCATCTTCCATCAGCCCACTTCTTCCAGTAGATCTTTGAGCTACAGGACCCCATAACACCTTCTGTGATACAAAGAGTAGCAGTATCTGAGTAGTTATAAATGCCCCACTGCAGACCTGCTGAATCTGAACCTTTATTTTGTAGTTTATATGCATATTATCATTCAAGAAGCACTATGATACAGCAATCCTCTCCATCATCAATAATTATGACGCCAAAGAGACGCTTGTGTCATTGGGACAAACTCCTAATAGGAATCGAGGGGGCCATGTTTTTATTACTTTTACATCCATATTAAAGTGGGCCTATATTCTCCCATAATAAGCAAGATGCGACAAAAGTCTCATGGTGCCTCAAAGACTAGGGATTCATGGTGTGATGGTTAATTTTATGTGTCAACTTGGCTAGGCCACAGTGCCATGTTGTTTGATCAAACACCAGTCTAGAGGTGGCTGTGAACAATCTTTTAGACGTGATTAACATTTAAATCAGTAGATTTTAAGAAAGCAGATTACCCTCCATAATATGAGGATGTTTTCTTCAATCAATTTAGAGTCTTAAGAGAAAAAAACAGATCCCTCAAGGAAGAAGGAATCCTGCTTCCAGACTGGCTTCGGACTCAAGACTGCAATACAAACCCTTCCTGGACTCCCAGCCTGAGAATCTGCCCTTCAGGCTTCAGGAGTGTCAGCACACAGGTGTGTGAGGCAGTTCCTTAAAAGAAATCTCTCTCTCTAAATACACACAGAAAAAAAAAGGAACAATATACATAGAGAGTGTCCCAAAAATGTATACACGCTTTTTTTCTGATATGCAATAGATGTTTCTTTCTTTTCAGATGTAACCTATTAAAATGCATTTTTGGGATACCCTATATGTATCTGCTATGCTTCTGTTTCTCTGGAGAACCATTACTAATTTACATGGTAATCATGTAGTCTATTATTTGGGGCAGTCTAATTTGGTTGTTAGAACAAATAAATAAAACATTATCATAATCAATAACTAAATTCAATGAACTACAAGATGATGTTGACAGTTATTGCCAGGAACAAAGTCAAACAGTTTGTGAAAACTGGGTTCCAACCTCTTGCTAAAAGTAGGGTATAATATTGCTGTCATTGAGGACACCCAAGGCGATTTTCAAAGGCAGAACCAACCCACAGTAAACATCTCTCTCAGAATCAGAAATTCCCCCATATCCCAACTCCTTAAGTAATTCTTAATGCTGTTAAAAATTGATTTGAGTTGATTCATAATCCTGGGGAACTTACATTTTGCAACTCAAATAAAAATTTCAAGCAATGCTAACATATACCATGAATGAAATAAAAACATAACATTGGCAATAATGAGAAATGAAGCTTCTCCCACCGCCCCCCACCCCTGCAACCAGTAAAAATCAATTCTAAATAACTGGTCACTGTTCTGTTATAAACACAAGGTTGTGAGAACCCAACCTCCCAATATAAAGCCGGAAAACAATGTCAATGTCACTCAGGGGTTAATTCCCAAGGTAAGGACTGCATCATCATCACCTAGAAAGAAAGCCCCATATTTTATCTGTACTGAAACCACTCATTTGTAACCAGCCCCAGGTAACAGAGGAAATGCAGCGAGCTCAGTCTAGCCACTATGCTATGAGCTCACCTACTCCTCTCCTAGGGGCAGCTCTGGCCCAGGCTGGGACAGGGTTGGCAAGAGCCCTAACTTGGACCTCCCCAGTTTGTAAGCTCATCAGTATGGCCATGAGGGCTGGATGACCCCTGGAAATATCACTTGCATGCTCTTCATGTTATTCTGAACCCACCAGCTCCTTCTTCCCCAGTCTCCACAGGTCTGGCTTTTGTGAATCTTAAACATTGGAGCAGAAACATCAATTTGAAAATTAATTTGCACTGTAAATATTTTATGATTGAAAGGTATTCAGTACTCATGCCATAGGAAATAGAAGCCAGTGGCAAAAGGTTTTTTTTGCAGACCACCAAGCAGAAGTTATGTAGCCAACCACAGCCAGACACCCTCTGTCCCCCAACGCTAGGGGGTCCCTGCTTTTCTCTGGCCCCTTAACCTATAGCAGCTGCTGAGGCAAGAGCTGCTTATGATTCATACGCATGGCTTCCAAGAAAAACGCAGACGTAGAGTCAACATTCATTTTCCGAAGTGTAGGAATGGGAGAGGGGGGTCACCATAGTCCATCTCAGCAAAATCCCATTAACTCAAGTCCAAGTGGGAACCCTAAAATGAACTACCATTCAATTACATTTGCCCAGGCTTTGAACAGGCCTCCAGAATGCTTGGTTGTGGGGCTCTGTTGTATAATACGTGTATATTATTCCATAGCCTTCATTTCCTGTGCTACATAATGGGGACTGTTCTAGTATCAAAGGAAATGATGAATAATAATACCGAACACCTGGTTTATAAAACACAAGCTTGCTCAACAGATTGACTGCTTCCTGCTAGCTTCCCAAGTTAATCATGCATGTGGCCCATATGAATATGCATTTGGATTCATGTGCGAGGTACAGGCAGCGATGCCAGGCCTCTATTCCTCATGATTTACTTTTTATGGAGGACACTGCAGACAACTTTGGGGGTGGCATCACAATTGTGGTCTGTCAGTTTTGTTGCTGACCCAATTATTATTATTCATTGATTCCCTGAGAAACATTCCCTGAGCATCAGCTATGTGCCAAGTTCCATGCTATGTGCTGGAAGTCAGCTAGGAATGAGACATAGGTCTTATCTTCAAGGAACCCAAGTCTGCCAGGGGAGACAAAGGCTAAGGAGACAGAGGGTGAGGACTGCTGGGGCAAACACACGGGCTCTCGCTGCAGGGCAGCTAAAGCAAAATTGTCTGGTCTGTAGTGATACCTGTCAGGAGTTAAGTGACAGATTCATCCAGTTGTTTTATACTTAAGATTATTTATGAATGAAAGAATATATGAAGACATTTTTTTAAAACCGTCCAGCCTCTTTTTTCTCATCTTTTGTAAATATAACTCCCTTCCTTTAGAGAACTCCTGTTCACCACCTTCACCCATATCCACATCCTCTCTAGGCCACATTGATTGGTTTATTATTAGGCAATGACTCAAGGTGAGTTACCTGGGCTTTTTTTCTTTTTTCCTACCTCTACTCCTCTTTGTGGACAGTTCTAAGAAAAAAATCTCTACTCCTCTTTGTGGACAGTTCTAAGAATGTGAGACTGACAGCCATGACTGTCTCCCCTCCCCCACAGAGCAGCCACTGAGAACACAAAGTCATCCTAGAGAGAGGAGAGATGAGAAGTGTGTGTGTGTGTGTGTGTGTGTGTGTGTGCGCGCGTGTGTGTGTGTGAGTGTGTATGTGTGTGTGTTATGGGGGGGGGGGAAGAAAGGGACAGAGAATAAGATAGGAGAGAGAGTCCCAGTCCCTGGATGCCCTCCTTTCTAAGGTAAGCTCCCACCATACTTTTTGCCATGATTGGGTCATTTGAAGCAGTACATTTTTTGTTTTGTTTTGTTTTGTTTTGCCCAAATGGACATGGATTGGATTTGTGACTCATGACAGAACAGCCCTGAGTTGTACAGGTGCCAATATTGGCCATAAATGACCCAGCTAGCTCTAGCTACCCCTGGAGGTGGTCCTTCCCACAAGGCTGAAATGTAAGCACCCAGGGGACCCAGACACTGAATGGCAATAGATAGTCATTTGGAGAAATAATATGATGATATACAAAACTACTGTCATTAGGGTTTTGTGTAAAACCATCATAATTAATGGAATTGTGCCTGTTTTGAGAAAAGCTTTAGTGAGAGGTCGCAGAACTGGTCTGCTTGGGGCTGCACCAGGACAGAGATGTGAGGACACACAGAGAAATGACAGACAGGGAGACCGGCGCAGCATCACTGGTGCCCAGCAGGCCCCTCAGATTAGGGCCTCTGCTGTGGTGCCTTCCTCATCTCTCCCCTCAGAGAAAGCTTGCCAGGGTCAGTGCACAGCCCTTGGTTTGTCCTGCAGCTGGAGCCTCCTGAGGGTCAGTGCCAAGTCCCAGCGAAAGAGGGCGAGCTGGGTGCCAGGCCCTGAGAAGGCATTTGAGCGAGTTAAGAACTGCCAGGTGGTTTCCAGCAGAGCCTTCTGCCAGGTCTGCTCGCCCTAAAGGTCTGGGCTCAAAGAGGAGGTTGTGCACAAATGGGGAAGCAGCTCAGGAAGGGGCAGGCGCTAAGCCAAGAACAAAGGCCAACTCAGTGACGCTCCTCAAATATCACATTACTCTTCTAATTTGCTCCTCTTACGTTTCTATGTTTTCCTTTTCTTATTAAAATTGATCAATGTATTGACCATTTTAAGAGTACCTCATGTAAGTGCATGACATAATACATACATATTTTATAGATGTATGTATGTAGGTGTATTTCTGCAATGCCTTCCTTCCAATACCCGAGATGAACAACTTGCACTCCAGAAAAAAACACCTCCGCCGTCTAGTGGCAATAGGGGGAATTGCAGGCACAAGGGCCTGGGAGATAAACCCTTTTCAGAGTATGGCCTTCCCAATAAAAATGTATTTAAATGGCAGCCGATGTCACTTAGTTCCTCTCCAGCAGAAGAAAAGATAGGTTGTATCAACTCTTAGTTCTGCCATTAACCTTTGTCTTGATAGAAAAATAAGAGTACTAGGAGGTGGAAAAACACAGCTGTATACATCTTTCAATGTCAGATGAAAAATTTAAAAGGAGTAGCACTGACTCTTCAGGTAAGAAGGACCTGAGAAGTTGACATGGGAATGCTGGAAAGGGGAGTTTCTTTTTTTTCCACTTTCTCAAATGCAGCTTGAATGGAAGGAAGCCAACTCCTTGGCATTCTCTCCTCTCCTCTCTCCATGAGCTTAAGTCTACCAATGACCTGGGAATCCCCAAGGGCCATTCTCTGGGCATCACATGACGAAGGAGGGGCAGTGGGACAGGATGGAAACAGATGGCACCCATGTCCTCCAGTTTTCACACTCCAGGACAACTAAGTAGAAATGGGAACGACAGTCTGCAGATTAGTTGGTGGGAACATCAGGGAGAAGACCAGGGACACATGAACAGAAGATGTGGCTATGAAGAAACCCTCTACACATACAAAATTTCCCTGGGCCTTCCCTCCTATTCTGGACCAAAAAACTCCTCTGTACCTATCCCTTCAATGCCTGCCTACGTCTCCTCCCCCAAATCTCCCACCCCTGCCTTCATCACAGTAGCCCTGATCCTCAATACTGGGAAGAGATGTCAGGGGGAAATCTAATAAGAACCATATTCAATGACCTGTCCTAACTTGTACTTTCTGTTTTGGGGTATATGCAGAAGTGCCTAGGCTCCAGAGACACCCCCTGCTGGGGAAACAGGCAAGCTCCAGAGAAGAACACGGTGAAACCCACTGAAACCTGGAAACAAAATCCAATCGGCGCATCTTACATGTGAAAAGGGAGCTCACGATAATTAACATCATCTGCTCGGCTAATGATACCATTAACTGACTCTGAATGTTACTCTCCTTTAGATTTCCCCAGCTGATCATGAAACCTGCTGATCTGTTTTAAAGGAGAGGCTTTATACATGTCTGCAAATGTCAAAATTAGTTTACTCAGTAGCCTAAGAAACCATTTTAAAATGAGAAGGGTAAGAAATAATAGTTTTTTTCTATAATAAGACCAAAAGACTTCTAAATTGTGTGTATCACTGATTAAGTGTTTCATACTCATCTCTTTTCTGTATGATTGAAGTTTTTAATAAGAAGAAAATCCCCATAAATTCTTATCTACAGAAAGCATTTTATAAATAAAACCTCCCAATAGCATATGCTTGCAATGAATATTAATGACAAAAATAAATAATGATAATAGTTCTTCTTTAAAAAACTCCCTTTTGCATAAAGATCAAAATAGCCCTTTAAAAGAAAAACTGTAACACTTTCACATGAGAAAGCTATCAGAATAAAGTTTTGTATTCTTGGTCAAACATATTACATATGACTATCAGTATTTTGGATGTTCTTTATAGCAAGAGGTTTAGAAAAAGCAGACATTACTTTTTTAATTGAAGAGCTGGTTCTTTCCATGTAAGCACTATGAAGCGGCTGTCTTTTCTAACATTACTCAGATGAACTGTTTCTCTTTTAAAATCTAGACAAATTAGGGACAACAGACATTATTTAGATTCTCAGTTTGCACTGGCATTTTTCAACAGTTTTGCAGAATGCCTGAATCCTCAATAGCAATGGAGCATAATCATGAACTTGGAATAAGTAAACCTTCAAAGTCATTCTCCCTGCTCTGCATGTGATTGTCTTGGTAAAGTGTAGTCACTGGGTCCCAGAGAGTGTACATAAATGTCATCTCTTTGAAAAGTATATTTTATTAATTTTTTTACAGAGAGAAAGGGAGAAGGATAGAGAGTTAGAAACATCTATAAGCTGCCTCCTGCACACCCCTTGCTAGGTATGTGCCCACAAGCAAGGTACATGCCCTTGACCAGAATTGAACCTGGGACCCTTGAGTTTGCAGGCCAAAGCTCTATTCACTGAGCCAAGTTGGTTAGGGCCATAAATGTTATCTTGCTTCAGCCAAGGCATCTTCTTGTATTACTGTTACTTGCACCTGAGACCTGGAGAGCCTGCATTCTTCTTAAGTCTTGAAATTTTTAATAGATTTAATCACTTAAGCTTCAAAACAGTTATGTCATTATTAAACCTACATCCCCATCAAAAGCCTCAATTCTATTTTCTTAAATAATTTTTTGGAAAAGGTCTTTAGAAGTAGATTTTTATATGGTCTCTTTATTTCTAATCCAGTTTCTTCCAATCTATTTCTAATTCATCAGAAAAAATTATATATATATTTAATTTATCTTTATTGTTGAAAGTATTATAAATGTCCCCTGTTTTTTTTTAATCCCCCATTGTTGCCATCCACCCAGCACCCGCCCCTTCCAGGGCTTCACCACACTATTATCTGTGTCCATGGGCTATGCATATATGTACCCAAGTTCTTCAGTGGTTAATCTCTACCCATCTTCCACCCCCACCTTGCATCTGAAATCCATCAGTCTGTTCCATGCTCTTATGTCACTGTGGAGATCCTTAATTCTTATGAGATTCACTGTATTTTAAGTTGTCTAAATACAAAAATAAACAGATTTCCCTTTTTGAATTTTACCTGCATCTTGCATGAACTAAGTCGCTGAATTTGTCTGTTCTCTCATGCCCATTTTAACAATCTGAAGACAGCATGGTGGATGATAAGGCTGATGTTGGAACATCTGTCTGAGAATCTCCAAGTAACTGTCTTCTGATAAAGTTGTTATTGTTTAGGAAAATGTTTCCTTTGTTTCCTTCCCCCCCCCCCCCAGAGTTTCTAAGATGTAAGTCATCAGGCAGGGAATGTGCTTGTGAGTAAACATCTACATAGAGGAGGATGCTGCCTTTGACCAGGGACACATATAAGCCCTGGCAGGAGGATATGACAGATGAGCATATCTGAAAACTGTCCTGGGAAATGGCTGTGTTTGTTTATTATGGTAGAACATGCTTATTTCAAGAATTCCCCAAAATAATGAACATGAGAATTATCGTGGAGCACTAGGCTTTGGACAGTGTTCATGATGAGCTAGGACACATAACTGACCCCCACACCCCATCGCGGACGAATATTTTTATGTTCACAAACGTGGTTTAGCCACCTCTCCACAAAAGATGCCTGAAAACCCAGCCAAGTGTGGAGCGTCAGGGCTGAGACAAAGCCTTCCCCTTGTTTAAAGACCCCCTGAAATGCCGCTTCCTCCATAAACCTTCCCTAACGAAGTGGAAATGGGAACCAGATGTTCTCCAACCTCACTACAAAGATAATCATATTTACTCGACAGCCTAAGATACCATCTAGGACCAGGTCTGTGCAAACTGTTAATGCAGCAAAGTCACTGAACATGCAGCTGGAGGGGAAGCTGGGATTTGGTGGAGCCTGAGGACCCCAGGGGCAGAAGCTGGGATGCTTTCTCTTTTCACCCATGGCATTCAGTGTGGAGTTGTTAAATAAGAAGCACTCAGGAGATACTCTTGGAAGGAATTTACTCCAATCCCATCCTTTTATTTAGCTTAAAAATGAGGCCCAGAGAGCATGAGAAGTCACAAAGGATTAGAACCAGCATTCCAACAGACTCTAAGGCTACTGCTTGCAACTTTCATGGTGGGGGACCTCTGTTCCCTCCTTCACCTTGCATCTTTGCTTAGTAGGTTCTGGGAAGCTGGTGCCCACATGCAGCTGCCACTCATAGAGCAGAAGTCTCATGATGTCCAGCTGAGCTTTTTTTTTTTAAATATATTTTATTGCTTTCTTACAGAGAGGAAGGGAGAGGGATAGACAGTTAGAAACATCGATGAGAGAGAGACATCGATAAGCCACCTCCTGCACGCCCCCTACTGGGGACGTGCCTGCAACCAGGATAAATGCCCTTGACTGGAATCGAACCTGGGACCTTTCAGTCCACAGGCCGACACTCTATCCACTGAGCCAAACCGGTTTTGGCTCACAGAGCTTTTGTTTTAAACAGCTTAAATACTGTCACCTCCTTGGAGAGCAGTACAAAAGGAGAAATGATCTATAGTAGCACATAGACTGTATAACATCCCAGAGCAGGCTGTTCAAACTGGGGTCATTTTCATCTTTCCATCCTTTTATTCACTATTCTATCCTTCCTTACATCCAGCTATCCTTCTTTCCATTCATCTATGTTTCTTTCCATCCACCCATCTTTCCATCCACCCTTCCTTCCTTCCTTCCTTCCTTCCTTCCTTCCTTCCTTCCTTCCT